>CM041212.1:14903808-15503808 GCA_023065735.1 Coffea humblotiana | reverse complement strand
ACACTTATTAACCTAACCAGCTCAATCATTCCTACATCCAAACTCAAAAAAGTTGCATTAGCAACCAAATTTTCAGGAATCACAGTGTTTATTTTTCTGAAAACAATTTTCCAATTAACTGTAAAGATATGTACCCAATAAATCCTGACAAAGTTTACTTACATGATGGAACGAAGGGAAGAGGGATTGGAGGAAGGAGATGTTGGTGGAGTTAGGGAAGCCAGAGCGGAAAATGCCATTGTCAACCATAGCAAAGTTGAGAGGAGGAATAAACATCTCTTCATCATCATTCACGGTGGTTGGCGGTGGCGTGAGCTTCACTGCAGGCAAGACTTGAGGCTGAGAGGGCGGTTCAATGATGGCAACTTCAATGGTTCTGCACATATTTTCTTCACTCGGGATGACTACAGTTTGCTCTTTTTCTTGTTGTTCTTGATGCAAATTGTGGTCGAATTTCATAATTCAGATGGTACGGATTCACAAAGAATGAGAAGGAAATCAAAGGAGGAGTATAGGATTTTTGCTGCTACTGGTATTATTGAAGAAGAAGAGGATTCTTGTGATACTTGACTTGAGAGGGGTGATGAGGTGGGGCTTATTTGGGGTGCGGTTTCTGCCGTATTTATAGAGTTGGAACTTGGAACTTGGAAATTTGTACTACTGCGATAGATGGCCCATTTTTAAAGGTTAAAGTGGGAGGTGGGCCACCCCATATAGTTGAAGGTTAAGTCCAGTAGAAGTTATGAGAATTAAAAAAAAATGCTATAGTATAACTTTAAAGTTTTGGTTTCCAAAATAAACTGTCCATAATAAATATACTTCACTGTTTATTTAAATTACACCGAAAAAGTAAAGATTGAAAGATGAATCAACAACTTGATAGTCTAATTCTAAGATTTGAAAAAAAGTTCATTCAAAATTGATTGCCTATTAATCAAACAAATAATAAAGTATTTTTGCGTCCGGTAAAGTTTTTAAATTGAACTCAAAACTCACTTTTAGTGGTTAGGGCCGAAATCCGAAAATTAGAAGTTTTAGATTCAAATTTCTCATTCATCATCTCCTTCCCCTTCCCTGCTTTTTAAATCTCGGCATCTCTCTTATGTTTTCTTAAATGTTAGTCAAACTCAACTCAAACTTGGCTCAATAAAAGGTCGTTTAAGTTGGGGTTGGTAATATATAAACTAAGTTGAGCACAATTTCATGCTTGTTAAAAATAGATAAAAACCATGAAATTTGGAATATTTGATTTAATTAGATTCGTTTATACCCCTATCAAAAGTAAGGTTAAATAGAATAAATTATGCCTTTGATTTTATTATTACATCTTTTGACATGGATTTAACTAATTTTGCACGTCTAAATGATCCATATAGTTAGGCCACCACCAAGTTTTTAAGGATTGATGGGTGGACCGTTAAGGGTTCAAACATTATTTCCCATCACTTATCACTATATGTGACTTGCCACTTTAAATGATTTTCTCTAAATCCATATGACTGTGTGTGTTTAGTCCCTATCGATTCCCTGTTTTTAACGTTTGGTGGGATGGAAGATCATGGGTTCAAACCTTACTTTCCATCATCACTTTCACTATACGTGGCTTATCACTTTAAGTGGCTTTCTCTAAATCCATATGGCTGTGTGTCTTTAGTCCCCATCGATTCCTTGTAGGTTCAGTTGAGCTCTCTTCTAGAATAGGTTAGAGTAAGAGTAGGAATAAGTGTAGTAGAGTAGATAAAGTGACGAATGCCATATCAGCTGAATTTAAATTTAAACATCAATTTTATATATATGAATTTAAACATCAAATTTTATACATTATCAAATGTACAAAAAAATTTATCCTTCTTTTTTTTTTTGTTTAAAAAAAAGTTGTAGGAAGGAGTATTGGGATTTAAGAATTAAGAAGGGGTAGAAGGGATTCCATGATTTAAGGGGAAAAAAAAAACTAAGACGGTTCAAGGTAGGCCATTCCTGCACCGGATATAGGTGTCATCTGAATTATTTGATGGAATCATTTGACAAGAGCGAAACTACAGCAGATGAAGATTGATAGAATTTACATTTAGTCATTTATAGATATTAATTTTCACATTGTGTGGTGTAATTTAAACTGACAATTGCAGAGACCTTAAATCGAATTAAAGGAGACATTATTAATAGTTTTGTTTTTTGGTTTGATAAGAAGGTAGAAAAGACCTATTGCTCTAAGAGATCTAGAATAAGGTGTTCCAGGCATCTAATTTTTGAGTCTAGACATGCATTGTAGGATTTTTAAAAAACAAAAGATGATTTTGCATATACGTCGTATATCCAACTGTAATAAGATATACACATCATCAGTGTATATAATATTTACTCTAATAGTTAATGCACACCGTAAGTTCGATATTTAAATGATGTTTGATATTGGTATATCTCAAAATAAAAAAAAAGTCATACTGGCGACCTTTTTTCTTTGTCACTATAAGGTTTGAATGATTTCTATTTCAATTTCGATTATTACATGAGTTAGGACATTTTTCCTTTAAAATTATTTATAATAATACACACGAATTTTTATTAAAAATTATCCATTAATATTGCAACTCGCGTATGAGTTAAGTGCGTGTTACATTGCGTTTGACGGTAGAGGCAGGATACTTGGCAGTGATGCTTCATGCGTGTTGCGTTTGTCCTTGCTCGGTAAATTTTTTTAATACGGATTATGGAGAGAGAGAGAGAGAGAGGATAAAAACGAGTGACGGCAAAGCAACCGACAGCGGTTTGCTGACTTTTATTTGTTGTATGGACTTTTGGACCTTTTGGAGGGGATACGGGCAGGTACGGTCATCAGAAGCATTGTTCCTGACCACTTCACGGTCAGGATTTGTCCAAAAAATTTGTACGGTTCAAATCACTTCTTGTACCTCATTTTTAATAATATGTATGATATTCATAAAATTTTATTTTAAAATTATGTCGTGTGCAAATAAAATTACATCATATATAAATAAAATTATGCCGTGTGCAAAACGTCTTAACTTTCCGGAAATGGTTGCAGGTACAACCGTTCTTGCCCCTGGTCTGGCCTTTGGAGGGATTCTGTGATGACGAAAAAAGCGAATTTCTGCAGGTGTTTCAGTCAAAATACTAATAAATTGCAATTTAACCCTTCAAAAATTTTCCATTTGTGTACTAATCCGGTCCCATTTTTGTCATTTTCCAATTTGATTTTGGAATACTGTAATCTCTTTTCAAGTTGTCAAAATTAATTTTGAAATCGGCCTATTTGGATGGTTGTTGTTAAAAGTGTTCTTTTATAATTTTTTACTGCAACCATTTCATCTTTAGAGGTATACGTGCAATAAAAAGGATGGCGAAAGAAGGTTGTTTCTCAAAGGACTTTTCCGTTGTGTGATGTGTGCGACATATACTTGTATATAAAAGCGAATTTCCATCATTAAAGTTTCCTGAATTTGAGGGATTGAATGATATTATTTGAAATTTTAGTGGGTCCATCCCCTTTATTTTAAGTGCTTGTCTTAAGAATCAAATTACGTCATAAAATAGGAAAAACCTTTTCAAAATAGAGTGTTGTATAATAATCAATCCGAATAGTTTCAGCAAAACACTTATATTTCTTATTCAACTTCACTCTGCCAAAGTTATTTTTTGTACTATGGAGTGAATTATTTTAAATAACCTTAACGACCTCATATTTTATCTAGAAGAATTCCGGTAACATTGATAGCAGCCGTTTAGATTGCATTTTTGAGGAGTTTTTTGAGAAAAATTACTGTAACATTTTTTTAAAATACAATATATATTATATAAAAAGATAATTAAAAATTATGTAGAATAAATATTCACAAAAAAAAAACATAAAAATCTTTCTTCAAAAATTCACAATCTAAACAGGCTGCTTTGAGTGCTGGATGTATATAGTTATGTATAGTGACTTGTTTCTCAATCACCCACTAAACTGCACCTTCTATGTGAGTCCCAAGCTCAAGTTGGCTTCAATTGCAGCAGCCCATGTGCTTGCTTTCGTTTCAATTAGTTGTTTGTTTCCATAACTTTCCTTAGCAGCAATATCATTTTCACTATCACTTGAAGTAAAGGTATAGATATTTTGGTTGAAAAATGGAGCAAAAGAGGATGGATATGACAAGATTCTTGAGCGAGGAAATATACGAAATACAGATTGGACTCTACTCGATTATCAAGCAGTATTATTGTCCATTTTGGTGGTCTTAATCAGTGTACTAGGATGCTAATATGCCTGACTAGTGTGCTAGGATGCTATAACTCCTTGGCTTCTTTTCTCTTTACCCTTATGTTCTCTTTGTCTTCTTTTTACCCTCAATATTCTCCTTGCCTTCTTTTTTCTTTATCCACATGTTCTCTTTGCCTTCTTTCTACCCTCAATCTTCTCTCTACCATTCTTTCTCTATAGGAGGGAGATCTTGACCTCAAGTCAAAGTCTCCCTTCCTTTTTCTCTATTTTTATTTTATGTTCAATAAAGTCTCTCCTAGGGTATTTTATTAAAAGTTTTATTTCTCATAATTTTTTATTAGTAAGAGTTTTCTTCTTTCCTAACCTATTTTAGTGGGAGTTTGTTTAGTTTTTATTAATTTTTTTCTCACATCTAAGAGTTTTTTTAGGTCTATATGTTAGATCTAAAATTTTTTGGATTTTCTCGTCAGATTTCAGTATCAATTTTGATCTTGAACCAGTTGAATAACAGATCTAAGAAAATAAACATGCATAGATATCTATGAAACAACTCGTGCAATTGGTCAGATCCGATGGTATGTGATTTACAATGTAATCTTTTATATTTTATAACTCTGTTAAATCTAATGATTTTTCAAATCAATTACAGAAGTGACATATTTTATGTATTTTCTGCCACTAATGCAGATTTCTTTGTCAAGCAAATCATTTTAGATGATTTTCAACTAATTTATTAATAATATTGGCTTCTGTTTTTTTATTTTTAAAAAAAGATGCTAATAAGCCTCATTACAAATGACACGCTAAGAAAAAATAGATAACATGATATTAACATAACAAAATTTCTCTTGATTCCTATTTATTTCTTTAAATTGAGATCATCATTACCCTTGTGTGAATAGTACTTGATGCTCAATTGGTAAAAGGCTAAATTGTATAAAAGTAAACAGTGAAAGGTGTGTCTCAAGACTGAAGTGGGGGGTTTTGCTAGATACTGCGAAGTGTTTGCTTCAATTTTCAAACTTTCCTTCTTTTTTTTTCTCTAGTAGAATTTAGGTATTCACTTATAGGAGGAAACAAAAATTAAGGCAAAGGGTATGCGAATCGAAAAGCGTTTAATGAAATTAGTTTTTTTTTTCCAACAAACGTATTTAATGAAATTAGTTCGCTTCCATGAAATTCGTTCATTCTCAAGCTTCTTATTTCTCTTTCCCAATAAAATAATACCCTGTCCGATTCTAGTTTCTTTCTACCTCACACTATTCCCAAACAATATGAAATTCGTTCAAGAATTAAGTTATTGGTTGGGTAAAGTGCAGTAAAATCATGATAATCATGGAGATGAATGTGATCAATCCATCCAATGTCCTAGAAAGTATGAATCGGATTTGGAAACCACTTCTCCAAGTTACGTTAGGTTTTCGAACCAGCAACGCCTATTCCATGAAACTTATCTTACCAACTTGAATGTAACTCTGTCTTTACTTGGTTAATTCTAATATATGTCCTTGAAATTAGGTAGGAAAATATTAACCGCACTTCACTTTTTATTAATTAGACTCCCATAATTTATTTTAGCATATAGTCTAATTTATGAAAACCATATGATAAAAATAATAGTGAGAGTGCGATTAACATTTCTCATTAGATAAACGTAAAAAAAAAAAAAAATCTCCAAAATTAATATTTCTTAATTTAGCCCCCTTAAAACTTAGCAGTCTGTTAATTTAGAACTTCAAACATTTTTCCCCTCAATTTAAGCCCTGTAGAAGTTGAAGTTCGTTTCAAAGTTACTCCCCTTCCAAATATGCATAAGGGGTTAAAGTGAGCAAGATCAAAATTAGAGAGACTGCACTGACAAACTTTGGAGGTCAAGGAAAAAGAAGAAGATAAAAGTTGAGGGCTCCCTTAAAATATATTTTAAATGTCTAAGTTTAAATAATCGGATACTTAAAGGGCTTGATTGACAGATACATGTATGTTAGAGGAGTTGATTGGGACTATCACATGCTAATTTTCTTTTGTAAATTGTCTTTGTGCTCTTGAAGGTGTGTACGTTAATCATGATGCTGACTAGCTTGCTTAATTTAATCTTGCTGTCCTCCACAAATAAGCACAATTTGGCCGACTAATCACACCAGGATTAAAACAACCACAGCCATAAACTTAAATGCTCCATTACGCAATAATATAGGGCTCACGTTCTGTTTTTGAGTAGTTCTCCACTAATTGCGTCCAGTAATACACGTGTATACAAAAACTTATTATTAACTTCTTTGAGTTTTTATTTATTTGTTTTATTAGTAGGGGATGAGTGGCTTTTTTAAGAAGTGGGGAGGAGAAGGATAAGGGAATTTGAATATACGTTTTTTAATTTCTGAAATTTCAATTTTAACTATTAGATCAAGACTCCCTTGGCAAATTTTTTCAATATTTATGAGTTCCTAAAATTTTAATTTTAATTATTAGATCAAGACCTTCTCGGTAAACTTTTTCAATATTTGTGATTAAAAACAAATGGTAAAATCGCTTTAGCCATATTGCAAAGTCATTCAATTTCTTTCATGCTTGAAAACTATAATTTGAGAAAAATAAAGATCCATCTAAATATCAATGTTGATTAAAAAAAACCTTGCAAAATAAAAAGAAACCGTCAATTTGACAGATAAAATTTTAAAAAAATGGCCTAAATATAAATCATCCATTATAACAAAGATGAGAGTAGATGGGCTGCCTCTCTTTAAATAGATCATATATAAAAAATTTCAAATTATTGATATATTCTTCACAATTATCCAACCTAAGAAAAGAAGACGCCTATGCAAATGGAACTACTACAATCGAATTGAAGAACCTATAACTTTGACATTGAGGAATAATTCTTTAACTTCTCCGGGGCACATAAACAAGAAAAGTGAAAAGAGTACAAGAAAAAAGAAAGATTAGGAAGATAACATGCCTTATTACGACAAAGATCAATTTCTTTCTTATATCCTCCTACTCTTTATATTTCACAAGTTTTATACCACTTTACTCACATCAGTAAAAAGGGGGTCAAATATTTGATCAAGACAATATCAAATGGTAGCCTGACTATATAGAAAAATGTTTGATTAAGATCCCTAGGGGGCCACTAAAAGGTACTGGTACAAAACACAAACCAAATAGTGTAGCCCAACAAGACAACACAAGAAAGAATTTCATCACGATTCCTACATTAATTTAAAGATTCATGAATCATTATTCTGGCTGACAATATTTTTCTGTCCCATCATCATCTTATTTATTTTCTCATGATCATATTGGTACAAATGTACCATAAATTCGAGGAAGGGATCACAAGAGTACATTCTAAAGAATATGCTGATGGCTTAAGAGCCAGTGGGCATGCACTGAGTTGTCTTCTTCAGTATTATAAACGCGAGGCCTGCGCGCCACGTCTTGTGCTGCGTCGTTTTGTGATATGTGTGTGTCTGGAAATCCACGGGGGCTAAAGTGCCAAAAAGGGGAAGTAGACTAAGCAAAGTGCGATTTCCGCTTTTCAACATCTTGAACATTTCCAACCACCGAGCTTTAATTCAGTGGCCATTAAAAAAGGGATCAAATTCCTTTTTGGATTGTAAATCGAGATTCGAACCTTACCTGATTTGAATAAAATCTAAAGGAAGTATCAGAATATTTCTTTTGTCTAGTTCGAACTGTATATCTCCTAACTTCTTATACAATCCATTTAGACTCCCCGTCCCAACAGAAAATAGTAGGTTATAAGAATGTTATCGTTAAAACAAAAAAAAATCTTGAACATTCCCATCCATTCTAACACTTTTTATAGAATCCATTTATTATTTTAGGATATAAGTTCGGTATCTGTCTAACGTTTATTCGAAGGTTTGGTTTAAAAATCGTCACTAATGATACTCTTAAAAGAGTATCAAAGGTTAATTTCTAGACTTTATCTTAAATTTGCATTATGTACGAATATCAATGCTAATAATACAAGTCGTATGCGGAGTCAAGATGTGAATTTAAGATGTATGCATAGAAATATAGCATTTTCTGCATCTCTTAGATAAATAATATTATAAACTATTTCATATGAGCAGTGTTTTGAAAATCGGATCGAGCCGGTCAATTCGACTATTGAACCGCGAACTGATCATGATTTCAGTCCGATTTTATATTTAATCCTAGAAGATAGATAAATCGGTCAAATTTGGTCATAGGCATGACATGTTGCACTCATAAGACTTTACTTTTACAAATACAAAGCACCTTGACCATGGCTTATAAAAATTTAACAAAAACTCAAATATCTCTTTGTAATTTCTTCCAATGGCATTTCCAACTTGAACATCAAAATATCTTACACTTAAATGAACCACTCTCGCACCAAATTCTTAGAGATGGAGATAAGCTTGGAATTAGGACACTTTGTCACTTTGTACAGTTGCACAAAATTTGGTCTTTCCTTCATGTCTACCAATTCCAACTCGCTCCATCTTTGGCATAAGAGGATTCTATTTAGCATTCGTCAAAAAGATATCGTGGGTTGAGCAAAATGCACTATAAGTTTCAGAGGCAAAAAAAAATTTCTGTAAAATGTGAGAGACTATTTCTCCCATTCTGCCAAAATTAACTCTAAAAATGATTCTGAGTTCCTTTTAAAGAAGGATTAACTTTGTATGCACTGACAGTATGGTGTTTTTTTACACTAACAATTTTAGATATATGTTACATGTGCATGATTTGAAATTCAAATTTAAATTAATATTATGTAACATGATTTAAACCTACTGGTGGCAAAAAAAAATATACACTGACAATGTATAAAAAAATTATCCTTTAGAGAATAATTAGTAACAGTTTTGAATATATATTTTAAAGTAGAAAAGAATTTAACTTTTTAAGTGTGTTTTAAAAGTGAAAAAGATAAAAAATAAAACCATCTCATTTTGTTTAGTAACAGTAATTACTTGATTACCATGCAAATAGTTAATGTCCTCGATTGTCCATATAATTAGCAAATCGGTGTTTGAACAATTTACCACATTTCCATCGCCAGTGTTTCAACAATTAAGAAGCATTTGGCTCACCTTTTAATAATTGAAATTAGATTAATAAATCATACGACTGGTACGTATTTTTGTCATATTTACCTTTGCACAATTGGTTTGGAACCCGAATATGTTGTTATATTTTAATGAGTTAATCAATTTAAACGCAATCTTAAGTGAAGAATGAGAAGGTACGAGTTTTAGGAACGATTCCTGTATTGAGCCACCAAATGAGAAATACGGGCACTTTAAAATTGGATACCCATTTCACTCAGATATCTATATTACCAAAAACCTTGCAAATTATTTCCCAAAAGTAACGTGTGGTTTTAAGAAATGTAATAAGCGTGGCTCAATCTAAGTGCTACAGCTAATAGAGACTTCTGCGTCATGAAATCCAAGATACCATTTTATTCTAACTGTGATCCCTTAATTTTTTGATCACTTCTGGTATATTGTCATTGATTTATATGATCTCAATTATTAATATTTTTCTAGCAAAATTAATGGAATAAAAGATTATAAAAATTAATGATAATGTATTGTTTTATTTTTTCTACAATATTTCAGCATCTTTTGACCACTTTCAACAAATTGTGATTGACTTGTTAGGTCCTCCATGCCGTTAATTTTGCTAAAGTTGTTAACAATTAGATTTAAAGGGTACAAACTTAAGAGTTTAGCATGCAAAGTATCTAAAATTGAGAGTTTAGGGTTTAAAGTGTTCAAAATTAAATTTTAAGGCACAAAGTAAAAAGTAATACAAGTTTGGGGGTGTAAAGTAGGGAGGCAAACAAGTGAGTGAGTGAGCAAGCTACTTGCAAGCAATTGAGTCAAAGTTTGACTTGAGCTCAATTTTGACCGAACTCGAATTGAGTTTGAGCTACTCGAATTTGGTTATCGAATCGAACTCAAATCTTTAGGTATTCTGCTCGAAAACTTGTTGAGCTTTTAGAATTACCTAAAAATCTATATTTTTAGAAGAAATTACATATCTTACCACTCAAAATCAAGCATGAACTTGATCTCAATTTGCTTCTTGAGTGAGTTCGAGTTCAAACTTGAGCTCCCTATATTTTACACGAGTTGAACTCCAGTTTCAAAATCAAAGATTCGTCGAACTTGAATTTGGATTATATAGTTTGAGCTTGAACTCGAATACACTAGCGTTCGAGTTCGACTCAGCTCGTTGCTACTCCTAATGCAACGTGAAGTTAGCCCTTTTTTTAATGCAATTATTAGTTATAGTCTCTTTCTGCGGCTCATATTTGCCCTAGCTCAAAAATGAAGGTTGCGAGCAGGAGGATGGAGATTGACAACCAAGAGTTCAATTTTGAGCAATCTATTCGTTGTATTCCAGATTTACTTTTTTGGGCGGGCTGTGGTTTTATGGTAAGTTCCTTAAATCACATTAGATAAAATATTTGCTAATGAATAGATGAAATGTGATTCCATCTACCTTTCCTCTTCTCTAACTTCTTTTTGTTTCTTCTCTTCTTAAAATTCCTTTTTCTTCAGGAGGAGACTACCATGGTCTTCCTCTCATGAATTTCATTTTTACTCTATTTTCTCTAATAAAATATTTTCTAAAATTTCTTAGTGAGAGTTTTTTTATTTCTTCTAAAGGTTCCTAATGAGAATTTTCTTTTTTTTTATTTTAAGAGTTCCTAGTGAGATTTTTGTGTAGTTTTTTCTTATTCTGTTGTTTAGATCTAAATTTATTTCAAATCTAATTATCAAACTTGAAACTCTTTTGGATCTTGAGTCTGTGTCGACAGATCTCATCATGATTATTGGAGGTTAAAGTAGTTAATTAATAGATTTGACAATTACAATATGCACAGAAGGTGCTACAGCGATTTATGCTACTAGAAGACATTTTGAAGTTTTTTCTATTTTTCAAATCTATGCATAATTTTTTAGATTTTGTATCTATTAAATTACAAATTTTGTTATTTTGAGTGCATGCTTAACCTATCGTTAGCGTAGACTTTTGTGGTGTTAATCAAATCATGCTAGACAATTTTGAACAATCTAGTTAATGAAATTTGTTTTTTTATAAAAAAAATTTCTAGTGAATAGACATGCAATGCCTTCTATTCTCCATCTTGAGGGAAAGGAAATAGGGAAACAATATATCTCTACATTTATGAAGACAAACAAGCACACATAATTTAGATGAGAGTCATGATTTGAATTTGTCAAAGAAAATCCTATAAAATCCAAATGGAGGCTGAAAAGTTATGGCATATGGTTACTACAAGGGAGGACTTTAAGTAGAAGAAGTTAATTTTAAAGGACTACTAAAAGTTTATCTTCTCGATTGAACAAATTTAAGAAGTGTACAAAATTGACTAAGAAACAAATAAGAGCAGTCATGCATCTTTTAGCAGTCTAGGAATTAGAGGTCTCCTTCACGTTTCTTAGAAGTATCTCTATATTTATAGCACATGAATTAATTTATCACTAATTTTGACATGTATTTCCACAAATTATTGTGAAATCATTTAGTTTTTCTTTTGTTTTGCCTTTTCTAGTTTGTTTTTGTAACAAATGAAATTTCAAAACAACAGAATTGAAAACTATTTATACTTTGATATACTTTAAGAGTACATTTTGCTAATTTATCAAATACATCTAAGTAACCTAAATATCTAAATAGAGGATAACAAATGTAGGAAGCCACTAAACTATTACCATTGCAAACTTTTGGTCATCAAATTCTTTTTGGGGTGATAAGATTATAATGAACCCACAATAATGAATAAAGACAAGTAACATGCACTACAATTCATCAACATTACGGTTACTACGAAAATAGTATTATAAGCAATAAAAATATATTGTTAGACTGAATTCACATATAGTGAAACTTGAATATAAAGCATCTAATTCATGGTGATCGATAATTTCGTGCAAATATACAGGGTCAATTGTAGTAATAGAAATCACCTAAAGTAATCCAATGGTCGAACCCACAGGGATGAGTTAATTTTCTACTTTTAATATTTAACAAATTTTAATAAATACCAAGATTTGAATTTGAGCAATTAAACTATTGAGTAAGTGGCAAACAAGGCAATAAATCAAATAAAATAGTGGTTGAGGAAACAGTAGATGAGAATCTAGGGTTTTAGGTTTTAATTTAGAATTTGAATTAATTAACTAGTTATTTTCTTGACTGGCTAGGAACACCTAATACTAGTGTATTTTAGATTATCTCTCGATACTTTTAAATTGTGCCTAATTAAATCTCACATTTTTCTCGAGATCACAAGAATTTAATTAAACCCTTGAAGAACTTAGGTGATTTAATGGTATCATGCGAACCCTAACCTATTATAGTGATTAGGTTAAGCCCCTTCATCTACCTAGTGCATAGTTCCATGTCACTTCTCAACTTAATACAAACTTAAAAATCATGTTCATGTTGATCAGGCATAAACACATAATTAAGATCAAGATAGATAAATCATAGCAAAAGGAAAGAAATTAAACTAGAGCAATTAATCAAAATCCTTCATAAGAGTCCTAAGCCAAGAGGTAAATTAGTTCAATATAATGAAAAATTAAACCACGAATTCAATGAGTTATTACAAAGTTGAGAATAAGAGAAAAAAACTTCTCAATCACTTGATCCAATCTCCTCCATGCGCACTCCTTGATTCGTGAGAGATTGATCTTGATCTCCCAAGAAAAGCTATGAAAAATATGTTAAACTAGGCTAGACTAATATTTTTCAACCCTAAAACCATCCTAAATATCTCCTATTATAGTTGCTAAAAGTTACACGGGAATCCATGTTGGAATAGGTTTCTTAAAGTTGAGGAAAATCACATGCAAAAAACTCCGATGAACTACGATGACAACATCGATGACAACTCTGGTTCTGGTGTTTGTCAAGTGATGATTAATGTGCTTGACTAGAAGAACTCTAGCGTGAAGACCGGCACCGGTGTTTGGTCGCAACTCTCCATTTGCTTCTTTTCTTTGTCTTTCCTTATCAGATGCCTTTCTCCCCACAACATGAAAATCAAACCAAATTCGGCAATTCATTGACCAATTTAGGTGCAAAAATATACAATTATCTAATCATAAAACCACCCAATTATACTACGAGTAGCACCTTATCAAACTCCTATGCACTTAACCTGTGCTTGTCCCCAAACACGAGAATAAATGCATTAATATACCAGCAATGGCTATATCTCAAATCTACCATGGTTAAGTCATTCATTCCAAATAAGTGCTAAGCATCAATAGCAATACCAAATAGACACTTATCAAGTTAATTTCTAGTACCATCCTTCCTTTCAATTCTAGCTAACTCTATCGAAATATATAAAATATCGATTCACCGATTCGCTAGCAATAGCCTAATCATTAAGCAAAATCTCAAATTTGTATCTACATGGATCCACAAACTAATGCGATTGTCATATATCACTTTTTTCCTTCTTTTTTCTTTTTTTCTTTTTTTTTTCTACTTCTCCCACATTTAAAACTTTTCATATTCTAACAAGGAAGACATACTCAATTCTCAGCCTTTTAAGTCTTTTGACGTGAATTCCGATATCTCCCAAGTGAAAGGGCCCGGTTATTGAATTTTTCACTGCTTAAGAAACACATATTTATGATCATCGTCACTTTTTGATGTGAAAGTTGACACTTTTAAGTAAATATCCCCGATTACTAGACAACAACAACTAGCAAAATATAATTCACAGTTATAACTTAAACTTCTAAACATATATCAACACATAAGCCTACTTCATATTCCAATAATATAAAGAACTAAGATTAATAATTGGGCCACAGTCATACAAGAATTACTAACCAAATATTTACAATATCTGGAAAGAGTTAGCCACAAATTCAAAAGGCCTTAAAATACCAAATATTCACCAAATAAATGTTCTAAAGAAATCACAATTTAACACTTAGCACATCCATTAATATAACACCTTAAACATAGAAAGACTTGAAATTAAAGCCATTACACATCAGGGTATTAAAAAAAATTCAATTAAAATATCCACAATCCTACCTACTCCACTTAAACACCACTCCTATCCTCCCATAATTAAAACAACATTGTTCTCAATGGTGAGAAAAAGTACAAAATAAACGAAAATAAGTGTGAATAATACTTCCTTGATGACGCAATATAGGAAACTGGATAATGTAATTGCCATCGAAATATCTTGAAAATGCAACATTCCAGTGAAACCTTTCCAAAACAAAAGAAAACACTACAAATAGAAGTTAGTACACCACAAATAACTCTAACAACTACCAAATAAAACAAAGAAATAATAAAAACTATGAAATCTTGCCCTATATAACACCACCTCCAAAGTCCAAAACAAATAACCAAATACGTCAAAGAAAATAATAGAAAATCATGGAGGACCCTGCCAATAAGGACGCTACGTAACTAGCTCATCTTCAATGCTAGTTACCCCCATCACTCTTCTCTCCAACCTCTCCACAGCCGCATGGGTACCTTGAACTTTAGCTAGCACCATCTAGAGCAAATCACGAATTGAGCGCTGAGATCACTGCTAAGATGTACCAGCACCCTACTCTAAATGCACACCCTCCTCTTCCTCATCTTCGCTGAATTTTTCAACTAGTTTATAAGCTATGTGATTGATGGTAGTGCGATTCATCACTGTAGTTGCAACTTTACATGGCTTACTTGCAAAGTCTACATCAAAGTACATAAAAATATGGGTCAACAAACGAGCATCTGAAAATGCTTTCTTGGTACCCTTAAACTCGATTGTCCTAGACATAACACCCAAAATAACAATGGCCAATGGAACACTGGTTATATCTCCTTACTTGCTCTGCAACTTAGCAAGGAAGTAGTTGTCCATTACCCTCACTTTATTCTTACTACTCGATGCAAGGATAATATTATGATTAAACTAGTAAACCAGCAGGCTATGCCTATACTATAAAGACTTAGGAGGAATAGGCGCCGTCTCCATCCTAACCTCCCTAGTAATTAGATCCACTACTTGCTTGAAAGTGGAGAAACTAGAGCAAAATTTTCGCTTTGTGGCAACAAATACCCAATTAGGATCCCAATGTACTAAATATTTTTCATGGTCAAACATAGGACTCTCATCTTTAGCCCCCAATAAGGTAGCTAACCGTGCTCTAGTTAGTACTATTAGAACACCCTTCCCATAACCCTCAAAATGCATGGAATTAGCCATATTCTCATTCATGATATTCGCATAAAACTACCGAACAAAAGCTAGACAATACATATTAGGCAAATTCAACATACAATCCTAACCCATATTTCAAATAATTCATGAAAATGATAATCTGCATCAAACTGAGAGTAAAGGTCAACCTCGACTAAAACAATATTAGTAGGACGAAGGGCATACCAAACTTGATTTTCGACACTAGTAAATCTCAAAGTATCAAAAACTAGTGTCTGACTACTACTAGCACCTCCAGTGTCCTGACGAACCCTGTGAAAGCATGAGATTGGATCCCTAAAAAGATCAATATTAGCAAGTTCAGGATCAAAATTCTTGCACAAAGTGACAACAAAGAGGGGGCTGACCCTCCGGTTTGACTCCAATGCCTAAGTTAGCAAAAGTAAGAGCTCGATAATAAATAGACGAGATAAAATGATTATGTTATCTGTTACCTTAGGAGATCTATAAGAGGGGGTATTTATTGTGAAGTAAAGATCGAATTATTGGATTTCGAGCCGCTTTAATAGGATAAGATGTGGCAATAGGTTAGTTATAAGCCAGATTATGCAGTTAGGTAGGTCTACAAAAGCTTGTCAAGGAACAGCAAGTTACGTCAATCACTTCATATTGACCGTGTACCTTGCTGATGAGACATTCTAAGTTGTATGGATGTGGTTTTGCTTAATTGGTAGTTCTTGAAATAAGGCATGTCCCGAGGAGGAGATCTCAGGTACCTCTTCTGACCCCCAACTCGGGAGGTCTTCGAGCAAGAAATGACTAATGGGACATCGAACAGACCTAAAACGATATGATAATTAATGTTGGGCATAAACCATGAGCCAATCTTAATCTTCAAGATTGCGGGTAAGTTAAATGAACTGACCCTTCCGCTTTCCCCTCTATGAATAGAGGATTTAGCCTCATTCTCCGTTCCTTTCCTTTTATGCATTCCTAGTCAATTTTTTATTCCCTAAGTGATACGATTCTCTCACGATTTTTTGATCAATTTTGACAACATTTCTCGAAGCTATGATTGAATTTTCCTTCCATTTGAAGTAAACTCAAGTAAGTAATCCAATATGGTACGTAGAATAAAATGCTGTCTACAGGTCTCAGGAGAAGGAATGAGTATAGGGGGATTCGAATGACCAGGCCGAATCAAGTTGCATCAAAAGGGTCATCGAGGAACGAGGGGGGTCACGGAAGGAAACTTCTAGGGTCCCGAGTGAGACTATCATTTACGAGTTTGTCAAATCCTCTATAATACTCCAAGATCCTCAGAATTTGGCTGAGTTTGACTTCGGGTTGATTTCTAATTTCGAAAGTTATGTTTCATGACAGAACGTCTAGGATATATTGGACTATTATCCATGGCCTTTCGATATGCAAGCAAGGGTCCCTTTGGAGGGGCACCGAGTTTGTTGCCCCTCCAAAAACTATATGATAGTCTAGCATGAACAAGTGAAGGTTAAGCTGAGGTTTCCTTTGACAAGATTCTTTAGGAAGAACCTTTTTTATTGGAGGATCCGAATCACCTAATTGGTGCCTAATGCTTTTTGCATTCTCATAGGCTTCGAGATGCTGTGCAAACACCTTGAGATAGAAGTCTCGACTTGTTACAGAGATTTTACACAAAGAAATGCAAAGGCCAAAATAACGAATGGTTCTATTTCAGCACATGTCCTCCTATGAGGCCTTTGGTGGTAGATGTTTTGATCTCAATAAAGCATTGGAAGAAAGATTTTTTTTATATCTCAACTCAGTTTTTTCGTAAAGGATTTTGGTGGAGACCAGCTAATGGCGATTTCGATCTCAACCAAGGAAATATGGAAGAGGGATCTTTTAAAAAACTGAATGACTCAAATTTAGTGATCTTTAGCTACTTCTTTTCCAAGATTGTGTTGGCGAATAGCGGGATCAGTTGTTCGTATATTAAATTGAGCAGCAAGCCTTATTATCGTAAGACACTTGAAATGAATCGTAAATTTTGTTCATTTAGTCCTTTTCCAAATACTAAATTCACTCACTGATATGTCTTTTCGATTTTACAGTGGAAAAGATAACTGGCATGATTGTCTTAGTCGAGATAGTGAAAAGAAAGAGAAAGCAATGGGAGGCATCTCCAAAAAATCCCTCGCGAAGGTGGCTCGAAACTAGATTTCGGCTCAACTGACTACAACCCCGGTATCCCAGTCGATTATTGTTCCCAAGAACACTAAGGTGACCGTGGCATTTAAGTCTGCGGCCACCATCCTTGAGAAACCTTCAGGATTCGAGAAGGGAAAAGGACTGATAGTGATGCAAAGGGTCCTTTTCCTGTGATCTAGGAGTCGGTTTCTCTAGTAGCCACTTCGACAAAGAATACCGTTCATCCTTCCATGCACTTTTACCCTAACTGAGAAGTGAATATCAATGACCGATCTTTTATCTCTTAGGTGATTTGTGATCTGTATCACACCCGAATCGTACCGAAAGATCGAGCATACACCAAGCAAAGGAGCCCGTCAAAGCTTCTTGAAGACTACTTTCTTACTAAGGTGGGGGTAAGTTAATAATTTATCATTTTGACCATTCTATCGAATTTTGACTTCTAACCCGTTATTGTTTGATGTAGCACAATACTTTTGTTGTCGAGATAATCTCTCAAATTGTTAGAGAAAGTACGAACAGCCGAGACCAAGGCCTAGAATGCCAAAGATTTCGAAACTGTTAATAAGGATTTGATGGTATGGTTTCAATCCTTAGAGACTGCTCTTAAGGAAGTTGAAACTTGGTTTAAGAAGCAAATCAAAACTCACAAAGTTAAGTTTCATCTTGCCACTCTAGAGGCTGTGAGCACATACACCAAATTTAAGAAGTTTCTCGAGAACTTGATGGATATGAACAAATCGGTGTTCTCTTTTGGATGGACCTCGATTATAGATAAAGTTCGGTGACTCCACTCCGAACTCAACACCAAAACCCTAGAAGCCAACCAACACTATAATTCTGATGTTAAGGAGTGGCCAACTGAGTTCTCCAAGGGATGCAGGTAGGACATCATTCTTTCTTCACCGTCCAACAGTTCAACAAGGAAACTGACACCAAACTATCCAAGGAAGAAGGAGAGAAAGAAGCCGAACAAGAACTGTAAAAGGATGCAAGCAAGGGCCATATCGAAATTGACCCATTTGCTAAAGGAGTTGAGTCTACTAGTCTAAAATAAATTTGAAATTCGAATTTTGTTTTGTCTGAGTGGTAATTCTCGAATATGAATATGTACTTGCAATTTTGTCAATGAAAACTATTTTTTGAGATTTATAAGTCAACTCATATTTTTTATTTACCTATTTTGTTGAAGCGCTCTGTATACACTAATTCCCTCTTGCTCTTCATTTTTTTAACATTAATACGAAAGGATAAACTAAAAAGAAGTAAAGAATTCAAGAACATGATTAATAGATTGAATACATTATTAATACAAGGAAGATCCTTTGTTGGTTGCAACAGAGTAGTATACATCGTTAAATCATGAATTAAACTTTTCGAGATTTGTTGCGTGCCATGTTCTCGAGACTAATGTGCCATCTCTATAAGCTAATTTATAATAACTTGATGGATTTGTCGAGACAATCTCGTATGGTCCCTCCCATTTGGGATCAAGTTTTCCTGAAGCATGAGTTTAAAAAATAGAGTTTGTGTAAAACGTTAAATCTTCAACATCAAGAAATCTCTCTCTGACTCGACTATTATAATAACGAGCCAGGGTGTTCTTGTAGTATGTGGTTTGGATATATGATAAACACTTAATAATTTATTGACATTTTACTTTACTTTAGTCACATCAATACTTTATATGACATCTTACTTTACTTTAGTCACACTCAATACTTTATTCTCATCTTTGCTTTTCTTTTTTTCATGACTTTTCTCTCCTAAGTTCTAAACTGAGATTGAAACAAGACATGGGGTAGAAACCCCAATTACATCAGCTTCTGAAATTTTCTTGAGCTCATTTGTTGGTTCCTCTCCTTTTCATTCTCTTCTGTTATAGCATCCCAGTGGGTTCCTTTCTACCTCTAAAGATTTTGAATTCGCTCGCATTGACATTTCTTTCCATACAATTTCATTATTTCCTTGCATTTCAGGGATTTTGATATTTAGGGTTTTTAGGGTTTAGGGTTTAGGGTTTAGGACTTAGGGCTTTCAATGTTTAGGATTTTTAAGTTTCCCCGAAACATGAGTTTGAAAAATAGAATTTTTGCGAAGTACCAAATCTCTTATGTCAAGAAATCTCTCTTTGACTCTACTTTTGTAATATCAAATTAGGGTGTTCTTGTAGTTTGTAGTTCAGATGTATGATAACTCCTATTTTTTTTTCAATAATTTTCAAGTCGATTCACCATTCCTAGTTGTTAGTTTCGACTATATAATTGAGTAAGCGCGTACTTAGAATGACTATCTCCATAGGAACCACTGTTTCAACTCTATAGTTCAATGAAAATGGTGTTTTCTAGATTGATGTGCGATGAGTAGTCTGATAAACCCACAAAACATTTGGTAATTCATCCACTCAGAATGTTTGAACCTAAATTAGATGAGTCATAAGATTTTGTAAGATTGCTCGATTAAGATTCTTGATTTCACCATTTGTTTGAGGATGTCGCACCGAGATAAATTGTTGACAAATATTCAACTCTTGACACCATGCTTAGAATGGATTTTCCAAAAGTACTTGCTATTGTTCGAAATTATTATTTGGGGTATTCCAAAGTGACAAACAATTTGCTTCCAAAAAAATTTTTTACAACTCAATCGGTAGTTTGAAATTCAACTTCTATCCACTTAGTAAAATAAATATTGCCACCAAAAAATATATATGACCCCTGACTATGCAGGAGAATGGTCCAAGGATATTAGTTCCCCATTATTCAATAGGCCATATAAAGTGATCATGAAAAGAATCATTTCAAAGGTTGGTAAGTAGTGCTTCGACGCATGCCGTTGACAAGCCGCACAAGTATGAAAAAGATCTTGGGAATTGCACGTCATTGTGAGCCAGAAATACCCTAAAAAAAGTGCTCTCCGAGTTAATGTTTGAAGACCACAATGTCTATTACACAACATCTCATGGATCTCCCTACGTGACCCCCTTCTTCGAGAGTAACGAACCTGATCCATGGACCAATATAAAATTTTTATATAATTGTCCATTGTAGAGAGCATTTTTTGTCGCTCTCTGCTATATTTGTTGGGCTATTCATTGGTCCTTGGATAGAGTTCTTTCAACCAAATATGCTGAAATGGAATTCATCCATGTGGGAGGCTCCCTCGATAGAGCAGACTGGTCAAAAAATATAATTGGAGTGTTTGAGAATTTTCACAAAAATAGGTCTCGTGAAAGATGTAAAAGAAGATAATGCTAATTTACACAAGACATCTACCTTTTTATTTTTGAGATCTCGGAATACAACAGATGTTGAAAGACTGGAATGTTCTGACCATGTCTTGAATATGAGTAGGGTATTTAGACAGATTACCGTCCTTGGTTTCATATTCTCCCAAAACCTGTCAGACCACAAATTGAGAATCGTTGCATACTCGCAAGTTTCGGATACTAAACCTTTGAACTATACTCAACCCGGTAATGAGAGCTTCATACTCAACCTTATTGCTAGAAATAGAAACAATGAAACGAAACGCACAAGTGCACTCCTCTCTTCAAGACTAATGAGCAATAAGTTGGCTCCACTATCTTCTTTATTAGAGGATCCATTGACAAACATGGTCCATGAATAAGTTACTCGGGAGCCGTTCAAGTCATTATTTTTAGACGTCAACTCAGCAATAAAAATGGTTAATGCCTAAGGTTTAATAGTCATTCTCGCTAATAGGTAATATCAAATTCATCACATTTAATTGCCCATTTGGTTAGTTTTTCCAAGACCTCCGACTTCATTAAGATTTGGTGAATGGGCTAGTTGGTCATGACACAAATCGAATGTACTTAGAAGTAAGGTTTAAACTTCCAAACTACATAGTTAGACAAAGGACAAGTTTTTTCATTATGGAGTATCGCTATTGCGGAGGATAAAGAGCCCGACTAACAGCGCTAACAGCCTCCGCAATAGCGAATAAGTAAATATACAGTGTTTCCTTGGAAATTGGTGAGACTAGTGTCAATAAAGATTGTAGATGAGTTGATGACGGAGCACCGAGAACCAATGGTGAACAAGAACACGTCATTCAAGTACCAAGTTATCCGATCACAAGAGATCGTGCCAAAAAAATGCGTGAATCTCTTCAAACTTTTGTATGCACCATCCAAGAGAGAGTTGGAGATAATTTAAAAATCATTGAAGGTTTGGAGAATGAAGATTCTACAATATAAACTTTACTCCAAATTGATGAGCCAAGTGAAGACTAGCCTTAGTCAAGGCCGAGAGTTATTTGTCAATTTTAGGCAAGGCCGAGAATTATTTGCTGTTTAATTATTTAACTTTTAGTTAATAAATTCGGCCCAAACAGTTTTCAAGTTGGCCGAATATTAAATAGTCATTTTTAGTCATTTTATTTGGCCCAAAAGGCCTTAGTCTAGCCGAGAGCATCTAATAAGTGAATCCAATTTACTTTAGGTTGTCAAGTATATGGCTATATATAGCCAAGGTAAGAGACCTTCCAAATCAGTTTTTTGAATCAATTAAATTGTGAGTTTTCACTTTTCTCTTTCCAAGAGAGTTTCTTTGAATATTTGAGAATATTTCTCAAGTTATTCAATTGAATTTATCAATCAAGTAACTCCTTGGTTGTGGTGTTTCTCTGCCTATAGTTTGGTTCGCTAATTCGTTAAGTAGTGGGTTGAGATAGTATTAATATTGTTCGCTATTTCGAGGATTAGATTGGATCAAATTTTCGTTGCTCAAACCGTCGGTGATTGGTTGTCTAGATCGTATCAAGTTTATCTCACGTCAGTTGGTAATCAGAGCTAGTCGACAACCACCAGGTTATATCTTTCTTTTTTGTTTGTTTCGAGTCGTATACGTTGTTTCAAGTTTGTTTTGTGTGTCAAAAAAAACAAAAAAAAAATCAGTTGCTAGTTTCTTTTTCCTTTTACCTTGGCTATTCGCAAATTTTCTATTGCTATCCGCATTGTCTCTTGTGTTGTTGCTGTGATTCTTGTTGTTATTTGTGTCAGTTCCGTGTGTTGGAGTCTTGAAGTAATCGAGTCAAAACAAAAAAAACAGCTGCTAGGGTTTTGTTCCTCATTGTGTTCTCATATTCTTGTATCTCGCATGCAATCTGTCTAGTGCAGTCATTACTTTGCTACTGTTTTTGTCCAGATCATAGCCTATTAAGTCACATACCATTGAGTCAAGTTGCGAGAATCTCCTTTTCTTGGGCTGCCGAACCTGTTTCACCCTTAAACCTTGAATAATTGCGTTATTTCTTACAAATCTTGGTTGCCAAAACATAATATAGGAAGTTCTTGAGCTTCTTGACCGAAATTTTGAAGTTCTTGGATCAACCAAAACTGGTTTGGTAATTCTTGGTTACACATCAAGGGTTTCTTGGAAATTTGAAAGAAAACTTCTATTTTCTTGGCACCTTGAACTTGGATCCGAAAATTCAATTGTTGGGACTGAATCTGAGTTCTTGACAATCAATTAGAGAGCTACAAAGAAGAAAAAAAAAGACAAGAAAGAAACGAAAAAAAAGAGAAAGCATCGGCTCTAGGTTTCTTACTTGGAAAACAAGTCCCATTTGTGATCTACTTGTAATCTTAAAGCTATTGGGGTTGAAGTCAGCCAAGAAAATCAAGAAATCAAAACCAAACCTCCCCAAAACACCCTCATCTTTCCACATCAGAACCGAAACAAGCCTTCCTAACCCTTACTCTCTCAAACAGCCGCCACCCTTGTTGTATTTTTCTCCTAAGTTGGTTGCCACTCCAATAGCCAACCGAATTAGTTGATCTTCAAGGGTTGTAAACCGCACCAATTGGGCAACTCAAAAACACTAGACCTCCATAAACAACTTCCCAAAACACAAAAGAAAAAAATTCCAGCAATACAAGGGTTCAAACAGTCCAACCGAAACTTAACTTGTTAGAGTCCTCTCTCAAAGCAAACTCTCAATCCTTGCGGACTAAGTCAGTGAAATTTCAGTGTGTTTCTTGTGTCCTTTGCTACTTTTTAAGTCGTTAGTCAGTCTTAAAATTTCAGCTATCCAAAAGCCACTTTTGGGGAAAACTTGATTGAAGTTTAATTGAACTACTTGGAGAACATTTCTGATTTCTTCAAGGAAGCGATCAAGGGATTTGAGAAGTGAGTGGTGAGAATATTAGAGTGTTTTAAACACTTGAATGATACATGAGGGCAAGAGAAACATGTGAGGGAGTGAGTGAGGATTTTTACCTTACCATTTGTTGAAGTTTTGCAGGTTTAAACCATGGCCAATGAAAACGACATTATCATTGCACAATTGGTACTAAGAATGGATGCTATGTGGAAAGAAATGTAAAGAAAATTTGAACTTCGTTTTGAATCCATGCAAGAACAAATCGAACAATTGGACCCCTCAAGAAACTCCTCTAAGAAAACTAGAGGGAAACTTACCTTGAACAAACTTAGTGACTCTAACTCAGAGAGGGAGTTCGAAATGATGAGCAAAAGCTGAGACGAATTGCACAATGGCCTGACCGTGAAGAGGACCAACTCAAAGGAATAAAACTAAAAATTCCTACATTCTAAGGTAAATCGAATCCCGAATCATACTTGGAGTGGGAGAGAAAGATCGAGTTGATCTTAGATTGCAACTACTACACGCAGCCTCAAAAAGTAAAGTTGGCTGCCATAGAATTCACCGATTATGCCACTGTTTGGTGGGATCAACTTCGCATCAAACAAAGAAGGAATGAAGAACCACCCATTCGAACGTGGGAAGACTTAAAGTGAATCATGAGGAAGCGCTTCATACCCGGTTACTACCATAGGGATTTGCATCACAGTTGCAAACCCTCACTCAAGGTAGTACGACAGTTGAAGATTACTTCAAAGAAATGGAAATGGTGATGATGCGGGCTGATGTTCGAGAAGATGAAGAGGCCACTATGGCACGATTTTTGGGAGGGTTACGGCTTGAAATTGCCGACATCGTGTAGTTTTAACACTACCTTGACATGGGAGAACTATTGGACAAAGCCATCAAGATAGAACGGAGGTTCAAGAGGAGGGGTACGGTTCGCCAAAACTCCAACTTCCAATCTGGAATTTGGAGAAATCCGATCCCAAGGAAAGAAACTAGGCCTTCGTTTGCACCTAATGTCTCAAAACTGAGTGGAGCTTACTCAAACTAGGCCTTCGTTTGCACCTAATGCCTTAAAACCTAATGCCCCACCTTCCAAACAAACTCCTAAGGAAGGCTTTAAAACCAATCAAGAGATCTTTAAACCAAGGACCCGTGACATTAAATGTTTTAAGTGTCAAGAGTTTGGACATATTGTCTCCCAATGTCCAAATCAACGGGCCATGCTTATACTACCCAATGGAGACATGTTATCGGATGAAGAAAAAGATGAACCCGAGATGATGCCTTCATTAGAAGAGGAAGTAGACGAGTTAGAGGAAATACCAATCAATGACAAGATCAGGTGTCTAGTAGTAAGGCGAGCACTAGCTACCCAAACTAGTCGAGATGACCTATAAAGAGAAAATATCTTCTACTCAAGGTGCCATATAAATAACAAAATGTGCAGCCTAGTCATTGATCCGGAGAGTTGCACTAATGTTGCAAGTGCATTAATGGTGGAGCGACTCAACTTGCCCACAACTGATCTTTCTCGACCCTACAAGTTTCAATGGTTAAATAATAGTGGCGAGATATGTATTTCTAAACAAGTCTTAGTTACTTTTCGCATTGGTCGATATGAAGATGATATTGTATGCGATGTAGTACCTATGCAAGCTGTACATATTCTTTTAGGCCGTTCTTGGCAATTTGATAGGAGAGTTACTTTTGATGGTTTCTTAAATAAATACTCATTTTTGCATAATGAAAAAAAAATCACACTTACACCTCTTACACCACAACAAGTGCATGAGAACCAAGTTACTTTGCAAAAGGAGTATGATATGCATGCAACTAATCAAAAATAACCCTCAAAGGGGAAACTAGAAGAGTTGGCCGAACCACCAAAAGATAAAAGTGGGTCTAGTCAAGCCATTGAACAAGGAAAAGAAAGAAAAAACAGCATGCTAGCTCGAATGAAGGATGTGAGAAAAGCTTTACATTCTAACCAAGTATTACTTATATTGATTTGTAAAGAAGCTTTGCTCATTAATGAACTTGATACTTGTCTACCTAGTATTGTCACTAACCTCTTACAGGAGTATCATGATATGTTTTCTGATGATGTACCTAATGGATTGCCACCTTTGAGAGGGATTGAACATCAAATCGATTTCATTCCTGGGACTTCCTTGCCAAACAAGACACCATATAGGACTAACTCCGAGGAGACTAAAGAACAACAAAGGCAAGTAGAGAAACTACTTGACAAAGGATGGATTTGTGAGAGTCTAAATCCTTGTGCTGTACCCGTTCTACTTGTACCTAAGAAAGATAGGAGATGGGGGATGCGCACTAACTGTCGAGCCATTAATGCAATAACGGTAAAGTATCGTCATCTCATACCTCGTTTAGATGATATGTTTGATGAATTGCATGGTACTATCATTTTTACAAAAATTGATCTAAAAAGTGAGTACCATCAAATTCGTATGAAAGATAGGGACGAATGGAAAACTGCTTTTAAGACTAAACATGACTTATATGAGTGGTTAGTTATGCCTTTTGACTTAACTAACGCACTTAGTACCTTTATGAGATTAATGAACTATGTTTTACGTCCCTTCATTGGTAAATTTGTGGTAGTGTATTTTGATGATATCCTAATTTATAGTAGGAGTTTAGAAGAGCATATAATGCATTTTCAAACTGTCTTGGATATACTTCGAAAGGAAAGACTCTACGCCAACCTTAAGAAGTGCACTTTTTGCACTGATCAACTTGTTTTTTTAGAATATGTTATAAGTGCACAGAGGGTACAAGTTGATCAAACAAAGGTGAAGGCTATAAATGAATGGCCAACACCTACCAATGTAAGTGAGGTGAGGAGTTTTCATGGTTTGGCAAATTTCTACAGACGCTTTGTCAAAAACTTTAGCACCATAGCTACCCCACTTACAACCATTGTCAAGAAGAACGCACCATTTCAATGGAGGGAAGAACAAACTAAGTCCTTCTAATTATTTAAACACAATCTCACAAATGCACATGTTCTAAATTTACCTAATTTTGACAAAACTTTTGGAATAAAGTGTGATGTTTCTAGTATAGTATTGGGGCTGTTCTACTCCAAGAAGGTCGTTTGATTGCCTACTTTAGCGAAAAGCTAAATCGAGTCGTTTTGAACTATTCAACTTATGACAAGGAGCTTATGACCTTCATTCGAGCACTCCAAACTTGGCAGCACTACTTTCGATATCGAAAGTTCGTCTTACATACTGATCATGAATCGTTCAAGCACATCAAGACACAAACCAAATTGAGCAAACGACATACAAGATGGATAGCCTTCATCGACACTTTTACATTCATGATCAAGTATAAAACAGGTAAGTCTAATGTAGTCGCTGATGAACTTTCTAGACGATACACACTTCTTACTACATTAGATACTAAGTTGCTAGACTTTGAATTTCTTAAAGATCTTTATGCAACTGACCCAAATTTTGGAGAGATTTTCACTTCCTTGCCACGAGACACTCGTGAGCATTACTTTATATCACAGGGGTTCCTGTATTACAAAGACAAATTGTGCATTCCATTGAATTCCATGCGACCCCTATTGGTCCTAGGAATGGCAACGCACGGGCACCCGCCGCGCAAGGGTCTACTGGGGCAGGGGCGGGGGAGAATTTTTCCCCCCCATTTAGAAACGGGGCGGGGAAGTTCATTTGAAAAAAGAAGATATATATATGTGCATAATTATATATATAATGATATTATCAATTATACTACTAATTATACATGTCTATTAATAAAAATTATTAATTATTTATACTAAATTTATTAATATATTTATATTAAATTCCTAACTACAGTTAATATAATAACATTTTTTCTAAAAAATATAATAATAATTTAGTGATTGTATTTGTATCAAAAGTAAAAATTTGATTATTTTAGTTATATTTGTTTTATTATATTAGATTGTATTCAAATAACTTTTGTTTAATTATTTTTATGAGTTTCAATTGTGAAATTACAATGAATAATAATTTGATAATATGTTGATATTTTAGTACTTGATTATTTGGTCAAATTTAATTATAATAAAATTATATAATAAATTTTTTTAACCTCACGGGGGAAACGGGGTGAGGCGGGAGCGGGGGCGTGGGTGGGGTGGGGCAAGCGGGGGTAGGGGCGGGGGTGGGGGAGGGATCCCCCGCCCCATTGCCACCCCTAATTGGTTCGAGAAGCACATGGAGAAGGACTCATGGGTCACTTTGGAATTACTAAGATGTCGTCCATCCTCCAAGAGCACTTCTTTTGGCCCCGAATGAAGAGGGATGTCGAGAGACATATACAAAGGTGTGTAACTTGTCACCATACAAAGTCAAAGGTAAATTCTTATGGTCTTTACATCCCTTTACCTATCCCACATGCACCTTAAATTGATTTGTCTATGAACTTTGTACTTGGATTACCTATAACTAGACAAGGTCATGACTCTATCTATGTTGTGGTTGATCGCTTCTCTAAAATGGCACATTTCATACCTTGTCATAAGTCCGATGATGCTAAACACAAAACTGACTTGTTTTTTAGAAACATAGTACGTTTGCATGGCATGTCTCGCACCATTGTGTCTGATAGAGATGTAAAATTTCTTAACTACTTTTGAAAAACTTTGTGGTGTAGATTAGGCACTAAACTGTTTTTCTCTACTTATAGTCACCCACAAACTGATGGACGAACTGAAGTAGTTAATAGGATTTTGTCTACATTGTTGCGTGCCATAATAAAAAAGAATATTAAAACTTGGAAAGAGTGCTTACCGCATGTTGAATTCGCTTATAATTGTACTGTGCACACTGCTACACAATATTCCCCTTTTGAAATTGTTCATGGCTTTAGCTCTCTCACTCCGTTGGATAGACACTTCTTACTACATTAGATACTAAGTTGCTAGACTTTGAATTTCTTAAAGATCTTTATGCAACTGACTCAAATTTTAGAGAGATTTTCACTTCCTTGCCACGAGACACTCGTGAGCATTACTTTATATCACAGGGGTTCCTGTATTACAAAGACAAGTTGTGCATTCCATCGAATTCCATGCGATCCCTATTGGTTCTAGGAATGGCAACGCGCGGGCACCCACCCCGTAAGGGTCTATTGGGGCGAGGGCGGGGGAGAATTTTTTCCTCGCGTTTAAAAACGGGGCGGGGAAGTCCATTTGAAAAAAGAAGATATATATATGTGCATAATTATATATATAATGATATTATCAATTATACTACTAATTATACATGTCTATTAATGAAAATTATTAATTATTTATACTAAATTTATTAATATATTTATATTAAATTCCTAACTACACTTAATACAATAACATTTTTTTTCTAAAAAAATATAATAATAATTTAGTGATTGTATTTGTATCAAAAGTAAAAACTTGATTATTTTAGTTATATTTGTTTTATCATATTAGATTGTATTCAAATAACTTTTGTTTAATTATTTTTATGAGTTTCAATTGTGAAGTTACAATGAATAATAATTTTGATAATATATTGATATTTTAGTACTTGATTATTTGTTCAAATTTAATTATAATAAAATTATATAATAAATTTTTTTAACCCTATGTGTGTTCCCGCGGGGGAAACGGGATGGGGCGGGGCGTGGGCGAGGTGGGGCAAGCGGGGGGTAGGGGCGGGGGTGGGAGAGGAATCCCCCACCCCATTGCCACCCCTAGTTGGTTCGAGAAGCACATGGAAAAGGACTCATGGGTCACTTTGGAATTACTAAGACGTTGTCCGTCCTCCAAGAGCACTTCTTTTGGCCTCGAATGAAGAGGGATGTCGAGAGACATATACAAAGATGTGTAACTTGTCACCATACAAAGTCAAAGGTAAATCCTCATGGTTTCTACACCCCTTTACCTATCCCACATGTACCTTGGATTGACTTGTCTATGGACTTTGTACTTGGATTACCTAGAACTAGATAAGGTTATGACTCTATCTATGTTGTGGTTAACCGCTTCTCTAAAATGGCACATTTCATACCTTGCCATAAGTCCGATGATGCTAAACACAAAAACTGACTTGTTTTTTAGAAATATAGTACGTTTGCATGGCATGCCTCGCACCATTGTGTCTGATAGAGATGTAAAATTTCGTAACTACTTTTGAAAAACTTTGTGGTGGCGATTAGGCACTAAACTGCTTTTCTCTACTTATAGTCACCTACAAACTGATGGACAAACTGAAGTAGTTAATAGGACTTTGTTTACATTATTGCGTGCCATAATCAAAAAGAACATTAAAACTTGGGAAAACTGCTTACCGCATATTGAATTCGCTTATAATCGCACTGTGCACATTGTTACACAATATTCCCCTTTTGAAATTATTTATGGCTTTAACCCTCTCACTCCGTTGGACTTATTTCCTTTACCTGATCATGAGAGAGTTAACTTGGATAGTAAGAAAAATGTGGAATTCGTGCGAGACTTACATGCCAAAGTTCAAGCCAACATCGAGAAGCGCACCCATCAATATGCCCAAAATGCCAACAAAGGACGTCGCAAAATGGTATTCGGACTAGGCGACTGGGTTTGGATCCACATGCGAAAGGAGCGCTTTCCACTCCAGAGGCGCAACAAACTCCTTCCAAGGGGTGATGGTTCCTTCCAGGTCATGGAGAAAGTCAACGACAATGCCTATAAACTTGATCTTCCAAGTGAGTATGGGGTACATGCTACTTTCAATGTTGCTGATTTAAGCCTTTTTTATGCAGACAATGAGATTGATTTGGGAACAAATCGCCTTCAAGAGGAGGGGACTGATGACGAAGCATCCAAAACCAATGGTGAACAAGAGCACATCATTCAAGTACCAAGTGGTCCAATCACAAGAGATTGTGTCAAGAAGATGCGTGAATTCCTTCAAACTCTTGTATGCACTATCCAAAGAAGAGTTGGAGATGATTTAAAAATCATTGAAGGTTTGGAAAATGAACATTCTACAATATACACTTTACTCTAAATTGATGAGCCAAGTGAAGACTAGCCTTAGTCAAGGCCGAGAGTTATTTGTCAATTTTAGTCAAGGCCGAGAATTATTTGCTATTTAATTGTTTAACTTTTAGTTAAATTCGGCCCAAACAGTTTTCAAATTGGCCGAATAATAGATAGTCATTTTATTCGGCCCAAAAGGCCTTAGTCTAGCCGAGAGCATCTAATAAGTGAATCCAATTCACTTTAGGTCTAGTTTAAGTGAATCCAATACACTTTAGATTGTCAAGTGTATGGCTATATATAGCCAAGGCAAGAGACCTTCCAAATCAGTTTTTTGAATCAATTAAATTGTGAGTTTTCACTTTTCGCTTTCCAAGAGAGATTCTTTGAATATTTGAGAATATTTCTCAAGTTATTCAAGTGAACTTATCAATCAAGTAACTCCTTGGTTGTGGCATTCCTCTACCTATAGTTTGGTTCGCTAATTCGTTAAGTAGTGGGTTGAGATAGTATTAATATTGTTCGCTACTTCGGGGATTAGATTGGGTCAAATTTTCGCTGCTCAAACCGTCGGTGATTGGTTGTTTAGTTTGTGTCCAAGTTCGTCTCACGTCATGAGTTTTAAGATCATCGAAAACTTCCTGACATTCTTGCGTCCATTTGAAATTCCTATCCCTCTTTAGGAGTCTAAAGAAAGGTCATCCACATACTGCTGATCAGGAAAGAAATCAATTGAGAACTGCCGTTCGTACTATGAGATGTTGGATTTCTTGGACTATTTTCGATGGATCCATATCTCGGATGGCCTGAACTTTGTTGGGATTAGGTTTGATACCTCTCTTTAATACTCTAAATCTAAAGTATTTCTTCAAGGATACTCCAAAGATGCACTTCTTTGAATTGAGTCTCATTAGACTATCTCTCGACACATCAAAAACTTCTCGAAAATCCTTTACCAGTTCCTTGAAGTTATGGCTTTTGACTAAAAGGTCATCAGCATAGGCCTCCACATTCTGACTGATTTGGTGCCAAAATATCTTGTTCACCAACTTCTGGCGGTGTTTTTGAGTCTAAAGGGTATGGTCGTGTAATAAAAGATATCTCGATCAGTAATGAAGGCTGCTTTTTCTTGGTCATCTTCATCCATCTCAATTTGATGATATTCCTTGAAGCAAAATACTTCCAGATTCATCGTGGAATCTACTAGGGCATCTATACAAGGTAAGCGATAGCAGTCTTTTGGATAAGTTTGGTTGAGATCTATAAAATCTAAACACATCCTCCAGTCTCCGGTATACTTTTTGACCATCACCGAAATGGCAGCTGATCTCTCTAGTCCAAAATTTCTTTTCTTTTGTTAGACGGGTCAAATCTTAGGGTCTACGTTCAATTTATCAATCATTAAATCTCTTGGTATTCCCAGCATATCCTCAGTAGTCCAAACAAAGATATCTCGATATTCCTGACGGAGACTAGCGAATTTAGATTTACTAGGCTCGGGAAAGTTGGATCCAATGCAAACGGTCCGGTCCGATAAATCATAAGATATGATAATCTCCTGAATTTCACCTCTGATTTTCAGCCTATGAGACTTTCCAGTTTCTTAAAAATCTAAGGTCTCTAGGGTTAATATAGACGGGCCTCCTTGGGGTGAGGAGGTCGTAACTCCTTCAGAGTTGGCATCCCACAAGGTGATTAGATAACACTGATGCAGTTTTCAAATTGCTATCGATCTCAGCAATTCATGGTGATTGATAATTTCCTGCAAGTATACAAGGTCGATCATAGTCATAGAAATCACCTGGAACAATCTAGGGGTTGAATCCACAGGGATGAGTTAATTCTTTACTTTAATTATTTCACAAATTTTAGTAAATATCAAGATTTGAATTTGAGCAATTAAACTATTGAATAAGTGACAAACAAGGGAATAAATCAAATAAAATAGTGGTTGAGGAAATAGTAGATGAGAATCTAGGGTTTTAGGTTTTAATTCGGAATTTGAATTAATTAACTAGTTAGTTTCTTTACTGGTTAGGTACATCTAACACTAGGGTATTTTAAATTATCTCTCGATACATCTAAATTGTGCCTAATTAAGTCTCACGTCTTTCTCGAGATCACAAGAATTTAATTAAACCCTTGAAGAATTTAGGTGATTTAATGGTATCATGCAAATTCTAACCTACTTTCGTGATTAGGTTAAGAATATTCATCTACCTAGTGCACAGTTCCATGTCACTTCTCAGTTTAATACAACTTAAAAATCATGTTCATGTTGATAAGGCATAAACACATAATTAAGATCAAGATAGATAAACCATAACAAAAGACGAGAAATCAAACTAGAGCAATTAATCAAAATCCTTCATAAGAATCCTAAGCCTAGAGATAAATTAGTTCAATATAATGAAAAATTAAACCATGAATTCTATGAATTAATACAAAGATCAGAATAAGAGAAAGAAACTTCTCAATCACTTGCTCCAATCTCCTTTTTGCGTGCTCCTTGATTCCCGAGAGATTAATCTTGATCTCCCAAGAAAAGCTATGAAAAATATGTTAAACTAGGCTAGACTAATATTTTTCAATCCTAAAACCGTCCTAAATATCTTCTTTTTATAGTTGCTAAAAGTTACACGTGAATCCATGTTGAAATAGGTTTCTTAAAGTTGATGAAAATCACGTGTGTAAAAATCTAATAAACTCCAGCGACAACACCAATGACAACTCCGGTGACAGTGTTTGTCGCATGATGATTAATGTGCTTGACCAGAAGAACTCCAGCATGAAGATCGGTGTCAACTCCAGTGCCGGTGTTTGCGTCGCAACACTCCATTTGCTTTTTTTCTTTGCCTTTCCTTTCAAGTAGTATGCAAAATTTATAATTTTGTAAATTAATAATCATTCCATCTATTTTAGCTGTTAACGCTAATTAGGTTGAGTTTGGAGGCATTTATTCCCAAATCTAATATTTTTTAGAAAAGGAAAAAATCCAAACGCAATAGCGCCAAAAATTGACAGGTGTCGAGTTTGTACAATAATAAATACCTACTCGAGAAAAATTACAAATTTTGTAAATAGGGTGAACAGGGTCTGGGGAAAATTTTGTTTCTTCTAAAGTTCAATAAAATAAAAATGGAATGAGGGGAAATGAGGGGAATTATTATAAAAATGGAAATAATTAAACGATCGAATAAAATAAATAAGTAAATAAAATCTAAATGACAATTTATTAAAATGGAATCAATAATAAATAACTCTAGCCAAGAAATAACTTAAAAAATGGTTCACTTAATTGATCATTGATGCAATGACAATTCCAATTATTAATTGATAAATAGGTTATAATTGCCAAATAAGCGATGACAATCAACTTCTCCTTACTGTTTTGGTAATCAAGGTACGATCATTAATCACTGCCCTAATTAAGAAATAATCCTATGTACGACTTTAGAGTTCAATTTCCCAATTGTCTTAAGAATTAGAATAACTCTGTTATATCCAAATAACACGCTATGAGGGTTATTTTAAGTTAGCCCATATATTCATATGATACAAACCCAATCATGCCAGTTATCACTAATTTAGAACAATTAAACAATTATGAATTTAATTGCCCTAATTGATTTTATTTAATTAATCTAAATTCCGGGCCCTAAATATTCGAATAATACAACAACCATAAGAAATTAAAGCAGAGAATATACGAATACCAGAAAATTAAAGGAATAAATAAAATCAATTCAATCTCACAATTCTTGATGAATCAAATCTTCTATTGTTTCTTGACCAGAAATGGAAATTTAGTTTATTTATGTTGCGAAAATCCCACGCGAATTAGCTGAGTTCTTTGATATCGGTATTTCTCCAAAGATGCTATATTTTTATTCGAAAAAAGGAAAAGAAAAGGAAGAGAACCTGTCCTTTGAGTCTTGTGGCTCAACTGAATAATATCCAATACCTCCTTGACTAGTCTCGTGACTAGTCATCTATTTTTAAGACCAGAAAGAATAATCAAACGATAAAGCCGCTAGTTTTTCGTTTTCTACTACTACTAACTCAAATCAAATTGTCCCACAAATCCTATCTTAACCGAAAAAGAAAAAAGTCAACATCAACTATCTGATAAAACATCCAAGTCTCGACTTTCAAAACTTCACGGCTGGATATTAGCATCAACTCTCGAGCTTCCCGGACGTGCATAATTTAATTTTGACGTGACCACACCGAACAGTAAATTTAATGAAGAACTTGCGTCTTTTGCTTCCTTTTTATCCAAATCTCTACAATCAATGATAATTATAAAAAATAAGTAGAATCCACCAATTAACGCAATATTTGGTAAAATAAAATAAGGAAATAATCATAAAATTAATGACAAAATTGCAACTTATTAATCTTCCTCACACCTAAACTATGCTTGTCCTCAAATATATCCAAACTCAGAAACACAATCAAGATAGCAAGATTCTGGAGCAGTTTATATCAGCACAGACACCCTATTATCCAAACAAGTTTTCCATGGTCAAAATACATTGAAGTTTAACAATCCTCCCAAGAACTTTTAACAAAGGCACTCGTCACTCACAAAAGTGTATAGGCAACTACACTCTCAAATCAATATTATGGAATGACTTTACCATAGATTTGATCGGGTATCACTTCTCTACCACTAATAGTAAATCTAATACCAAAATTCAAGGGATTTAAATAAGACTGTAACAGGGTTAAGGCCGTGGGTAGTAAAAAAAGATGAATTAAAAGTGTAAACATGTCAAAGTAGATGTCAGGAAGTTACTGCATAAAATCAAATATCAACTTCACATCAGTCCACATAATCAAAGGTTTTCTTGCAATTTCCAATAACTTAGCAAGTGAAAGCATGCTCTCAGACTTCCATCATTGATTACCAAATGCCACATTATGCCCAAAAATATGTGATAACATGTTTTCTCTTTTTTGGAATATATATATATATATTTCTTTTTCTCTTTTTTCTTTTTTTTTCAACATACGCTTTTCTCATTTATTTTTTTCTCAATTGCTAACACTTGCTAAAATTCATACATCACCTTGTATCAATACAGAAAATCTCCATGCAATTAAATAAAGATACTTCTTTGACATGGGACTCAATAAGAAGGTCTAAAACGAGAGGTCTCGGGTATCGATTATGACTTAAAACAAAGAAAATGTCACAAACTCAAACCTGGCTCACTAATGGTAAACAAAAGATTGGCAGTTCTTTAAGAAAGTCAAAAGAGTTGAAATCCTAAGTGCCCTTGTCATTTTCTAGCGTCAAAGTCAACAAAAGTGTGGTCTTGGCATGCATACCAGAGTAAGTTCTAGAATGACAAACCATGTGCGATAACCACTCAACAGTTGAAAAATATTGCAAATTAAGACATGATGCTCAAGAACAGGCCCAATAAACTCCCAGAGTTGCTCAAATTTCTCAAATTCAGCATATTCATCACTTAGAGTCCTTATCAAGAAAAATAAGATGCCCAGCCAATACAAATTTACCACACACACTTGCATCTTGATTGCACAAATTCATCATTGCCCATAGAAAGAGAAAAGATGTCCAAAAGTAACTAGCCAATATAAAAATATTCACAAGTAAACCTAATTAGTTAACATAACTCCTTCCCCACACCTAAATATGACATTATCCCCAATGGAAGAAATAAAGAACAAAATAAAAAAGAAAGAGAACAACGGTACTTCCCTAAACGTGGAGGAGGTAATAGACAGCTACGGCTCGGGAGAAAAAGGTGCGTTGAAACCCACATGATGAAAGAAAGCTGCCAAGTTCTGTGTCATCCTAGTAATATGGAGCTCAAGCGAGTGAGATGCCCACTCATCTGCTGCATCTCCCTGTGAAGAGTTTGGTATTACTCGTCCCCACAAAATGGAGGCGATGGGGCCAACGTGGAAAGTCCTGGGTCATTACGAAGCAAATCATTGATACGCGGGCGATCTTGTCGATGCTTGCCTCGTCGAGAAGGTGGCTAAATAGGGCCTGGCGGGGCAAACATATATTCACCAAGAATGCACTCCACAGCCCCCATTTTCTCCAAGCGACCTAAATCTATAGACTCCATAGGACAAGTTAGATGCAATCATGGTTAGCCAAATCTAAAACACCTTGATTAACTGCCAAATAAGTAATGTATAAACCCAGGATAAGTGGTTTGTTCTTCTTAGGTAGAATCGACTTGAATTGTGTGGTTAATTAGCACCCGAGATTAACCTTAATATTATTCAGCATGCACCACAAAAAGAAGTACTCGAGTTTGGCCAAGATACTCAAGCCGTCTCTCCTACCAGAAAAGTTATAGGCGAAAAAAACGCTGAACATATTGCCAAGTAGAGAACTTAAGGAAAGAGCTCTTAGACTGGCTCGGGTCATTTCGCTCCCTATCAATAGATAACTCTTGTCACAACTCCACATGTGTCGAGAAGAAGAGCGTGACATAGTCACAAGCGCTATCAATATACTCCCTCATCTCAGATTGGGCTTTATCGATGATACCAAAAGCAAGATTGAACTTAGTGATCAACTGCCTAAACTCCCTACCCAACAGTCGATACCTAATCATATTGGGGGTATTGATAGTGAATTCATTAGGTAACTCAAACTCGAATATGGCGTTGAACTCCCCAGTCAACTCAACAAGGGCGGGATATCGAATTCGAGTATAATTGCTCCACCCAATAATCGTAAACATCTCATCCACCTCATTGGCAATTTGTAAAGTCTCTAGTATAGGTTGGTGGATGTACTTACTTGCAATGATGCGCGCTCACAACAAGTGGTGTATCAGCATTTATCATCCTCTCTAGTAAAGTTCAAGTTTCTCCCAAAGTGAGCTGGTGACTCTATATGTATTCCTCTATCCTGACCTTACCGAGACTTTTGCCCTGAAGTAGAGGCAACAAAAGGTTTAGTCTTCCTAATGGTGGGTTGTGGTGATGGAGTGTTAGTTTTTTCTTAGTGGTGGGCTTTTTCTTGGCCATTGTCATCCTTAATCAGTCCAGAAGATGAATAATCGACTAATGAATCAATTAACTAGTACAACAGATTTGACCAATCACCCAAACCAGAATTTCAATAATGAACCAATTTTGTCACCAAATAAAATTACTAATCAGATTCCAATAAGGACAATTTCACCCCAAGAAAATAAAGAATTCGCCTTGCCAAGGAACCGTAATGAGAAATTGAAATACCTAAATCAATGTCGATTCACCAATTCAACCAGAAAATATGCAAATGCACCCCAAAAATCCACCAAGTTCACCAAAATCCACCAATCACCAATGTCGATTCACCAATTCAACCAGAAAATATGCAAATGCACCCCAAAAATCCACCAAGTTCATTCACCAATTCACCAGCATAGAAATAGCAAAGTACCAATAATTTGCTCCACAAAATAACCCAACCAACTATCAAAACCAATTTGCCAGACAACTAAAAGGCAACAGCACAGCAGTACCAAATCAGATGGAAAATTCAACGAATTATCAAAGCTCTAACTAATTTATAGCAAGAATGTCACCCAGTTAACAACAAGTACCATCACTACTTGGTTGTCAATAGTCCATTAGTGCCCATAAATTGAGTTATAGACTAGATTATTGAAATTGCTACGCGAGAAAAAAGAGTCGATGGCCACAGCAAGCTTGCACGGTGGCGATGGGTGATGATGAATGGCTGGCGGTCGTGCATTCTGCTCTAGCCGCCGCTGTAATTGTTCCCGTATTTTTTTATGCTATATCTTTTCATTATTTCTTGGTTTATCCTTTAGTATTGCCATGTCTTAGTTAAAGCTCGTCTAATATGCCAAATTATGATGTAACTATAAATTGGCTCAAAAGAATCAAATAGAGCCAATTTGAGCATTGAAGTTTGGTTTGATTTCTTAACAAGCTTGTATATTGTATTTGAACTTGACATGTTTATGACTTTGAACTAAGTTTGATAAATTTATATCAAACTGACTTCACAATCTTTGGTTTCTATTTTAATATTGATGGCATCAAACTTTTTGCTTATTTAGATGAACTGAAAAATTTAATAAACCTAAAAATTGGTCAAACTGGATTTAGGAAATTATCCAACCAACGAACTTTGAACAAACTCTAGAAACCATTGGTTTACATTGTAGCCACATTTTCCTCTAGGCAGGTGTTTCGGCCACGCTTGTATAGTCATAAAACCCTTCATAAAATAACTTGACTGCCTAATTATTGTTTTCACAAACTTATTTTTGCAAAATTTGAAAAGAAATTCTAGAGGAATTTTAACTGTTTTCTAAAATTCTAATATCCATCATGAACCTAATGCAAAAAATCAACAAATAAATGAAAAATTACAACCAAAAACCCAGAATTTTACAGAAAAACTTCATGATGACAATTATTTTGACGACCAAGGCCTATAAATATATGGACTTGGAATCACTTTTACAAACATTCAGCATAGTAAAAACACTCCATTGAACTAATGGATGTTGGTTCAAGTGGAAGGAAAAAACAACGTTGGGAGAGATTTCTTTTACAAGGGGTTCGACTTGGTTCGAACAGGATTAGTCGCAAATCATAAAACTAATGCAGATATCTATGATTTATACCAAAAAAAAACTCCATTGAAGCATGTGAAGTTACATCAAATCAAAATTAGGATGTAAAATTTTATGATACTCTTCGTCGTGTAATCCCTTGTGAATGTCTAAATAAATAGATCAGAGTCTATACCTAACTGTACTACTTTTAGGTGGATTAAAAAAAGCAGTAAAAATGCTAATGAATTGTCAAAACATGACGGTGACAATAGTGTGTTCACCGGTTACTATCCAAAGTCAATAGTGTGTCAAAAATGGAGGTTTACGTGCAAAAGTTGATTAAATAATTTGGTAAACATCTCTAGGAATAGTATATCGTGTTGCTTCAATTGAGGCAAATTAATACTTGCGCAAGGCTACTTAGGTTGAGCACGAAAAGGTTTGATAACCGGATGATGAGAGTTTGTGACGTGAAAGTTTTGTAGTTCTAGTTTATGTTAGATTAGTAATTTAGTCTTTTCTTAGATGTGGAAACTTGAGTGTGATCTTTTTTATTATTTTTTGCAAAGTTCTTTGACGATTTGTTAAATATCTATGTTAAAAGTTAGAATGCTTGGTCGATGGTGAAGATTTAGATTATCATAGATTGACAGTTTCTTGTATCACTCAAACAGCTTCGCAATAATATACATTTACATTTTTTATTTGTTGAATAAAATGATGCTATAATTTAGAAGATCGAAGGTTTATCCATTGTTTTTCATTTTTGGCTCTTTGACCAAATAAGCTAAAACTTAATATTTTCAAATTATTTGCCAATGAAATATTGATCTGGTTGTCAAAATTGAGATTCCACAAGTCGTGAGTTCAACCCGCGCTATAGGTGAGTTACTTAGTCTTACTATATGCTAGTATTTTTCCCATCATTTGTAGGTGAGTTTGTGATATTTCAAAATTACATGGTATTTGTAGTGATCCAAGGTTGTGAGGTAGCTATAATTAAAAAAAAATATTTCTCAATTATTTTAACCATCCCAAGATGGTTGTTAGGAAATGAACAAATTTCATAAGTGCCATTTTATATTGGTTAGTTTGGTTATATAGAGTATCCCGAGAGATTAAAACGGCAATGAGATTGCTCTATCATTATTTTTGTCATCCATTGATTTTAGGGATAATTTCAGAAACGTCACCTAGGTTTTTAATGAAATTCTCTTATTTGATATGCTTAAACTTAGAATGAGTTTTAAAATTATTTTTTCATTCTTTTTCCTTCTTATTCCTTTTTTTAAAATTTTTTGCCAATAAAATTGTAAAACTACCATTATTCCCTCTAGGTTTCTATTATAATTAAATTTCAAACTAGTGATTTTTTTACTAGTTAATTTTATATGTTTGCTGATTTTTGTTTTCTATTTTTTGGTATTAAAATTAACAATAAATCAAAAAGAAATGGCCCAAAAGCACTACTAACTTATGATAATCCCACTACTCCAAAAATTTATAAACTCTAAATGAATTATTTCAACATTTTCTTTCTATCTTATAAATCTAAATCCATAATAAAATACTATAAAAAATATCATATCATTGTAATAAAATTATTATTATAGTTGTTTATCAAATAATGGATATGGACTTGAAAATTTTGGCACATTTCCTTATAATGATACTAAATAATCTTATAATTGTATAGGGAAATAAATTAAAAGTCATTCCACAAGGGCATTTTTGGATATTCATTTAAAAAAATTGTCCAAGTCAATATTATTTTAAGGTTTTGTTATTAAAACTATCAAATCAAGGGAGGTAAATGTAATTTTCCAAACCTTAGGGGAGCTCAGTGAAATTGTCAGAAACCTCAGGGGAGGCTTCTAAAATTATCCCTTGATTTTAAGCATACACAAAGGGAAAACCAATTGACGATATAAATATGGGACAGGGCCTAGGATAATTACGATTTAGCATGTTTCTTAACTCTTCATACATTATTAGCTTTTAGTTCTCATGTTTAGTGATACTCTTCTTACAATGTGAAATAATTTGTGCCTGCTGGCTGATTAGGAACATTGAATAATTTTAGAAGGTAGACAGCAATTTCTCAAATTTGTTGAATATTTCCCTCTGCCGTGTTCCCACATGTTAAGAATGCCATCAATTCTACTTTTGTTGCACAAAAATTTCAAGAATTTCTTAGGCTACTAGCATTTTGGAAGTAACACAATAAGACAAACGCTCATTCTTTTCTAATCTTTTTTTGACCATTTTGTACATTACTTGCATGGTCAGACTCTTGATGACGAGCAAACCATAGAACCATTTTTTCTATTAGAATTGATTTATTAGGTTCGTCAAACTAGTAAGAATTTCTTACAAAAAAAGAAAGCGCTATTTAGATTTACCAAAATTGATGAGACCAAAATGGAAGCATGACCTTTCTTTGGATTAAAAAAAAGAGAGAGAGAAAAAGTGGAGTTTTCTACCATCCGACGGACAAAAGAAACTGAAAAAATGTGGAGTTTTCGTCTATTAAGTTTCTAAATTTTGCCTTGTGGTTCCTATCCAAAGTCAATAGTGTGTCGAAAATGGAGGTTTACGTACAAAAGTTGGTTAAATAATTTGCTTAGCATCTCTAGGAACAGTATATTCTGTATATTCTGTTGCTTGAATTGAGGCAAATTAATATTCGAGCAAGGCTATTTAGGTTGAGCAGGGAAAGGTTTGATAACCGAATGATGAGAGTTTGTGACGTAAAAGAGTTTGGTAGTTCTAGTTATTTTAGATTAGTAATTTAGTCTTGTCTTGAATGCGGAAACTTGAGCGTGATGATTATAATTATGATTATGATTATGATTATTATGATTATGATTATGATTATGATGATTATTATTATTATGATTATGATTATGATTATTATTATTATTATTTTTTTGCAAATTTCTTTGACGATTTTGTTAGATTTAGATTATTAAATATTGATAGTTTCTTGTATAACTCAAACATCTTAGTGCAATAATACACTTTTACAATTTTTATTTGTTGAATAAAATAATGTTACAATTTAGAAGATTATGGAAGGATTCTCCTTTGTTCTTGACTTTTAGCTCTTTGAGCAAATAAGTTAAAACTTAATATTTCTTAATTAATCGCAATGAGAACTTAATTTGGTGGTCAAGGTTAAGACGCCAGAAGTCGTGTTCAAGTTGTAGTACATGTGAGTTGTTTAGTCATCCTATGTGCTATTTTTTTTCTCACCATTTATAGATTAGTTTGTGGCATTGCTAAATTATATGTTATTTGCATTGATTCCAGCATTGCAATGTAGTTGTGATTTTGAAAAAAAAAATTCTCTAATTTTAACCACCTAGAGATGATTTTAAAAAAATGAAAAAAATTTCTTGAGTGCCATTTTATATTGATTAGTTTGGTTCTATACCGTGCACCGCGAGATGAAAGGGCCATGAGATTTCTCTATTATTATTTTCTCATCCATTGGTTGTCAGCATACAGAAAGGGAAACTATTGACAAGATAAATATTGGATAGGGGAATCACGACTTATCATGTTTCTTAACTCTTCGTACAATATTAGCTTCTAGTTCTTATATTTGTGATACTTTTTTACAAATTTGAAATAATTTATGATTAACTTTTTATGTATTGACAGTATAGTGAATTTTTTACGCTAACAGTTATGAATGTATGCTATAAGTACATAATTTGAATTTTAAATTTAAATTCGTATTATATAGTTATACATTGACAGACCCAATAATTTACGCCTGCTGGCTAATTGGGGACACTTGAACAATTTTGGAAGGTAAACTATAATTTCTCAAATTTGCTAAACAATACCCCCTGCCATGTTCCCATATTTAAAAATGTCATGCCCATTTTATAAATATCAATTCTTCTTTTGTCCTTTGGACAAAAATTTCCAGAATTTTTTAGAGTACTAGCATTTTGAAATTAACACAATAAGACAGGCGCTCATACTTTTTTAATCTTCTTTTTAACCATTTTGTGCATTACTTGCATTGTCAGACTCTTCATGAGGAGCAAACCCATAGAACAGTTTTTTCTATTAGAATTGATTTATTAGGTTTGTAGAAAGTAGCAAGGATTTCTTACGAAGAAAAGAGCTATTTAGACTTACCGAAATTGATGAGAACAAAGTGGAAGCATGACTTTTGTTTGGACTAAAAAAAAGGAAAAAATGAGTTTACTTCTATCCGATGGAGACAAGAAAAAGTATGCAATTTTCTTCTATTAAAGCCCTGTCTAGGGTTGCAGTGGCTTATAAAGAAGTACTTTTGAAACAAGTACTTTTCAACAAAAGTGTTTTTAAATTACCAAAAATTGGGCTCCTTAAATTACAGGAAATTAGTTACCCAATATCATGGAAGTACTTTTAATGCTTAAAAACATTTTTTTTTTTGTAAACCCACCGCAATCCTAAATGGAGCCTAATTTCTAAATGTTGCCTTGTGGTTACTCTAGCTCAAACACTTTTAAATATTTTTTATGGCATAAAAGTTCAGATTAGCCTTTACATTTATTTTTCAAAATAAAAATAAAAGTTAACCTCTTACATGATATAGTCTCCAAGATGAATGTACAACTATCATTGCAGGGATAAGAAAGATATGATAGAAAGGCGAAGTCACCAGTTAAGAGAAGTTTGGCTAAGGAAGGCTCATATAAACAAGCACTCGTTAAAGAGGAGCTTCAGATATTAATTTTTTTGGTTTTAGTGGTTAAAATTGAGGGTCCAAAACTTAGAAATCATTGGTTCTAATTTTTTTTTTCTTCTTAAATTTCATTCCTTCTTTATTAAAAGAATTATTAAAAGAGCGAAAGAAGGCATTAATTTTTCCAAAAAATGTAGTTGGTTTGAAAAGTATCTAAAATTAGAGAGGTGCAATAATTATAATTGTGTGTACGATAAGTTCAACGTAATTTATGTGTGTTAATGAAATTCCACTAAATACCGGTCAAAATCCAGTTCTAAATAAGAATTAAAATCCAATCTCTTACATTATGTGCAGCAGAGGCAGATCTGACCAAATTAATTGTGCTGAACTTTTTTGGCACTAGAAAGAGAAATTTATTGCGGGTACGCCACAAGGACAAGTGGATAACACTGTCAGAAAGCGGACATTTACACCTAAATGCTAATTAATTATTTCTGATGGGCTTAAAACTTTTTGACAAATGTCGTAGTTCTGTTGTGTTTCATGGACGCGCAAACACGCATAGGCCAAAGCTGTCAGGTTGACACGAAAAATCAAAGTAAATTTCAAGAAATCGAAAGCAATTTTTTTTTATTATATTAACCATTGAGCTCTAGTTCAGTAGCCACCACCAAAGTTGTTGGGGAGGCACCATTGGGTACAAAATGTGGCAAGCCACTTCAAGTGGCTTCCAAATGAGTGCGTCGTGTATTCATCTGGACCGGTAGATGATTCAGTTCCCTTCGATTTTTTCCCGATTTCCTTAGGTCCTCCCCTCCCGTAGCATAGAATAATTGTAAGTCTATCGTGTCGAAAAAATATATTTTTTTTGTTTCTTTTTCGAGGATAAATCGAAGGCATTGTATTTGCTTGTTCATTTAGTAAAAGAAATTTCTTATGCCTCAATTTTCTAGATTGGCAAAGACAGGACGTTTATTTTTGCAAATTGCCAATCTAAGCACGTATTATATTGGTGAAAAAAAACCAGTGCATTTTTATTTTTTTTATTTATGGACACTTTCTTGGTTGTTCTTTTTTTTTTCCCCTTTTCTTGTTCTCTCTTGTCTTCGTAGAACTTCACTTGGATGGTTATCCTAAAGAAATAAATTACACACGGATTACTAAGAAGACAAGAAACAGCTTTTATTAAATTGATATCCTTATATTTTTCTGTTTTTAATTTGTTCTTACTGTCCTCTGTCACGAATTTGGGAATAGATTAATAACTATAAATAGTGAATAAAAAAGCTAGGCATGAATAACTAAGGATTTTTGGCATATTATTTATTGGATGCACACTTTGATAGACCCAATTTTCAAAGATTCAATAGCTAGATTGTGTCACACCATCTCACTAAGTGATGTGGCACAATCTAGATCATTTGATTTATGAACACCAGCTCTACCCAAGTTTTGATTTATTTATTGATGTACATACTTATGCGGGTAAAATGGAAGTGTACAATTACTGAGACCGATTTGCCAAGAAAACTTTTTTCCTTTTAGTTTGAAAAAAATTTGTTAACAACATTAGATGTTGGTCGTTTTTGTTTCCAATTTTTTTATATTTTGTTTGCCATTTTAAGATGGTAGCTTGATAGAAAGTACACACTCGAAATTTCAGGAAAATATTTGGGAGTCTATTGCCAAAAATATTTCTAGCCAAAAAGACTATATTGAGCAGGGTTGGTCCAGATGGTTATGCTTATGAGGACCTCAGAAACAAGATATGGACTTGGGAGAGTTGTCGCTTGTAACACCACCTATTATTATATGCAATTTGGCTGCATGAGAGAAGTGCATAATAATTAAGATAGTGACATTGGGTTGCTATTATAATTTTAACAAGAAAACGTTGAAGATAGTGATACTGGATTGCTATTATATGTTAACAAGAAACGTTGTGGTCTTGTTTAGATTTTGATTCGGTCAAAAGCCGAAATCGGGAAAGCGAAACTAATACCCTTTTTTATTTTTCTAAGGGATAATTGCAGAAACCTCCCTGAGATTTCTGACATTTACATTGACCTCCCCTGTGATTTGAAAAATTACACTGGCCTCCCCTAAGGTTACTAATCCTTTGCAAATTCAATCCAAACGATTAAAATATTATTTTAGAGAGTGAAATTAGAATTTTGTACCAAATTTGTCCTTTGTACTACATGTCCAATGAATGATAAAGTACTACAAATCAATTAACAATTAATAAACTTTAAGGAGTATAGTTTATACGCAAATACGCATTACCTATTTAAAGTACCGACTCTTTATGAGTATTTTACTTTCAAACATTTAATTTAATATAAATACTTACACTCAAATACAGATTTGTATTTACTTTCAAATATTTCATTTTTGTTAAATACAAAAACTACCAATCTCTCTTCCGTAAAAATATTAATATAACACTTTTTCAATTTTAGTTACAAACATTTATGTATTTAACATAAATTAAATGATTCAAAATAAAATGCCCATAAAGAGCCAATACTTTATTCATGTAATGGATGAAAGCCATAAAGAATTAATACTTCATGGGTCATTTCTTTTTTTTTAATATTTAATTTATATTAAATAAATAACCTACCGATTTCCTTTTTGCAAGAATATTACTGTAACACTTTTTGAATTTTACTTACAAACATTGATATATTGATCATAAATTAAATGTTTGAAAGTTAAATACCCGTAAAGAGCCGGTACTTTAAATGAGTAATACGTGTTTGCCCATAAAGAGCCGGTAACTATTTAAAGTACCGGTTCTTTACGGGTATTTTACTTTCAAATATTTAATTTAATACAAATATTTACACTCAAATACAGATTTGTATTTACTTTCAAATATTTCATTTTTGTTAAATACAAAACCTACTAATCTCTCTTCCGTAAAAATATTAATATAACACTTTTTCAATTTTAGTTACAAACATTTATGTATTTAACATAAATTAAATGATTTAGAATAAAATGCACATAAAGAGCGAATACTTTACTCGTGTAATGGATGAAAGTCATAAAAAATTAATACTTTATGGGCCATTTCTTTTTTTTAAATATTTAATTTATATTAAATAAATAACCTACCGATTTTCTTTTTGCAAGAATATTACTGTAACAATTTTTGAATTTTACTTACAAATATTGATATATTTATCATAAATTAAATGTTTGAAAGTAAAATACCCGTAAAGAGCCGATACTTTAAATGAGTAATGCGTGTTTGCCTATAAATTATACTCCTTAAAGTTTATTAATTGTTAATTGATTTATAGTACTTTGTCATTCATTGGACATGTAGCACAAAGGGCAAATCTGGTACAAAATTCTGATTTCACTCCCTAAAATAATATTTTAATCGTTTGGACTAAATTTGCAAAGGATTAGTAATCTCAAGGGCGGTCAGTGTAATTTTTCAAACCACAGGGGAGGTCAGTGCAAATGTCAGAAATCTCAGGGGAGGTTTCTGCAATTATCCCTTTTTCTAAATCAAGAAAAAACAAGACAAAAACTCATACCCCTTTTGTACTATTTATTTTCACCAAAAAAATAGTAAAAAGAATGGGCAATAGTTGATAAATCTAAACCAATGATCTTTTAGTTGTGTCCATAGGCCGAATTAAATTTTTTTTTAAAAAAAAGGCAATTCTAATTCAATTAAAACTTACGTATATTATTCGAAATTTTTGACGGGGGCAAAAGTTTAAATCTATACAAAATTTTTTAAAAAAAATTTCAACTTTTCAACAGAGAAAAGCTTAATTCCCTGCCCCTCAGCCCCTTAGTTGCCCCATGGTTGCATTAATCTCTGTTCTCCAACTAGACTTGAACTCACATTTTCTTACACCAAAGTGAGAAAGATATGAGGACATCAATCCCATTTCTTGGAGTAATTCTATTTTTAGTTTCTCAAAAACTAGAATCCCAACACCATCAATTAATGAACGAAACATCAAGTGGTTATATAACTCGACGCTTATGGTTTTCCTACATGCGCCTCCTAGGTGAATATCATTTTGCTGATGTTTTATATGGGGAGAAGATATTTTTATATATTCAAAAATGCAATTAATGAATTAATGAACAACCCCAAGTGTAAATACACAATAAGACTATAGAGATAGCACAGGAACCACGAGAAACAAAAGAGACCTACTAAAATTTTGCCTAGATTAACACACAAAGAAAATGAACATTACTCCCTTAGTGCGATCAATAGTACCACTTCTAGGACTTGGGCAATAATGGCACACAATTATACTTCGAAATTGAATACGTAATATGATCTGAAGACAAAAGATGCATGACAAGACACTTTTGTAACCTGATTTCAAAAGTTATTGTAAAAAGGAATGTTTTTGGTCCAAAATCCGCAGCTCTAATGTTGGGTACTTAAGATGATATAAATTGACACGTCGACCTGTTATAAGAAGGTAATTAACTATTGGGATAATTTTAGAAACCTCCCTTGAGGTTTGTAACAATTTCACTTGGCTCCTCTCAAGTTTAAGAAATTACACTTACCTCTCTTGATATAGTAAAATACCTATAATGCCCTCCACTTGGTAAACAATTTTAAATTTAAGGCAATAAATTTTCAAAAACCAAAACATAATCTATTTTTTTTGCCTCTTATCTATTTTTGTTCCTCTCTTTTCTAATTAATATAACCTGTTTTTATTATTTTCAATTTTGTGAATATTAGCAAATTGAAATTATAAAATCAATAGAGGGAGCAAATTATGTGTCAAATTAAAGGGAAATGAAAAGAATCACAGTGATAGAGAAAACAAATAATGAAATTAATGATTGAAATAGGAAGAAGAACTAAACATGTAGAATTTGTCATATTTTATTTATTGTCAAGAAAAACTTTTATAAAATATCAATAATTAATAAGAATTTCTTTCATTGCATTAGAAATTTTTTATTATAATTTTATTGTGGAGGTAGAATTTATTCTCTACTTTTGAGATATTAATATTTTTAAAATCATAGGAGGGTTGTAATGGTGGTTTTAGGCAAAATTAACTTGTATTGAAAATGCATTTGAGCATTGAGATTTAATTTTAGGGTATGAAATTGGTTGTCAATGGGGTTTGTTCATGTGTTTTTTTTCTTTTTCTTTTTTTGTGTGGCAAGTATTGATATTGTATATGCAATTTGAGATCTTTTGAATGGTTATTTGGATTTAGAACTTGTACTTTGATGGTTGTTAAGGATTAAATTTGTTGATTTGTATAAAGTGTGGAAGAAAATGGTTGAGTGCACTATTTTTCTTTCTTAGTTTTGTACAAAAGGGCAATTAAGGATTTTTGAGAAGAAATCTAATTTGTTGGACTTACATTGTTACTAAATAATAAAGATAGGGAAGGTATATGTAATTTTTAAAACTTGAGGGGAACTCTTTGTAATTGTTAAAAATTCCAGGGGAGGTTTGTGAAATTATCCCTTAGCTATTAATACTACCTCATCTGTGCTTCATTTTTTTAACATATAATGTTCTTTTGGTTATATATTATTCTTTTTGGGTTTGGGATTGGGGGGTTTTGGGACGCAAGAACAAGCTTCTTACATTGGGTAATATACTCTTTTTTTTTGGTTCATTTTTCAACGTTTGACATTGCACACTTGATTGTTTCCCAGTCGAAACAAAAATCTCTATCTATTTTCAAATCTTGAACAAAGTCAACAAAAAAGAATCCAATTTAATCCCGTGAAAGAGAAAGAAAGGTTGCAAATATTGAACCACTCGAACATTGCCAGCCTTACATTCCATGGTATTCAATAGTTTGCTGTTTTAGTTAAACTTTGCGTACGCCTTTGGGCATTGTTGTTGGATTTCTTGCAAAAATTCAAGTACGTAAAGCACTAAAACGAATTAATTTTAAGAAAAGAAGTACGATTGCACCAATAATTGAGAAGTCTACATTGTTACCCTTGTAAATTAATCATCATGTGTAAAAAAAAACTTCAATTGTTTCACGTAACTTGAATGGATTCCCACAATTAATAGGTGGCTACTGGCTAGGTACCATCAAATCAACTTTAGCCCACGAGTGAATATCAATAGTATATTAATCAATTATGGGATATGCTTTTTCACAAGCAACGTGACAGTGTTACATCAAGAGCTGCTAACTTTTTTTTTTTTTTTTTTTTTGAAAAAGATATGTCAAATGATATTAATTAGCTAGCATAGAAATCAAACTAGTGATTTGTATAAGTTTGACATTCTCTTAAAATTTTTGATGAAGTTGAATATTTTTCTTGAAAGAAATTTGTCAAAAGCTGTTGGCTGATACATTAGAATTCTGAACTAGGGTTGCTAGTGTGTGTAAAACTTTCAAGGTAAAAAGTCACCATTGGCCGTTTGACTTACGGTACTCAATCTATTGTTCTTGATCGGGCCAGAGAGAATCGTGTACTCAGCAATATGTGAAGCGGCTTAGGGTAACGAAGGCCGCCCAGAAAATGTTTTTCTGTCTTTTTTTTTCTAAACAAAACACTATTTTTAGAGATAATTAAACAATTTCATTGAGCAAATTGCCACCTAACTGTGATATGTTATATTTGTTTACTAGATTCGTTTATAAATGTCAATATCTTATTTTTTGAAAGAGAATTTAATTGATCTAAAATTTATAAAAAATAATAAATATTTTCACGCTTTATTTTCTCTGTTATTGTACTCAATTAATTACATTTAATGTTAAAACTTCATGCTTGACTTAAAAGTATTTTATTAAGAACATTGAAAATTGCAAATCAGTTTGAACTTTTTATATAGTTGTATTGGAGATTGGATAATGAATTTCAACATAATTTTGTGGGTTTTGTATGCTTTGATTTTTTCTTTCCTTTTAAAATTTTTTTTGGAATGCTTGTTTGTGGGCATGAGACCTTTAATTTTCTTTTTTTTGGGTAAGATATGCGTTGATTCATATATGAAATACAAGATGAAATTGGTGTGTCTATATATATATATATATCATTATTTAAATTAAATGATGAGAAGAGGTGAGGCGAGTACCTTGTGATCTAATCCTCTATCAGCAAAGTATCCGGTGATCGAATAACTATTAATATGTAGGGGTAGGAAAAGGTCACAATGACTGACGCACAAAGTGTAGGCGAGTCAGCCCAATGCTTCTTGCAGGTTGTCACTCAATACAAGAAAAAAAAAATTTTTCCGAGGAAGTGAGCTAACATTATGCAATGAGAATGAAAATTCCAAAACTTAAATTTGCAAAGTTCAAAAGGTTCAATTTTTCGCCTGACTATAAAACTAAAACTGTTTTTTTTTTTTACTAATGTGGCATTCCAAAATAAGGATATTAAATCCAAATTTGTAATTATTTAACACCTTATTGAAAGCGGGTACTTCTATTAGTTCACATAAACTATTAGTGAAGTGAAATAACTACTTACGCACGTTTATATTGGTACTTTGCGTTTGGATAATGAGTAAATCTTATATGCATTGACAGTGTATATACTATCAAGATTAAATACATGATACATATGTATCATTTAGATTTCAAATTTAAATTTGGATTATATATTATGTATCCAATATTAAAAGTGTATACACTGTCAGTATATAGAAGATTAATTCTTGGACGATACCTACCTACTTTTTCAACTTTGCATGAGATCTCATTTTGTGGAATATTTTGCATTAGGAGAAGAAACCTTTTAGGGCTCTCTTTCCAAGCTTTACATATTGGGCCTAGCTGGGTTCGACAAATCTTGCAGTATAACTGAAGCGCAATTTTGTTGAACTTAATCAATTGACCGGCATGGCCGATCTGTCAACGGCCTACAATTTGATAACAAGTCGGGGTTGTTGAATCGTGGGCTACATCCTTCAACAAAAAAAAGTCGTGGGCTACAAGGCAAGGATTCGATTGGCGGCTTCGATTGGAAAGATGATTTGAATAAGTATGAGGCAGGGATACTTAGCATCCGTTTGGAGTTGCGGTAACTTATTGAAAATATTTCTCAAGTAGAACTTTTAATAAAAGTACTTATCAACTACTTAAGTGTTTTCAAATATATTGTTTGAAAACATAATTTAATAAGTACTTGTTGTATTGGATAAAATGTAATTCAAAAATTTGTAAAAGTGTTTATCTCTTTATTTGGTTTATAATATAGGATAAGATGATTAAATTTAATGTTTTATTTTTTAAAACACAAAAGCTACTCTAAAAGCACCAAATTTGAGCTTTTGCTAAATGTACTTTTAACACTAAAAGCTCTACTCATAATTTTATGGGATGATATTCACCAAATACTTTAAAAGTACTTTTAGTATCTAAAAGTATTTTTTTTTTATCAAAAATACTGCAACCTCAAACGGGACCTTACACAAGAAGGCTGGGACCTCACCATGGAATTGGCAAATATGTATACATCACAATTTCAGGAGTAAAAAATGGAGTTGGGATTTAGTGGCACCATTTCTGTAGACATGGGCTGTATCCTTCGCAACCACCTTTTCTGTAGTTCCTCCTAAATGAAAACATTTTTTTTTCAATCCTAGATTGTTGGGCTTTTTTTGGGGTCCCAAGTAATTAAACCCAAAAAAAGGAAGAAAGAACAGCCCAAGATATAATTTTTTGTGGACTTGTCAGATGTTATATTGCTCATTTGTGAGTTCTTATTTAAAAAGCCAAGATAAAAAAGGCGAAAGAAATCTATATATTTTCTATTGTTGGGGAGTTATTTTGCTAATGAAAAGAAAGCAAAAGGGCAGATTTAGAGGATTGTTTTCCAAAAGCTAGCTAGAGGGTTGTTAATTAGATGTAGATTTTTACCAAGGATTAAAATCCAAACCGGTCCTAACCCTGGAAAAATTATTGGGTAGAGGGTTATTAGTTCATTCATTAAGTTAGCCATAATTAGTGCATGATGCCATAAATATTTTATAGATATGATTAATAATTGTTTACCATTTGAATTACAAATATTGGCATCGTGGAGAATCTAGGTACAATTCTCCCCTTTCCTCCTTTCCGCTTCTCAAAATCCCACTTCTTCCTTGCCAAGAGAAAATTTAAAAAAAAAACTTGTAGAAACTTCACTTCATGTTAAAAATAGTCACTTCAATCCTAATCTTAGTCTTTTAAGTATTGCTTGTTTGAGACACAATAATTATTTTAAAAAATAAAAGGTAAAAGAATTGTACAAAACATTTTCTGCTTCTTTAATTTGATACTTTTTAACTCTTTAGATGTTATATAAATAATAATTTATAAGATAGGCATACAAGAAAATAAAAGGCTATGACAAAGAAAAAGTACACTATGAGAGAGATATAATTGTGGGATACAATTATTGGAGAGAAAGAGAAGGATAAAACATTCAATGCTACCTACCAATTTGGACATGTTTTATTTTGCGCCTGCATTACTTCCAATATTGAACATCGGTTGCCCTCAATCAGCGATAGAGATCAAGCATGTGAAGCTTGAAATGTAAAATATTAAAGTGAAGGTCGTACAAAGAATTAGGCACCCATCGAGTTGTAAAAAAATTGAAATAGGCAAAATTTGCAATTTTTTTCCTAATGTTTTAGTTCAGTCTTTTTTCAACCCATCGTCCTTCAATTTCAATTTTTTTTATGCTCTAAGTGTGGAGTAATCTTCAATTGGATCACGAACATTTTTCCTCCCCTAACGCTGTAGAGCCCTTAAGTTACTAAAATCATGCTCTTTGAGGGTGTTTCAAGTAGCGCACAAGATGCTCAAATTTCATGAAATCTGGACGTGTTCATAACCTAAGGGGACCAAAAATGTCTAATTCAGGTAACGAGTAATTAACCATGTCTATTCCAGAACAAAAGAAACCAAAAACTCAAATAGTCTGTATAAGGACAGATAAAAATCACAACATGAACTTCTTGTTACAATTGGCAGGGTGGTTTAAACCGAAAATTTGGAGTCCAAAGGTCCTAACGTTGTTAGAGTCCACTAAAAGAATATAAAAGCACGATATTGTTAAGCGATATATACAAATAAACATGGAAATTTCTAAATATCAAGAAATGGCTCAATCTTTTAGTTTGTATATGTCGTATAAGTATAATACGTACATTGCTTAGTATAGGATTTTTCATATTGGTATTCACATACTTACCACCAAATTTGCCGAATCCAATCTTAAAGTCATCTCCTCTATGTGGCATGCAGTCAATTGTAATGCACAAGGCACATAGTTTAAGGAAATGGAATGAAGAACATTTGAGAAAAAGGACTCAAAAGCTCTTAATTTTCCTTATGAGAAAAAGATAAAATTCACAACATCTTCTTCTGGCAATAAATAACTGGCATGGTTGATTTAAATGGAACATTTGGAGCCAAAAGGTGCTAATGTTGTTATTTGCATAATCAATACCATATTTGCCGAACCCAACTCATCTCCTCTGTGTGGCTTGCTGCCAATTGTGCATCCAAAAGGTGCTAATGTTGTTATTTGCATAATCAATACCAAATTTGCCGAACCCAACTCATCTCCTGTGTGTGGCTTGCTGCCAATTGTGATGCACAATTGGCAGATGCTAATGTTGTTATTTGCATAATCAATACCAAATTTGCCGAACCCAACTCATCTCCTCTGTGTGGCTTGCTGCCAATTGTGATGCACAATTGGCAGATAAGTTTTAAGGAGATCGACTATAGTATGTTTGACAGAACCTTCTATAGCCGATTGATACGAAACTTGAGATTTGTTCAAGTCCAAAAGCCAGCAGTAATGAGCATTCTCTAAAATCAAGAAGACAAGCTGGCCTTCTTCTATTTATTGCAATTTATAGAGAAAATGTCACATCAGTTCCCCATTAAATTGAAGAACGACTTGGAGCCTAAGCTGCTAAAGTCCAAAATTGGTCTATAAATAGCCACAAAAATCCTTCCTTATGTATATCAAATTGCAATGGCAATTCCTCAGCAAACTAATAAAAACCAAGAAACCATCTTCTTTGCATTTTATCACAATGCCTCTATATTGATGAAAGTCACCATTCTGTTGATTTTCTTCTCTCATGCAGGTGGTGAAAAGGTGATTTGCATACAAAAGTCTAGATGACTAGAACTATGGTGGTATCTCTCCTGAGTTTATTCCCATCACGAGTATCTTCCCCTCTTCTGAACTTCACTAGAGGCCATTTGAGTTTTCATGGCATAACTTTGATCCATATTCAGGAGATTGGTATAATTATGTTTTTAATGATGTTTGTAGAGGTTCTCCATGTTTTATGTTTGAATATTATAATAAACAAGAATGTATAGATTATATTCGGTTTCTTGATTTAGAAATTTTTAATTTGCTAGATTACTTGCATCCTAAATCTTACCAGATAGTTTGAAGACAGGTATATATAGATTTGTTATGGTATTGTGTATATAGGATAAATAGTGAAGAAGATTTCAATAGAATAAATTAAGTATGCATTCTTCTTCTTCTACTTTAAAAATGAGTGCTTCTACTTCCAGTGAGCTTGTATTAAATAGAATTAATAGTAATAAATTAGATTATTTGTATGAAGTTTCTGTAGAACCAGAGGTGGTTAATCCTACCGCTTTACCTGTTATTAATCCTTATACTGCTTTCGGTAAACAACAATTTTCACCCATAAGGGCTATCAAATCTCTGATTAAGCACTATCCTAAAGGTGTTAAGGAATATATTCAGGCTTCAAAGGTAGATCAACATCCCATTCTTGCTACTAAGAAGGAACAGTCCATTACACTTTATATCCCACCAGAATTTCCTTCTCAATGGAAGCAACAGGGATTCACCCATATTCATTTTGGTGCAATCAGATTTTCTTTATCCTTTCATGGAAGAAAGGGATTGCCTATGGTGGCTCGCATAGCTTTGCTTGACACCAGATTCACAAAATACCAGCATGCTTGTATAGCAACTATAGAAACTACTCTCAATGCTGGAACTGTTTTTGTGACTCTTTTTCCAAATTTCAACATGTCTATATCAGACCCCCATTTACTTGATGCTCTTAAAGTTCAGGTACACATCATAGGAGCATATCAGGTGACTGATGCTATTGCTGCAACACTCTACTATCAAATGGTGTACAGAGTCTAGAATCAAGCACTAGATCTAACAATTCCTGGTGGAGAAGATGCTCTTCTTATCCGTGTTGATGAGAAGAATTCAGCTTCCTGTACCCATGTTCCAAGACAGTTCTCAAAATCAGAATTAATCCAATTGTTACCAGATAATTGGATTACTGATTATGAGTCCCTGCACTCACAAGCAAATGAACCAATTGAGTCCTCAAACTCAAAAATCTCCCAAACACAAGAAGGGACAATTTCAATTACTTTTGATCACTCTCATTTAAAGCCAAATCCAAAGAAATCTTATCCTACTATGATGCTTGCACAGGTTTCCATGGGGATACCAACTGAGGAAGTAATAACTCTTGGAGCATATGATGAAAACTGGGAAAAAGGCTTCCTTCAAGATATTATTGCTTAGTTTAATAAGGAAGGTGAACCAGTTCATCATTTCCAAGACCCTATTTTTGGACACATCTATTTTGATGTGTGTACTAAATGTGATGATTGTTGGTGGGAACATCACTTTGGCGATGATTATTCATCAACTTCAAAGGGAAAGAAAAAGACAAAGCCATGTGAGGAAAGGCTCTGTAAACCAGATCTTGAACCACAGGACCCTGATACTGACAATTTCACATCGCAAAAAAGTGGTTTTGATGGATATCAACTTCCATCCTCTTGGATCCCAAAGGAACCCCAGATTCCCAAGCAGAGACTCCATCCATATTATCAAAATGTTTGGCAATCTTGGAAAAAGAAGCCAAGAAAGGAAAGAAAGTGTGGAGGCCAGTCAAACCAATACAGCCATCAAAATGTCTGTTCCAAAAGCCAGATGGACCACTTCAACAAATCTTCATGTTCAATGAAGAAGATTTTCCCAAACTAGAGTCTTTTGTCAAAAATGGTTCTAGGCACATTCCAAAAGTTCAGAATGCTCATCCTACGGTTCTCCCGACAGGAGAAACTGTTAGATCCAGCCCAACTGAAGAAATTCTGAATTGGCAAACTGAGAATTCCTTGGTTCAGAATACTGCTCTCACTTCTATCCATAAGAATGTGACTGAGGTAAAAGGAAAAATTGATCATATAGACACTGCTGTCAACACTCAAAATTCCCAAGTATCTCATATGATTGAAGTCCTCGAAAAAAGGCTTGAAAATCTGAAATATGAGTTGCCTTCACATTCTTCATCTTTAGCTAACTTTGTTTTGAATCAGGAAAAGGAAACTCGCTTCATTAAGAATCAAATTGAAACTCTCAGAACTACAGGTGAGATTCCTAAATTTGATGTTGGACCAATGGAACCAATCGCACCAAAGGTAAGTCCAGGTTTTGGTGCTACTCCCATCAGAAATTGGCCAACTCCTTTTTATTTTGGTGGTGTGACTACGCCAAATCCTTCTGTTTTCTTTCCCAGTCAACAAGAACAGACTCCTCCTCCGTTTGATATTGCTAAAGTATTACGAGAATATCGTAAGATAAGCAAAAACAAAAGGAAGAAGAAAAGGAAAAGAAAAAGGCTGAGGAAGAAAGAAAAAAGAAAGAGAAAGAAGCTGTTCAAGAACCAGAAAGTTCTTTAATGTATACCAAAATACATACTAACCCTACATTTTCTCTTCAACAGGAAAAAGAAGCAGAAAAGACTACCAGAGTCTACGATAATCCTTTATCATCTATGCTAGAGGAATTACATCAGGAGTCAGTACCATACATATCTACTTATGACCAATTAGAAGAAAATTCAAAAGATTTAAATACTACAGAATCAGATTCTGAATCAATGGATAGTCAGATTTCAGAAGATTCTGAAATGACATCTTCAGAGAAAAAAATTCCGGTCATAAATATGGCAACTGAAGCTAAGGTTGTACATCCTGATGATGAAGAAGATGGTGAAGGAGAAACTTCAAATGCTTCTAGAACTCAGAGGACCACTTTTCCAAAACCAAAGGGAGTTCAAACTTTTACTATTGATGATATCCCATCTGAAAAATGGGAAGCAAGATTTCAAGATTTTCATGCTTGGGTGACTGTTCAAAATATTACTGAAGAATTTCATTTTGAAATCTTGTCTGATTTTACTGCTCATCTTTTAGGAATCCTTAAAGATTGGTGGGCAAGTTTTGGAGAACAAGATAAGATGTATTTCTTAACCCGCCAGGATTTCTCTGAAAACATTAATATTCTGCATTTAATGTTCATTGGAGATGTTAAAGAGAGCAAGGAGACAAAGAGAAAAGAATTCTTCCAAATAAAATGTTTTTCTTATGATCGTACAGATATTAATAAACATTTCAAGAAGATGACTAAATTATTTTTTGCTCTTGGTGCAGATATTAATCTTAAACAAGCTTTTGTAAGTTCACTTCCAAAATCTCTCGCTGATGGAGCTGAGATGTATATCCATAATATAGATGGATCCATCTTAAATTTGTCTATAGGACAAATTAAGCAGGCAGTACTCTTATCCCTAGATGATCTTTGCAACAAAAGGAAAGTTATCAGAGAGTATCTCAAAGGAGATGTTTGTTTAGATCAAGCTTGTAAAAAGCCTGAATTGATTACCAAAGGGAAATGCCAAGCCTGTGCTCCTCACAAAAGGCGAACAAAATTCAGTAGGTTCAAAAGTTTCAATAAAAGTTATCCTAGAAGAACCTTCCGGAAAAGGTGGAAATATTTCAAGAGAAAGGATAAAAAATTCAGAGGAAGAAAAGGAAGTAAATGTTTCATCTGTGGAAAGCCAGGACATTTTGCAAAAAATTGTTCTCAAAACCAAAAGGGAGTAAAATTAATTTCAGAAATTCAGGATGAATTCCACTTCCAATTTTCTGATTTAGAATCTCAATTTTCTGAACAAGAGAATGAAACTGACCATACTCTTTTGGCCTTGCAGGTACCTGATGAAATATTTACTATTGGGCCAGCAAACAAAAAAGGAACTTATCCTCAGACACTTGTTCATATTCTTTTGGATAAGTACTCCAAACCAATTCCAGTAATTGCTTTCTTTGATTCACGCGCATCTCTGTCAATCATGAAAAAAGACATTCTACCTGATGAATATTAGGTTCATGAAACTCATGATTTTAGAGCAGCTAATGGTGAACTTTTTCAAACAAAATTTATAACAAAAACTCCAATCACCATTAAGCTTCTTCCAGATTGCCAAGTCAAAGCAAAACTTTTAGTAGCAAATTTTTACTGGAAAAGATCTCATTCTTGGTTTTGATCTTTATAGAACAAATCAATATCTTGTTACACCTTTTGAGATTAAGTCCAAAAAGTTTTTCAAAAATTTTATTGAAATCCCAAAGTTGTATATGATCCAAGATGAGATACTCACTGTTGAAGAACAACTTAAAGAATTTCAAGAACAAATCATTAAATAGTCTTGTGCTTCAAATCATCAAAAAATTTTACAAAAATGCGACCATCCATTGTGGAAAAATTCTGATTTTTATATCCGATTTCCTTTCAAAAAGAATGAGAATATAAATCCCACAAAAGCTAGTCATTCAGGAATGAATCCTGAAGATTCAAACTAGCTGAACAAGAATGTGTTGAGCTCTTGAAATTTGGTCTCATTGAGAAATCTAATTCTCAGTAGGCATGTCAAGCTTTCTATGTCAACAAGAGATCTGAGCAGGTAAGAGGGAAAATGAGATTGGTAATTAATTATCAGCCTCTCAACATTTTTCTCCTTGATGACAAATTTCCAATTCTCAATCGGTTTACATTGTTTGCCCAGATTTCAAAAGCAAAATGGTTTTCAAAATTTGATGTTAAAACTGGATTTTGGCAGTTGAGAATACATCCAAAAGATAAGCACAAAACTGGGTTTTGTATTCCAAACCATCACTTCCAGTGGAAGGTGATGCCTTTTGGTCTAAAAACAGCACCATCACTTTTTTAAAAGGCCATGATAAAAAATTTTCAGCCTATTCTTCATATTGCATTGGTATACATTGATGACATTCTTCTTTTCAGTAATACTTGGGAAGAGCACATCCAATTGCTTAATGATTTTCATAATATTGTTAAACAATAAGGTATCATGATTTCTGAAAAGAAAAGAAAAACAAGAAATTCAATTTCTTGGAATGAAAATTTCTAAGGGAAAATGTACTCCAGAACAACATGTTGGACAATCAATTGCAGATTTTTCAGAAAAAGATTTGTCAAAAACACAAGTTCAACAGTTTCTTGGAGTAGTTAATTATGTTGAGAATTCATTCCAAAGGTAGCTAAGCATATTAGTCCTTTGACTAAAATGCTTAAGAAGAAACCGCCCCTATGGGGTCCATCTCAAACTCGAGCAATCCAAAATTTGAAGGAAGAACTCCTTCGTCTTCCAACCTTGTACATTCCCTCTGATGGCAAGAAGATCTTACAGACTGATGCTAGTGATATATATTGGGGAGCTGTCTTACTTGAAGAAGATAAATAGGGACAAAAGCATTGCTGTGGATTTGCAAGTGGAAAGTTCAAAGCCTCAGAACAACACTACCATTCCACTTTTAAGGAGATACTTGCAGTAAGAAATGGAATTAAAAAATTCTCTTTCTTTCTCATTTCTCATCATTTCTTGGTTGAAATGGATATGGGATCATTTCCTAAGACGATGCACTTTAAACAAACAACCATCCCTCATCCTCAACTTCTCCGTTGGTCAGCTTGGTTTTCTCAATACTCCTTTGATGTTAAACATATCAAAGGGAAAAAGAATATTGTAGCTGATTTCTTTTCAAGAAAAGAACTAACCAAAGAGGTTTCTACTCCAAAAGAAATCTCAACCTATTTCATGTTTACACCTGTTTGCTCAGAACCCCCAAATATTTATGAAATACCTTACCCTTGGGAAAAAGATGACATAGAAAGAATCCAAAACCAATATGAACTCGAAGTTTTTAGTTCATATGGTGGATCGATCTTAAATCCCTTCGGTATAAATCCTGAATATCCTTTCTGTCAAATCTTCATAGCCAATCCTCATGATTTTCCAAAACCACTGTTATGGTATTCTTGGTGTTTGTGTCACCAATATATCTTAATGGAATTTCAAAGTCTATTTTTTAATCAGCCCTTAAATCCGAACATTCAAGTTTTCCTGCTATGGTTTAGACCATTAACATTTTGGTCCGGATTATTCTCAACAAACTCAAACCATGTTATCTTTCACTTTCATAGACCCAACCATTTGCTCAATAACCAATTTCATTCTCTCCCAAGTGCAATCATTTATAAAGAAATGACTCATACTATTTTAGATCTTGAATATGAGTATGAGGAAGTTCAGAGATATATATTCCAAGAAAATAAATGCATTCCACCTGAAATTTAGCCAGGACAATATGGTTCATGGAATTATGAAACTAGTCATCCTCATTGGACTAGGGTAAAAAAGGCTAAAAAAAGAATATCAGGATAAAATGAATCATACTGTAATGCAAGATTCTCAGGATCCACATGAGACAAGTCAAACAGAAGCCTGTTCCCCTTCATCTTCTTATATTCATAAAGAAAGATCAAAAGAAAGAAGACAGCTGAATAAAAGGAAAAATTGAGAAGCACATGAGTATCATATTGGGCTATACAACATTACTGATCCTGATTCCACTCCTTCGGATACCCCAGATAAAGAAAATTATTGGTGTGTCTAATCAATGGACAAGTCATGACTAGTAGGTCCCACTAAATAAAAGTTGTCTGTAATAATGTGTATCTCTTACTTTTCCAAGAGTCATTTGTAACCTTTAATTTTCTGAAGGGTCGTTTGTCTTTTACTTTTTTTGAAAGGTTACCTGTAACCTTTCATCAAGAGTCATTTTACTATTTGCTTTTTAAAGGGTCAAGTGTGTGACAGCCCCACCTTACCCTAAGGCGAACCAAAGGGTTCGGCGGACCGCCTGCCCAGCTCTCGCCAGGACTCGTTCACTCACATCAAAGAAAGTAAGATAAAACCTCGAGAATAAGCGGAAACGAAACCCAGACTTGAAACATATACTTACATTTATCCCAAACTCAACCAATTACATAGTCCCAAATATATACACAAGCTCCGCATTCCCAATATGCTCAACCTTCTCCAAGCACTAGAACGAAAGCAAAAGTCAAACAAAATAATTCAAATAAAAAACTAGGCTATTCTATTCTATACAGGTCTCTCGCCCTTGCTCGCAACCCCTGTTAAGGAAAACAAAAGACGTGGGATGAGCTAAAAGCCCAGCGAGGTTCTATATACTCAACTAAGCAATGAAACAAGGACATTAGCATGTAACAACAAGTAATCCAAATAACATTTACGATATAGAGCAAGAATAACACATTCATTAAAAGGATACATGGAGTCATTCGTTCGTTCGTTCATCGACCATCCATTCCTTCAATCATTTAGAAAAATTTCATTTGTCATTGAAAATCCCTCCGTCATTCTTGCCATTCATTCGTTCATTTCGTTCTTCCCCTTCTGGCCAGCGCACTGGCCAGTCCTTCCCAAATTTCATGGTCATACTCGAGTATACCAAACATTCACATTCACCCAGGGTCACTAATCGCCCGACCGAGTCCGCTTCTGGCTCGAGTCGACCAATAACCAAGGGCAAGGGCCCAGTTCAGCCCGAAGGCTTACATTCATGCACAAGTAACATTTAATCATTCAATCATTGAAAATTTCACGTTCATTTAGGTCGAGTGCGATAAAGTACACACTCGCCTAGCAAAATCCATTTTTAGCAATCATTGGGAACATTAACATTTAATCAAGAATCACACTAGTCACATAGTCAATGGAAACATAACATACTTCACTTGCTTATTAAAGTAACAATCCAAATAGTCATAACAATTCACCTAATCATTAGAAACAAATCGTATATAGAACACTCACCTAATTAAGCAAAATTACGTCCAAAGTATCCCTCTGGATATCAACTTTGGTCACCAAGAAACCCTAATAACAATCATGAGAAAATATTATGGCTCAACCATCAAATGTCCAGTGAATCAAAGAAAATTCGAATAAAACGAGTACAAGGGGGAAGTATGATTTTTTTGAAAGTGAAAAGGGTACATTTTGATCAAAGGAATTGAGTAACTAAAAGTTTTCCCAAACCAACCATAGAATTAACCTCAAAAGAGTTTTATAAAATTTTATCGGAAAATTTGGAACAGTGCCACGTCAGAATCTGGCCAGAACTTGGCCAGCTACACGGCCGGATAATGAACAGTAGTTTTTCCTCATTTTTCGTAAAACGTGTTTTTGGCTCAAAACTAACACATTTGCAAAGAATTAATGTATAACAAGTATCTTGATTAAAAAATCATATGAAAAAGGCAGTTAAATACCTTGAATTCACACTAAATCTCACTTGTTAAAAATTAGGTTTTCGTGGCCGGGAAACCCTAAGCCACTCCTTTTGTTTCGGGACGAAAATGAACACGTATTTGAAATTCGAAACTCGACAATTGGAACCAAACATTATGGTAAAAATGGAAACGTACAAATGCAAGTAAAATAGCTCACATAACACTACTCAAGTGGCACTAAGCTACTCTAAGCAAAGCAAATCCAATGCATCACAAAATCACATTCCAATCTCATTTCCATTCACTCAAGTTCAAGAAAATAAACGGACAGCATTTCCCCTTGTTTTTCCTTACTTTCCAAAACACAACCCAACCACCAAATCATATCATTCAACGACAAATTTCAAATACCAACCATAAGCTATCAAACACCCTTGAAATGCAACCAATTGAAGCTTTACAACCATCCAAAACCAGGCCCAAATATTCCATCATAACTCAGCACACACAACTCCGATTCAGTTGATTCCAAAGCCATATGAAAGCTAAGATACAAGGATACAACTCTTAAGAAGGCATCAAAAGCTAATTCATTCATCTTCCCAGCCAAAAGAGCCAATTACAGAGGCTGATTACCATTCTCGGACAGAAACAGGGCAGCAGGGGTAAAATAGTCATTTCACATGCTACAGTGCTCCGATTGAGCTGAAATTTTACAGGCATAATCTACACTCAATTCTCTACAACTTTCATGTTTTGAGCTAACTCCAATTCAGCCTCCATCATGATCGAACAACACTGATCAGATTAGGGCAGAAACATTCACACTAAATCAGAAATCTAACCAACTCTCCACTAATCCACAAAATCATCCATTAATCATGTTAGCAAGCCACCATAGACCACTAATTTGCAACTATTGGAAACAAAAAGGATGTTCTTGGCAACCTTACCTTCAAACCTCAAAGAAAGTTGGTAGCTTAGACTTCCTCCTCCCAAAACAACTCCACCAAGGCCTTCAATTTCCCTTAGCTAGCACTTGTATGGAATAGATTTCAATTTGGTCGGTTAAAACTCAAGATTTGGCCAAGATTAGAAGCTAGAAATGGAAGAGGTTTCCTTGTTTTTCTCTCCATGAAATTCGGCCAAGGCAAGGGAAAATGAGAGGAAAATTGGTCAAAAATTTGGTTTGAAGAAAGTTAATCTTCTTGGTCAAAGTCCACTTCCAATCAAAACATGACACATGGCCTCTTGAAGTTTCTAAACTTATCTATTCTCCTCCAATGATTCAAGTAGCTAACTAACCTCTAATTATCTTCTAACACCATGTAGAATAATATCACTTAGTATTTCATCACCTAATCGGAAAAATTATATCGCACTAGCGGGCCCCACATCGAACAAATGCACTTCAAGTTATGTACACTAACTTATACTAGAAAAAGGATTTAAAAATTGTACTTACTTGTAAAATGTACAAAACATTTAATATTTTCAAAGGACAGTAGAAAAATATGGGCACAGAAATAAAATAATACTTGAAAATGTGAAAATTTTCGAGTTCTCACAAAATGTCCGTGACTTTCTTGAAAGGTCACTCTATCTTGTATAAATAGATGACTCTTACCATTTGGGAGGATCATCGACGAAAATCAATAAAATCAGTAGCAGTTTGTTAAAGACTATGGCAACTTAAACTTCTTATTTTCCCTTTAGGAAGGCCGAGATCCTTATGAAGGTGATCACTCTGATCTTGTGATAAAAGTCCCTTGAACTTTTGAAATCCCAAGAGAGAGAGAGGCTGTTGTATTCGGGAATACCTTCAAAGATTAGATGGGTTACTCTGAGTTTGGTATGAGAGCCCATATTCGGGAAATGATCCCATATCCATTTCAACCAAGAAATGATGAGAAATGAGAAAGAAAGAGAATTTTTTAATTCCATTTCTTACTGCAAGTATCTGCTTAAAAGTAGAATGGTAGTGTTGTTCTGAGACTTTGAACTTTCCACTTGCAAATCCACAGCAATGCTTTTGTCCCTATTTATCTTCTTCAAGTAAGACAGCTCTCCAATATTTATCACTAGCATCAGTCTGTAAGATCTTCTTGCCATCAGAGGGAATGTACAAGGTTGGAAGACGAAGGAGTTCTTCATTAAAATTTTGGATTGCTCGGGTTTGAGATGGACCTCATAGGGGTGGTTTCTTCTTAAGCATTTTAGTCAAAGGACTAATATGCTTAGCTACCTTTGGAATGAATTCTCAGACATAATTAACTACTCCAAGAAACTGTTGAACTTGTGTTTTGACAAATCATTTTCTGAAAAATCTGCAATTGATTGTCCAACATGTTGTTCTGGAGTACATTTTCCCTTAGAAATTTTCATTCCAAGAAATTGAATTTCTTGTTTTTCTAAAATCATTTTCTTTTTAGAAATCATGATACCATATTGTTTAACAATATTATGAAAATCATTAAGCAATTGGATGTGCTCTTCCCAAGTATTACTGAAAAGAAGAATGTCATCAATGTATACCAATGCAGTATGAAGAATAGGCTGAAAAATTTTTATCATGGCCTTTTAAAAAAGTGATGGTGTTGTTTTTAGACCAAAAGGCATCACCTTCCACTGGAAGTGATGGTTTGGAATACAAAACCCAGTTTTGTGCCTATCTTCTGGATGTATTCTCAACTGCCAAAATCCAGATTTAAGATCAAATTTTGAAAACCAATTTGCTTTTGAAATCTGGACAAAAAATTTGAGAATTGGAAATTTGTCATCAAGGAGAAAAATGTTGAGAGGCTGATAATTAATTACCAGTCTCATTTTCCCTCTTACCTGCTCAGATCTCTTGTTGACATAGAAAGCTTGACATGCCTACTAAGAATCAAATTTCTCAATAAGACCAAATTTGAAGAGCTTAACACATTCTTGTTCAGCTAGTTTTGAATCTCCAGGATTCATTCCTGAATGACTAGCTTTTGTGGGATTTATATCCTCATTCTTTTTGAAAGGAAATCGGATATAAAAATCAGAATTTTTCCACAATGGATGGTCACATTTTTGGAAAAATTCTTGACGATTGAAGCACAAGACTCTTTAATGATTTGTTCTTGAAATTCTTTGAGTTGTTCTTCAACAGTGAGTATCTCATCTTGGATCATATACAACTTTGGGATTTCAATAAAATTTTTGAAAAACATTTTGGACTTAATCCCGAAAGGTGTAAGAAGATATTGATTTATTCTATAAAGATCAAAACCAAGAATGAGATCTTTTCCAATAAAATTTGCTCCTAAAAGCTTTGCTTTGACTTGGCAATCTGGAAGAAGCTTAATGGTGATTGGAGTTTTTGTTATAAATTTTGTTTGGAAAAGTTCACCATTAGCTGCTCTGAAATCATGAGTTTCATGAACCCAATATTCATCAGGTAGAATGTCTTTTTTTCATGATTGACAGAGATGCACCTGAATCAAAGAAAGCAATTACTGGAATTGGTTTGGAGTACTTATCCAAAAGAACATGAACAAGTGTCTGAGGATAAGTTCCTTTTTTGTTTGCTGGCCCAATAGTAAATATTTCATCAGGTACCTGCAAGGCCAAAAGAGTATGGTTAGTTTCATTCTCTTGTTCAGAAAATTGAGATTCTAAATCAGAAAATTGGAAGTGGAACTCATCCTGAATTTCTGAAATTAATTTTACTCCCTTTTGGTTTTGAGAACAATTTTTTGCAAAATGTCCTGGCTTTCCACAGATGAAACATTTACTTCCTTTTCTTCCTCTAAATTTTTTATCCTTTCTCTTGAAATATTTCCACCTTTTCCGGAAGGTTCTTCTAGGATAACTTTTATTGAAACTTTTGAACCTACTGAATTTTGTTCGCCTTTTGTGAGGAGCACAGGCTTGGCATTTCCCTTTGGTAATCAATTCAGGCTTTTTACAAGCTTGATCTAAACAAACATCTCCTTTGAGATACTCTCTGATAACTTTCCTTTTGTTGCAAAGATCATCTAGGGATAAGAGTACTGCCTGCTTAATTTGTCCTATAGACAAATTTAAGATGGATCCATCTATATTATGGATATACATCTCAGCTCCATCAGCGAGAGATTTTGGAAGTGAACTTACAAAAGCTTGTTTAAGATTAATATCTGCACCAAGAGCAAAAAATAATTTAGTCATCTTCTTGAAATGTTTATTAATATCTGTACGATCATAAGAAAAACATTTTATTTGGAAGAATTCTTTTCTCTTTGTCTCCTTGCTCTCTTTAACATCTCCAATGAACATTAAATGCAGAATATTAATGTTTTCAGAGAAATCCTGGCGGGTTAAGAAATACATCTTATCTTGTTCTCCAAAACTTGCCCACCAATCTTTAAGGATTCCTGAAAGATGAGCAGTAAAATCAGACAAGATTTCAAAATGAAATTCTTCAGTAATATTTTGAACAGTCACCCAAGCATGAAAATCTTGAAATCTTGCTTCCCATTTTTCAGATGGGATATCGTCAATAGTAAAAGTTTGAACTCCCTTTGGTTTTGGAAAAGTGGTCCTCTGAGTTCTAGAAGCATTTGAAGTTTCTCCTTCACCATCTTCTTCATCATCAGGATGTACAACCTTAGCTTCAGTTGCCATATTTATGACCGGAATTTTTTTCTCTGAAGATGTCATTTCAGAATCTTCTGAAATCTGACTATCCATTGATTCAGAATCTGATTCTGTAGTATTTAAATCTTTTGAATTTTCTTCTAATTGGTCATAAGTAGATATGTATGGTACTGACTCCTGATGTAATTCCTCTAGCATAGATGATAAAGGATTATCGTAGACTCTGGTAGTCTTTTCTGCTTCTTTTTCCTGTTGAAGAGAAAATGTAGGGTTAGTATGTATTTTGGTATACATTAAAGAACTTTCTGGTTCTTGAACAGCTTCTTTCTCTTTCTTTTTTCTTTCTTCCTCAGCCTTTTTCTTTTTCTTTTCTTCTTCCTTTTGTTTTTGCTTATCTTACGATATTCTCGTAATACTTTAGCAATATCAAACGGAGGAGGAGTCTGTTCTTGTTGACTGGGAAAGAAAACAGAAGGATTTGGCGTAGTCACACCACCAAAATAAAAAGGAGTTGGCCAATTTCTGATGGGAGTAGCACCAAAACCTGGACTTACCTTTGGTGCGATTGGTTCCATTGGTCCAACATCAAATTTAAGAATCTCACCTGTAGTTCTGAGAGTTTCAATTTGATTCTTAATGAAGCGAGTTTCCTTTTCCTGATTCAAAACAAAGTTAGCTAAAGATGAAGAATGTGAAGGCAACTCATATTTCAGATTTTCAAGCCTTTTTTCGAGGACTTCAATCATATGAGATACTTGGGAATTTTGAGTTTTGACAGCAGTGTCTATATGATCAATTTTTCCTTTTACCTCAGTCACATTCTTATGGAGGGAAGTGAGAGCAGTATTCTGAACCAAGGAATTCTCAGTTTGCCAATTCAGAATTTCTTCAGTTGGGCTGGATCTAACAGTTTCTCCTGTCGGGAGAACCGTAGGATGAGCATTCTGAACTTTTGGAATGTGCCTAGAACCATTTTTGACAAAAGACTCTAGTTTGGGAAAATCTTCTTCATTGAACATGAAGATTTGTTGAAGTGGTCCATCTGGCTTTTGGAACAGACATTTTGATGGTTGTATTGGTTTGACTGGCCTCCACACTTTCTTTCCTTTCTTGGCTTCTTTTTCCAAGATAGCCAAACATTTTGATAATATGGATGGAGTCTCTGCTTGGGAATCTGGGGTTCCTTTGGGATCCAAGAGGATGGAAGTTGATATCCATCAAAACCACTTTTTTGCGATGTGAAATTGTCAGTATCAGGGTCCTGTGGTTCAAGATCTGGTTTACAGAGCCTTTCCTCACATGGCTTTGTCTTTTTCTTTCCCTTTGAAGTTGATGAATAATCATCGCCAAAGTGATGTTCCCACCAACAATCATCACATTTAGTACACACATCAAAATAGATGTGTCCAAAAATAGGGTCTTGGAAATGATGAACTGGTTCACCTTCCTTATTAAAATAAGCAATAATATCTTGAAGGAAGCCTTTTTCCCAGTTTTCATCATATGCTCCAAGAGTTATTACTTCCTCAGTTGGTATCCCCATGGAAACCTGTGCAAGCATCATAGTAGGATAAGATTTCTTTGGATTTGGCTTTAAATGAGAGTGATCAAAAGTAATTGAAATTGTCCCTTCTTGTGTTTGGGAGATTTTTGAGTTTGAGGACTCAATTGGTTCATTTGCTTGTGAGTGCAGGGACTCATAATCAGTAATCCAATTATCTGGTAACAATTGGATTAATTCTGATTTTGAGAACTGTCTTGGAACATGGGTACAGGAAGCTGAATTCTTCTCATCAACACGGATAAGAAGAGCATCTTCTCCACCAGGAATTGTAAGATCTAGTGCATGATTCTAGACTCTGTACACCATTTGATAGTAGAGTGTTGCAGCAATAGCATCAGTCACCTGATATGCTCCTATGATGTGTACCTGAACTTTAAGAGCATCAAGTAAATGGGGGTCTGATAAAGACATGTTGAAATTTGGAAAAAGAGTCACAAAAACAGTTCCAGCATTGAGAGTAGTTTCTATAGTTGCTATACAAGCATGCTGGTATTTTGTGAATCTGGTTGCAAGCAAAGCTATGCGAGCCACCATAGGCAATCCCTTTCTTCCATGAAAGGATAAAGAAAATCTGATTGCACCAAAATGAATATGGGTGAATCCCTGTTGCTTCTATTGAGAAGGAAATTCTGGTGGGATATAAAGTGTAATGGACTGTTCCTTCTTAGTAGCAAGAATGGGATGTTGATCTACCTTTGAAGCCTGAATATATTCCTTAACACCTTTAGGATGGTGCCTAATCAGAGATTTGATAGCCCTTATGGGTGAAAATTGTTCTTTACTGAAAGCAGTATAAGAATTAATAACAGGTAAAGAGGTAGGATTAATTAGTTCTATTTAATACAAGCTCACTGGAAGTAGAAGCACTCATTTTTAAAGTAGACGAAGAAGAACTTATACTTAATTTATTCTATTGAATCTTCTTCACTATTTATCCTATAAACACAATACCATAACAAATCTATATTTACCTGTCTTCGAACTAGCTGGTAAGATTTCGGATGCAAGTAATCTAGCAAATTAAAAATTTCTAACTCAAGAAGCCGAATATAATCTATACATTCTTACTTATTATAATATTCAAACATAAAACATGGAGAACCTCTCCAAACATCATTAAAAACATAATTATACCAATATCTTGAATATGGATCAAAGTTATGCCATGAACCCATAAATGAGTAATCATAATATGATAAAGATGCATAAAAGATGAAAATTTTCCCTTCTGAGCTATTGCTTTTTGTGCATTGATGATTTTACTTTTTGGATATGCATTAATCTTAATCCATGATAGATGGATTATGTATAGCTTAGACTAAAGAGAATTAGTTATTGATGTTGTCAAAAGTGAACTTATTTATCTTTCTAATGTAAATATATCAATTGAAGAAGATTGATGCCTGTCTTATTTATTAATTTTTTTTATCAATTCAAGTCAGTAATCAATGACAATGAAGCATGATCTAATTGGTAAGATACTCTTACCTGTAGCTGACTCATTGGCCTTGGTGTAATCTACCAATTATATAGGACCCTCGGAGAATGAAATGCCACGTGAGGAAAAGGTAGAGACGGCTTACATTGTTTACGTTGGTAAAGAAAAATGAGAAAATAGCAAAGGAAAGTTTACATATTTAGGTTGGTTTGGTTTCTTCTCTTTTCTTTTGCTTTTGCTTTTCTTTTCTTTTTCCTACTATATTCTATCTATTAGTGAACTTTATCATGATTATTAAAAGGTAGTTTTTAACTCAAGCAATTGTATGAAAATTATTTTGCTCATAAAGGCCATTCGATATCAGGAGTATACAAATGAGAAATCCCTTTCAGCGCTTGATTGATAGTGTTATTTATATTGAAGGGTCAAAGTCACTTTCTAGCTAATTTTCTTTTCTTGTCCCTTATTCTTGCCTTTACTTATTTTCTTCATATTCTTTTTTCTTTTTGTTTACTTGAAAGTTTATTTCTTCACCTTTGCATCAATAGGCAATACGCAACCAAATGGCATAGCTGGCATAGGGTATTTGTTATACCGAGAGCCAATCTTCTTGCTCCAATTTGCAATCTCAAATTGTAGGCACAAAAACCTCAAATTTTAGAATTTCAAAGGAAAATTCCTAAAATTCTACCAAGCAGCTTTAGAACTTGGAAAGAAAATTGTACTAAAACATTTCTATTTGGAGTCTAATTTGAGCAGTCTTGAATTGGTCGTAATCTCTCCTAAAGTAGAAAATAAAATGAGACTAGATTCTAGAAATGCAATTCCTAAGTTAGTTCAAGTCTTCTTGACAAGTAAAAAGTTTTATTTCAGGCTGGTTCAGTTACTATTGCAACTAATCAAAAATTATATATTTGGATTGAAGTTTTCCAAAGAAAAATTTTTACGTTTTCTGTAATTATATTTTCCAATCACCTTTTTATTTCACATATATTAAATCATTACAATATATTGTTCTATAGAAACTCCAAAAAATGGCAATTCAAATGCAACCTAAGCTTTTGTCCAATTAAGAACACAAAGTCATTTCCCTTCTTCCAAATTTAATTTTTCTTTTATCTTTTTCTTCAATAATCTATCCCTATAAAAAAATTTAGAATGTCCATTCTCCAATTTTATAAAATTTAAAAACCATAAACTATATATCTACTTCTCCAAGCCGGATTGTTAATGGTTTTCAACTATGTTTTGGCTGAAGGGAAGTACAATGGGAGTACCCTCAGCATATTGGGCAGAAACCTTGATTTTTCAAAAGTAAGAGAAGTGGGCATTTTAAATTTGCTCGTCGCTACGCTCAGGCGAGGACTCTTTTCTTGACCTCAAGAGTAGGGATGCAGTGGGTGGAATACAATTGTTTATGTCATCCACTATTGAGGTTTTTTTTCCTTTTCTTTTTCAATCTTTTGGCAGGAAGGTATTCAGAAGTTTTTATAGCCAAATGACTTCTCATTATTAGATTTATTTTTGTTTCAATTGAAATTGGGTGTTTATGCCTTGTCGTGTAATGACTAAACTAGACAGTTAAATCTACTCTTGTGTCTTAGTCAAATTTGTTTGGTTGCTGTTGTCACAAGATGTTGCTACACTGGAAATTGGAAACAAGCACGATAAAGAAAGAATTTACTGCTCATGGTTGGCCTTAAATGTTAACCATAAGGGATAATTGTTACAGCGTTATGGGAGCTGGGAGCCAAAGCAATTGGACCTGTTGCATAATTGATATACAGTTATACTATTTTCAAAAAATGTTGTATGTTTATAATCGTGATTTTATTAGTTTATTGAATTAGTGTACAATAACAAAATTTAAGTGTACAATAAAAAAATAAATATAGACCAAATCATGTAAAATATATAACGACCACACAATTGTACCAAACTCCCAACCAAACTCACCAAATCAGCGTTATGGTTATTAATTGATGCATCATGGATGGTGTAAGTAGTACAATTCTATGTTTGTGTAAGAACTTCGGCCCCCTTTTGAATAGATGAATCATACCATCATCCATCGAGAATGGGCAGGCAATATGATGATATCTGGCCTAGTTTTTGGCATTGATACATTGATAACCAGCTAGCATTTGAAGGCAGTGGTTGTCAAACCAAATAAGTGACTGACCGTATGAGATTTCACTTCAAAATTTATCTGGTTCAAACAATTCAACCATTCGGTCAAACATTTAATCTATTTTAAAATTGTTTAAATATTAAATAATTTGGACAATACCGAATTATGTTTAAAAACAAAAAGAAAGAGAAAATGTTTGTAGAAATTGATTAAATGGTCTATTTTTTTATTGGTTTTGTTGGTTCAATCAGTCCTTGACTGAGTTTGACCGATATTTTAGCCTTCCATATTTAATAAAGAGGCTAGCGGTGCTATTATAGTCACAACTAAACTAGTCAAGCCAATTTGGTTTAATTTTCAAAACACTATTTTAATTACCAATTATATTTTAATAATCTATGAGTTCAACCACTCCCCCATAGGTTTAACCGATAACCTATTAATACAACCTCTTTATTGATTTCTATTCAGATTGGGATTAATAGCTACTCACTACTGTTATTCAAATTATAAATGTAAAAGAAAATTATGTATGCACTAACACATTAGGCGTAGATACTAAAACAGCATACACATATTAAAACAATAACGTGCAAAAGCAAAGAAGTTTTATTAATAATTGAAATTTGTGACTTATACTTAATCTTATCCGTTAAGTTTTAAATCAAACAATCTCCCGTTATTAACATTGTTTGAAGTCAACACTGCAGAGAGGCCAATTTTCTCTCTATCATTCATCCTCCTTCCCTACAAGGTGGAGTTTATTTCTTTTTTTTTTTTTGTTTGTTTCATTACTTGCGCTAATTCTTTGTGGCTATAGAAAGCTTAGAATTGAAGAGTTGTTTTGATACACAGCTTGTATTTTGGAGCCAAATCAATCAGACAAAAAGACGTAAATGACTCAATATTCCGTCAACTTTTGTCATTAATGATCCTATTTTGTCCATCAAGTTTTAAAAAGTATCTTTTAGGCTCCTCAACTCAAAAATTTTGTCATTCTAAAAGACCCTTCAAGTCCAAGCCAAATCTAACTTTTCGTTGGGAGCTTTCGCTTTAGCTTACACTCATACATTTCGTAGGAAGCTAACCAGCAAAAGTCGGTGTGTTGGTGGGAGCTTTACCCTGTGCTCATGTAATGTAATGTAGGATTCCGTATCCTGAACGCAAAATTAAGAAGGTTGTTTGTCTAATGCCGTTTATATAAGGCTTGCTCTTTTTAGACTAGCACCAATTTGGAGTTTAGATGATTAATTGGTACTTCATCTTTTATGTTATTGGAATCTTTCAATCAAACAACCAACTATCTTACATTAAGGAAGTAAATTATTTTCCAATTTTGCTTATGCGCGCATGGTAGCTTGTTTCCTGTACGGAAGAAATCATTTTTCTTGTTCTCAACGTAACTTTCTCTAATGTAAATTCTCTCCGTAAGTTCCTCCCATTTTATCACTTAACCCGGTCCAACCCCCCTCCTCCGCTGCGGTTCTCTAATGTATACTATAAATAAGATTGTGAGAATACATTTATTTCACCTTGTTCTTCATTCACATAGATAAAAAGCTCTTAGATGAAATACCTTACTATATATATGGCTGCTCAAACTTCTTATGCTTGCATCCTGCTTCTTGCTCTTGTTCTTTTAGGTATGGCGCATTATTCAATTTATAAATACATGTTATTTTGTACTTCATTTCTCTTAATTTGGTTATATTCTCTTTTTTATTTTTTTAACCAAAGTTCAAAAAATAATCTCTGCATGTGCTTATACGGTAAGATATTATATGCTAGTTGAGAAGTAGTCTTTATTCATAATAGAATATTAAATTCAGTTAGACTAATTAATTAGATATTTCCTTTTGTTTTCAAATTACTTAACATGCTCATGAGTAATGTATTTGTGTGTGTGTGCGCATTTTTTTTGGGTGCAGCAGCAGGGAATATCCATGCACAGGAACTTGTTTGCCAAAAGTTTATACCTGAAGTATGTCATTGGCGTCATCCTGCGATTCTTTTATGTAGCGGTATCGCATTCTCCTCTTTAATAAAAAAGCAAGATTTAATTTTATTGACTATCCTCTTCCATTATTCCATATGCCAAGAAATAATGATGCAATATGTTGTTTGGGTATGTTTATTTACTCTTATTCCATTTGGTATTCATGTATTCCAAAAAAAAGAAAAGAAAAGAAAATAGTAAAAGGATAGTGTAACTTGCTTAAACACCATAAGTACCCAAAAAAAATGAACGTTCAAGAAGTGAACTAACCCAATATAAATATTTTCTTCACCTATCTGTCTTTTAGACCAGACCGTGCGATTTGCCAAATACATCATTATTGTATGCTCTTTCATAAATATAGCAAAACCCAAATTTTATTTTTTACCCCCTTTGGAATCAAAATAACTAACTAATAAGCAATTCCCCTTGACAGCGGTATATGTTGTATATGTAAATCCTAGTTGTGAAAATGTACAAAATTTGTGATATAGGTATAAAGAAATAATAAAAAAAAGGCTCGGCATAAATCGATATGCTGAAATAAAAAAGAAATCCAATGGGATAGAAATAATGAATCATAATGTAAATAGAGTTCAGGTTTGAATTCCATAGCGAATTGGGATTATCTATAATAATAGATAAATGAAAGACCTTCTCAACATTCCTATTCATCCACTTGAAATTCTAAAAATAAAATTGATTGATTGAATTTGAAAATTCAAACACAAACTAGCAATAACTCAATTGATCCTTTATGTAGTTTTTTTTTCTAGTATAAATGAGAGGTTTTGAACCCGAGACCTCCCAGTTACACTCACTTTCTTCATACCATCCAACCCATCCATCGCCCAAGCAATAATTCAACTAATGAGTTTAATAAATGCAAATGTTTTTTCGATAAAGATAAACCTATGCAAAGTTATGCAGTTACATATATTTTGTGAGGGACTAATTCCACTTTGCTCCACCAACTTTGCAATCAATTCCCACTTTGAACCTTAGGTTTTGAATTTGAACACATTGCACCCTAGCCTATCGGATAGGTGGTATTTGAGAGTGCACATAATGCGTAAATATAGCAATTTTACAAAGTTCGAATTTTGGACCTGATAATTGGGGGTGAGAAAAGTGTGGGGAGGAGTGAGAGGTAAATAAAAAGATAGAAATTCTACATTAATAAAAGGATTGATTGCACTCTGCATCCCTTAACTCAATTCTCACTTTGATGCTAAACTATATAGTAGACGCGTAGCATCCTAAATTTTCGGATGCATCCCATTTGACACCATTTCTCAAATTTCCATACTCTTCTTCCCTTTATTTTATCTAACCCAGAATACATACACAATGAATTATTATCAGCAGCTTTATATCGTAGTTCACTATGAGGATGCAAAATGGAATTAATCCTTTTATTCATATCATGTTGCTATATCGTGCATTGTGTGCTTGCTCCGTACTTTAATTAGTTTTGGTTACGGTGACTCAAAATGGACAAATAAGAGAATTTAGTTTACAATATATCGAGTATTGTTTAGTGGGGACTAAGCGGTTTTAGTCATAATAAGTTCTTTTTTTTTTTTCAATGTAACGTCAACATTCACCCCAAGTCCCAACGATGATGTCAATCAAAAACAAAAATGGGTTAAATTCATGAATGAAGCTCCAAATCTCAAGCACAAGATGAACTTAGATATTAATTTAAAAAATATTTGCCCATTTTAAAACTAAAAGTAAATTAATAATGGATGAAATATTCAACGTAAAAGAAAGATACTTGATTTAATGAAATGAAACTCAGTTTCATCGGGGAAAAAAAGAAACTCAATTTCCATATAAGTATCTAATAGACCCTCAATCTAGATATGAGCTATTAGTATTACTTGCACATAAACATGGTTTTGTTGCAATACTCGCTGAATAAACTTTTTTAAGCCCCACATTCACATGTAACGTCAAAAGTGAATATTCTTTCTGTATTAGGCTTTCCAATAAAAATTTGGGAAACAATTTCATGATGTCTTCAAACACCTCCTCGATGGACCGGTCACCATTAATCTAAAAGCATAAAAAACATACCATAATAACTTTTAATTTTAAGTGACTAAGATTGAGGTTCCAAGAATTAAAGGTCTTGAATTTTAATCCCTCTATCTATTTTTCACTTCTTAAATCCTATCTTTCCCCGTAGGAGTGCTTACGAGCAGTTCGGTCAAACGTTTAGCTTGAACTCGGGTTGATCGATTTTGAACTGGAGTTCGAGCTGCTCATTTCAGGTTTCAAGTTGAGTTTGAGGTCTTTTATATGCTACTTGAGTGCTCAACAAGCCTAATCGAGTAATTCTATTATTGATATAGTACATTTATTTTAATTATAAAATGACCATTATGGGTTCATGTTTTAGCCAAACTCGAGTTTTTTTGTTTGAATACTCAAGCTCGATATGATTCAAGAACAGTATCAAGTCTTATCGAGTTGAGTTCGAGTTTATTTATTATCCCCACAAGTTGAGTCGAGCTACAAGTTCTATTACTCGATTGAGTCGAGCTCAAGTCCAAGTAGCCTATGAATTCATCGAGTTAGAATTCGAGTATAGTGCTACCCAAACTCGACTCGATTTGTTAGCACCTTACTTTCCCTATTAGAAAAAAAATAATTTTTTTAAAAAAATAACTTTTATACTTATCATTTGGCCTAGTTGAAATGCCTACCTTTTCGATCTTTCCCAATGTGGTGTAGTAATTCACCACTAGTAAAGTGAGGTCAACAAAATTTTTAACTCACTTTGGGATAGTCCCAACATTGTCATCAACTCTTCCTTGCAAAGATTAGTGCATATGTATGAAGTGTCTAAGGATGCTTCTAGGCATGCCAATGGATAAGGTTTTGAATTGGATCTCTTTGATCCAAATCTAAATTCATTAAATTTAGTTACATTCAAATTCAGACCTAGATCCAAATCCTCATAGGTTTGGGTATCTAATAGGTATCCATGGATAATTTTTTAAACATACAGTGAACTAAAGTAAAATATTTTAAAAAATATATAGAATTCAAAAATAATATAAGTATAATCTAATTTTTATTTTCAAAATAATAAAATTAACATTCAAAATGTTGAATGCTAAATTATGAACTCAAAAAAAGAACTATTATCAATTGCCTCTAGTTATTTCAAAACTTTATTTGCATTCTCATCCAATCTTTTATTTGTTTGCCTTTACTTTTTCTCATTTTTTTGAAAAAGTTTACACCAATTACCATGGCAATTGATTTTATAAATTGAATAATCTTTTATTTGTTTGCCTTTACTTTTTCTCATTTTTCTAAAAAGGTTTACACCAATTACCCATGACAACTAGGATTATTTTATAAATTTAATAATATATATATATATATACATATTTGGTTTGGATCAAGATTTGGGTATAGATCATAGAAAATCATACCATATTCAGATCCATGACTCTCTTACAGGGTCTACTTTGGATAGAGTCTAAATTTGAAAAAATTAAATCCAAACCTTACCCAAGTGTACTGGGTCTGAGTTGGATCTGGATAAAACTCGATCCACTAACATACCTAAATGCTTGTTTTTAATTATATGTTATAAAAATTTAACTAGATAAAAAGTATTACAAAAAGAAAGGATATTGTTAATGACACTCTATTTTTTATTAATGGAATTCTTACTATCATTTTTATTATATGATTTTCGTTTATTAGACTACATGATAAAACAAATGGTTGGAGTACCATTATCAAAAAGTGAAGTGCGATTCACATTTTCCAAATAATGATAGTTCGCAAATCAAAAAAACCACCTGGATCAACTGGACTGACCAAATCAGTTCAGACATTTAAACAATTACTTTTCCAAATTGGTTTCTTAAATTTAACTAGTACGAACTATTAAATAATTTTTGCTTTGACAAATTTTACCCTTAAATTTCACACTAATGAACTATTGGAGCTTCATTTGGGATTTTTTTATGGAAATATATACAAATTGTATGAACTAGTTCTTTTTTGTACTAATTTTGTTGAAAATAGTTCCTTTTTTTTTCAAAATAAACTACCCAAAAAGGCCAAGTTAGATTGAAAAAATATTTAGTAAATTTGTACATTGATTGACTAAATATGGCACAAAAGAATCCATAAACAAGGAATTATGCATCAGAAATCGTGTACACTCCAATTTAATTTTAAAAATAATAATATTTTCTCCAAACTTCTAAGTTAAAAAAATCTAAAAGTTAAACATATCCACTCTTGCTTTTAATCACTCACGATATACGTTATTAGATCATATAGTAATATTCTCCAGAAATAATAGTCATTTTCCAAACTCCTATTTTTAAAAATCTAAAAGTTAAGCATATCCACTGTTATACTTTAATCTCTACTAAAAGAAAAGGTGTGAGATGCTAATCTAGTTTCAGTTTAAGAGTCCGCGTTGTCATAACCTTTTCTGAACAATCAATACAATACAAAAAGCATTCATTAGGCAATGCCATTCAAACTTGATATCATCTACATTCATTAGGCAATGCATTCAAATTTTCATTAAAGAAATTGAACCAAAAAAGCATTCAATCAAAAGTGCAACAATTCACCCAACATTCATTTTTGTATTCATTTCTTTATTTAACTAATCATTCTTAACTAAATCATACAAGATCATTCAACAATTTGATATATTTTCAAGAGATACAAGCATTTCAATTATCTAACAAGGTTAACAAGTAAGTATTTTTATGTCCATGAATAGAAACCAAATTGATAATCCTTAGATCTCACATTCATAATATTTTCATAAACATTTGGAATTTTTCTACAATTATTACCCATTAAAACATTACATAAAATGCTTTTATTCGCCTAAAATGATTGAAACGATTTCTCTTGTTATTAAAATTGGAGTGTGTCTTTTTTTATTATTATTTTAACCTTTAAGTCTTAGAAGCATTTCCCTAATATCATTTGTCTTATAGACACCTTGTTTTTCTTTGTGAATTGTAGACTTGTCCTTTTTAACCTAACAACAGTTTAACTTCTCTATCAAAATTTTCTTTCTTATAACATGTATCAATTTTATGACCAAATTTTTTACAAAATAGCATGAGATATTGGATGAACAAGTTATTTTATGCTTAGCAAAAATTTTTCTTATAACCACTAGGCAATTTAGATTCATTTTCATCCTTACAACAAGTTTCACTTTTTTCTTTTCTAAATTTATTCAAGCACAAATTCAAATCATCCATTTTTTTTAAATATTTACATGTTCTACTTTTAAATATTCATAAACGTTCACTTTTTCTTTGAGTTTTTTTAATTTTCTTTTTCAATTCCTTATTTGAATTTTCAAATTCTTTGTGAAACTCTTTTAAACTACCAATAGTGACTTTAGTTTCTCATCTTCTTCTCTAATTTGTGTCTTCTCTAAAGAACATTCATCCAATTGAGATTTTAATATCTTATTCAATTCATTTGCTCTTTTTAATTTTCAATATAAACTTCAAACAATCTTTTCAACTATTAGATCATCTATATTATCTTTGTCATTAGAATTTGAAGTTGAACATTCTTCCTTTTCTTTACTAAAATTAGGATTTTTACTCTCATAGATCTCTTCTAATTTTCTCCAAATTTCTTGAGCACTTTTACAATCTTTTATTCTATTTGGTTCATCTTTATCCAAAACATTACAAAAGATTATTCATAACTTGTATATTTTGTGCCAATATTCTTTTATCATGAGACTCTTTCTTAGTCTTTTCTCTAAGTTTTCCTTTCTTGTGATTAGCATTATAAGAACCATTCACAATAACATACCACAAATCAAAATCAATAGATTTAATAAAGGTTTCTATCGTAGGTGATTCATTATAGATGTTCCAAATAATAAGTTGGTTGCCATGATCTACTCTTAAGTCAATTGAATTTAATCTCTAGTAGACCAAATTTTGTTACCAATTGTAAGGTCCAAAGACTAAGGGGGAATGAATTAGGTTGTATAAAAACTAAACAAGTTATAACAAATTTCACCTGATTTTAAAACTAGCTAAATTCATGTAAGTGATCACACACTTAAGCAAGCAAAAAAGCAATAAGAATAAGGCAATTTAACCTCAAAAATAGAATAAAAGAGAAGAACATAAACCAAACAAACCCCCAAACTTCTTTCAAATTCGGAGTTGAATCTTCCACTATTAGTAGTTTCTTCAATTGATGGCATAGCAAATCACCTTGTATATAAGAAAGCTCATTCTTTGCTTATCCTAAACAGCCCTTTAGTTTGAGCCAAAGAATTTTGTAATCTCACTCAAATTAACCCTCACAATGCGACAATTGAACGCCCTCAACCAACTAAGAACTAGTACACTTTTTAACTTCACCAAAATTACGAGTAAACTCACACACAAGAGTATTTTTCCTCAAAATTACTCTTTCAAAGTTTGTAATCATTGTAGGTGAAAGTCTTTCTAATAATTAGATTTGGAGGTATTTATAGATAGTGAAAATTGTCCCCAAAAGTCTCTCTAAAGGTCAAAAATTAGTTGCTAAAAACTAGCCGTTGGAGCTATCAAATGTCCGATCCAAAAGTTTTGCAATCCAAACTTATGTCCAAAGGTTGTTTAAGTTGGTCTTCACTAGGAGTTTTAGACGTCCGAACCTACGTCTGAGAGATGTGTCTGATAGAAATAGAGAGTTCACAGAGAGTTAGCCAGCTTGTTGGATGCCCAATAGTTATATTGTACGTCCGACCCATCGTCCAATTATTAGAGTTGGCATTTTCTTCATTTTTCGGATGTCCGATCCTTCTATAGTATCTCAAGCTACGTCCAACCCTAAGCGATAAGTTGCATTCAAACTTGTTTTCCTTTTTTCTTTCTTCATTGAGTTTGGACTTGTTCCTAGCAAATTTTTCATGAAAAGAAATTAGTCCAAATCATTATTTTGACTTGTTAATCATTAAAACCAAGAATTGATCAACCTAGATCTTCAATTAATTATCATTCAATTATTCAAAATATATAATTGAAAAGGTTTATACAATGTTGGTACCAACTATCATAGGTTGGTTGAGATAATTTAAAAGGGCTTGCAACATAATTATGTATTATAAGAAATTTTGTTCTTAAAATTCATACTTCATGCACTGATAGAAAGTAAACGGGACTACATAATTATGTATTATAAGAAATTTTTGTTCTTAAAATTCATACTTCATGCACTGATAGAAAGTAAATGGGACTACATAATAGTTGTGTAATCAGGGCCTCCCAACATTTTCATTGTCGATCTCCTGAGCATACTTTGAAATTTTAACTTAATTTTAGTAAAGATAGAGAAAAACAAATTGAAATGTAGGTAAAGAGAAGAAAAAGAAGAAATGAAAGAAGAAACATAAAGCATTGCAATGAGAAATCATCCTTGATTGGGTTTCACAAAACAAGGTTGAGGAAAAGTTTCAACAAACTTTGAAATTATTTCACGATGTTTTGTCTGTTAAATAGAGGAAGGCCCTGATTGCAGAACTATTATGTAGTCCCATAATTATGTAGGTGGTAGTTATGTTTTAGTGGTGTTGAAGTAGGTATATATGCAAAATTGTGGCAATGGTAATAGAAGCTTAATAGTGCTGGAACAAAGAGTAATTAAGGATTATTCTGCCATTTTACTAAAGCAATATTATGTAGACAATTATTCTTGATTAACAAAATTTCTTAATAAAATTAATTATCTCAAGTTTGGTTTATGAATATTAGTTCTAGATGTGTACAGAAATATCTTGAAATATTTTGATAGTCATAAAACTAAAAAGTTTTATTAATTTTTTTAAAAGATTTGTACAACTTTGCTGTTTCACTATAGGGGTAATATGATGTTTCAAGAGGTTAAAACATGTAGACAACATGACACCAACTAATATTTTGGTGATATATTAGCAAGTGAAATAGACGAGCCAAAATTATTAACAGGACAACATGACAAGAAGAAGTTTAAAGACTTCATTTCCTATGAACACCTCAACTGTAAATTGAGTTTACATCCCCTACTAGTCAAAGTTGGTTAATGCTGTTTCATTTCTTGGGTTGTTGATATTTGTATGCAGGTTTTGAACAAACTCAAGTGTAATGAGATAATCTTTAATGAGAAATCTAATGATAACGAACACGTGAAGTGGATTAATAAGATTATAGCTAAAGGGGTTTTTCATCGAAATTTACTTGTACAACAAATCCAATTACATAGAAGGATCGGCATGGTCCAAGATTTTCTTATACTAGGAATGAGATAAAGCACGCCAACAATTTTGAAACAAGTCAGGGATTATTGAAGAATAACCAACAAGTTGTGATTTGGATAGAGCTAATTGAAGAGAAACCATTTGATCTTTTCGAGAATAATCTAGTTTTTCCTATGGAACCAATCAATTTGTGTATTAGATTAGAAATCCAGGATAACTTATAAAAATGCCACAGAACTTTCAAGATGGAAGTTATCCTATAGGTGCTGTATTTTATACCTGTACGTAATGCGAATTATAGTATTCATTCTTACAGGAATGGGAATGAAAAACAAGAGATACTTTTTGTCAAAATATGGACAAACAGAAGTTTAACTCCAAAAGAAGCACTTCATGAAGCCTCCCACAATTTGATTGATTGATTATTTCATTTTACATATGGAAGAAGAAAACACGCATTTGCATTTGCATGAGTTGTTTGTAGAGTATAACAGCTATGGAGATGATGCCTAGTAGACATAAAAAACCAAACAAATATAGGTAAGATTATTTCAAGTTCAAGATTTTCTACTTAATTTTTATCTATGTTTTGCTCAATTAATGCAATGAAATTCTGAAGAATTTTTGGATTTGCGGGTAATGATATGCAAAGGTGTTTGTATGACATTGATTTTCCCAACAAAAAAAAAGATGTTAAACATCCCAGAAGTGCTTTGACTTTATATAGCAAAAAAAAATTTAATTTTCTAAATGTACACCTTGTGTTCTTTTAGTTGAAAAACAAGAAATGTGGTGAATGGACATAACAACATTAAAATATTGTAGGTAATTATAAAAAAAAGTTCTATATACATTTTTTTTGGTGAAAGGTAAATTTTATATTTCACTGTATGGATGATAGTAGTAGTTAAAAAAGAGACATAAATGTTAACATTAAAGATGTGCTCTGTCCATACGTATACTTTAATTTTATATACGTGTGTGCATCTTGTATTCAACTTTTCCACCAATATTCCACTCATAGATTGAATTACCATCATAATTAGCAATTTGAAATTTTGATCTTTTTTTCAAATTGAATATCAGGGTTGGTGGCGGCTGCTAGGGTTTGGATGTCCGCGGCCATGGAGGCCTCTGGCCTCCTGTTGGAGGCCAGACTCCTTCATCTCCAACCTTTCTCCGTAAGTCTTTTGCTGCATTGTTTTCCAACAACGCAGCCATGCCTTTGCTATCCATCCAAGCGGCGCCCTTAACACACAAAGGGGAGCCAGCGTGATATTCTCGCAAGCAGCCGTGGAGAAACCTGCTGCTCCATACCGACTTGCATTGGTGGGCAAGTTCTCAAGGGGTCGACCGAAGCTAGAGGACGTATGTGGTTTTCTGCTTAAGTTAGATTTGCGTGACCCAGGGACTGTGGGCCTATTGGACGCACGCCATGTGCTGCTGCAGTTCCATTCGGATGCTGATTTCCATAGAGTGTGGGCAAGGGGGATTTGGTATGTTCATGGCCATCCGATGAGGGTCTTTAAATGGACTCCATCATTTCATGTAGATCGAGAGCCATCTGTTGTCCCGGTGTGGTTCCAAATACCCAAGCTTCCCTTACATTTGTTCCATAAGGAAACGCTGTTTCAAATTCCGAAGGTGGTTGACGTTCCTCTGTTAGTTGACGCTGCAACTATGGCGGTCTCGAGACCTAGCGTTGCAAGGGTTTGTGTGGAGGTGGATTTGATGAAGCAAAGGCCTTCGAGGGTGTGGATTGGGAATGGATAGAATGACAGTTCTGGCAGGAGCTGGTGCCGGAAAACCTTCCCTCATATTGCTCCCATTGCTTCAGGCAAGGGCACACGGAGGAGGGTTACCATGTGTTGCACCTAGCGCTGAGGCCTGTCAAGGTGAGGGGAGATGGGGAAGGGACTGGACAGCCTGCGGAGGCCCAGGCAGAGGCAACGAGAGGGGTCCAAGCCGACAAGGTGGCGTCGGCTCGGCAAACACAGTAGCGGCTGAGGAGGCCGCAGCGACAAATGTTGCGGGCATGGGTCCGCAGAGCGAACAGGCTAGGACGGAAGCGCTGGCGAAGCCTCAAGCAGTGGTGGTTGGTGTTGGGATGTCCAAGCACCAGTCCGCTGGTGTGACGGTTGTGTTGGCGAAGCCGCAAGTAGTGGTAGCGGATGAGGTTGATCAGCAACCTCTTGCGGCACCTATCAAGGATGTGTTGTTATTGGGTGGGCAGGAGTAAGAACTCTGCGGTACTGGTGGAGTAGCGGTTGAAGGAGTTGAGGTGGTGTTGTTGGGTGGGCAGGATTTGAGCCAGGAGCAAGAAGTCAGTGGTACTGTTGTGCGCATGGGATCTGCAGAACAGCGAGCGGCAGAGATTCACATGGGTTTTGTAGATGTTTTGGAAGGAGAGGAGGAGCTTCGAGCAGTGCAGGGGCGGGTAGGTAATCTGTCACCAAGAGGAGAGTTTCAAACGGTGTCGTTGGGTGGTGAGGGCCCATCCGTTGCTGCGTTGAACCTGGAGCCTAACGTAATATCATTCATGGTGTGCCAAGAAGGGGTTTGTGCACTGTCCCAACCAAAGAAAAAAGGTATTCGGGTCAATATTCCGTCTAATCGTACTTTACGCTCCAGAGCAATTGCTTTGAAAAATTCCTTCTCAGCGTTATCTGATGATTAGATATCTTTTTTGGAATATACGGGGTGTCTCTCGCGCCCCTAATTTAAAAAGGCTCTGCAAACTTGTTAAACTTTATTCGGTGTCATTGGTGGCGGTTTGTGAACCTAAGACACCTCTACTGAACCTGGATTCTATCCGAGTAATGGTGGGAATGGATCTAGTTGTTACAAATCAGTCAGGTAGTGTTTGGGTATTGTACAAGTCATCATTTAATTGTCATACAGTAGGGGAATCGGACTAGCATATCACGCTGGGCGTGGTTTCCCAATTATTGCCTGAGGAAATATACCTTTCATTTGTTCATGCAAAGTGCACTGCCCAGGAGAGAGAAGGACTATGGGTAGAGCTGTTGCGAGAGAAGCAAGAGGTTAAGCCCTGGTTTCTGATGGGGGATTTTAATGTTATTTTGAATGCAGAGGAGAAACGGGGCGGTATTCCGTTCAGGCAGGCTGATGGGGTGGAATTAGCACAGTTTATGTCATTAGCAGAGGTTGGAGATGCTGGTTTCTCGGGATCTAGGTATACTTGGTGCAATAATAGGCAGAGTATGGCTAGGGTTTGGAGACGATTAGACAGACTTTTGCTCAACTCGGCGGCTATGAGGATGGAAAGTGATTTCTTAGTGCAACATTTGAGGAGGGACCCGTCGGATCATGCGCCACTTCTGTTATCTGCGGTGACGAGGTTGGATGGTAAGCCGTCGCCGTTCTGCTTCTTGAATGTATGGACAACAAAACCTAATTTCCTGAATGTGGTTAAAGAGTGTTGGTCTGGTTCCCTCCCTGGTTCGCCTCTCAAGGTTTTATCGGAGAAGCTCTGGAGGACGAAACAGGCGCTTCGCCAATGGTTTAGGAGCTTTTTTGGGGACATATTCTTGGAGATTCGGTCTGCGGAGCAAAAGGTGGTAAAGGCAGAAATAGCCCATGATGACCATCCATCAGATGAGTTGCTGATAAATCTTCAAGAGGCACGTGCTCGATTGCGTAATGCTTTGGTGGTTGAAAAAAAGTTTTGGAGGCAGAAAGCTCGGGTTAAATGGCTTGCGGACGGTGACAGGAATACGGCTTTCTTTCACGCAATAGTGACGGAAAAGCGGCGAAAGTCGGTTATTCATAGAATTAGGAGGACGAATGGCGAGTGGGCGGACGATGAGGCAAGTATTTGTACTGAGACCGTCGCTTTCTTTCAGGAATTGTTTACAGAGGAGGTGGGAAGGGCTTCCAGTGACATGTTGGAGGTCATTCCGAGGGTTATCACTGATCATGAGAACAACGGGCTGACGGAGGTCCTTTCAATACACGAAGTGAAGGAGGTTATTTTCTCAATGGATGGGGACAGTGCTGCGGGTCCCGGATGGCTTCACAGGAAAGTTTTTCACTGCTGCTTGGGAGGTAGTCGCTGAGGATGTTCATCGCGCTATAAGGAGCTTCTTTTGTGGCGCGGAGTTGCCGAGAAGTGTCGCCGCTACTGCCATTGTATTGTTGCCTAAGGTTCTCTGCCCACAGGCTTTTACACAATTCATACCGATAAGTTTATGCAACTTTATCAACAAGGCCATCTCCAAACTCTTATCCGTCCGTCTGGCTAGGGTTCTTCCTCGGATTATCTCGCCGCAGCAGAGTGGTTTCGTGCCAGGAAAACAGATGGCGGACAATTTTCTCTTAGCTCAGGAGTTGTTGAGCCGCTATTAAGAAACCCAACCGGGGAGGGAATGTGTTGCTCAAGTTGGATATGATGAAGGCCTACGACAGGGTATTGTAATTGTTTTTTATACAAGTTCTACGGCGGTTTGGGTTTAGCGAGCTTTGGATTGATAGGGTATGGAGGCTAATTTCAAATATGTGATTTTCTATCATTGTGAATGGCTCGCCGCAGGGGTTTTTCAAGTCCACCCGAGGATTGCGCCAGAGAGATCCGATTTCGCCGGCTTTGTTTGTCATTGGGGCAGAGGTATTTTCCCGCTCTTTGAATGCCTTGGCGGTACATAGGAGTTTCCGCCCCTTTAAAGTTCCGAGTTGATGCCCTATGATCACGCACTTGGCATACGCAGACGATATGGGTCATTTTCACTAGTAGCCTCAAAGTTTTTGTGCAGTTGATCAAGATGGTAGTCGATGGGTATTGTTCACTGTCGGGGCAGCAGGTTAACTGTTAGAAGAGTTGTTTTTTGGTGCACCCCAAGTTGCTTTCGTAATGCAGAGAAATGATCGGATCGGTTACGGGCTTCTCGCACAAGTCGTTTCCAATCAAATACCTTGGATGTCTGTTATATATTGGAAGGAGAATAGTGCATTATTTTGCGGATATCTGCAGTGCTGTAACGGCTAGAATCTTATAATGGAAAAATCGAGTCCTATCATCTGGGGGCAAACTGGTATTGTTAAGAAGCGTGATGTCCTCAATGCCGATCCATTTGTTAGCGGCGGCATCACCACCAAAAGGAGTGTTTGCGTCTCTCGAAAAGGTGATGACTGACTTTTTGTGGGGGTCATCGGAAGTTGGTCTTAGGTTTCAGTGGATAAGTTGAGGGGGAGTTATACCGGCCTTTGGAAGCAGGTGGGGTCGAAATTCGTAGTTTTGCTAAGGTGTATGACGCATTCTCCATTAATCTTTGGTGGAATTTTCGGTAGAGGAAATCGCTATGAGAACAATTCCTAACAGCGAAATATTGTAAAGGGGTGCATCCATGTTTGGCAGAAGAGATCTCTTCATAGTCCTACACTTGGCAGAGATTATGATCGGTCCAACTTTTTGCAGAGGAGCATATCGGCTGGGTTCTTGGGGAGGGTTCCATGAATTTCTGGCATGACAATTGGATGGGTACAGGAGTGTTGTGTCATCGTGTAGAGATTTTTCATGAGCATTTGGTGGTAGATTTTGTCGCTCAGACCCAATGGAATATGCGGCTTCTTAATCAGATGTTAGAGTCGAAACTGGTGAGGCAAGTGGTGAAGGTCTCTCCTCCTGCCTCCCGAGGTGCGGATAGGATGGTCTGGACTTTAACGGCTGATGGTGCATTCTCGATTGCCTCGGCTCACTCCATTGTTGTACAATCGTTTAATTGCTCTTGAATAGCTTCACAAGTTTGGCTGCAAGGTTGCCCCCTCAAGATTTCCTTCTTCATGCTCCGGCTTTTGCTGTCGCGTCTTCCTATTATGGATATGCTACGGAGGTTTGGGATTTAGGGACCGTCTAGGTGTCGTTGTTGCTCTGAGCCGAATGAGGAAGAGATCCAGCACACCTTCTGCACAGGGGAGTTAGCAAAGGTTGTTTGGAATCGCTTCGAGGAAAGTTTAGGGGATTAGGCGGGGGTTTCCACGTTGAGTCATCTGGTCTTTCGATGGTGGTTGCGCCAGGGACACAATGAGTACCTCAAGTTCGTCTATCGGTTACTCCCAATGCTGGTCTGTTGGGAATTGTGGAAAGCGTGAAACAAAGGGGTATTTGAGGGGAGGAAGACGGTGTATATGGAGGTGGCGCATCAGGTATTTATACAGCTGTGTGAATTATTTCAGTGCCGCTTCCCAAGATAGAAGGTTCTTTTGGGTCATGGGATGCTTTTCACTCATCTTTGGTGGGTATGAGATGGAGGGTTTCTATTTTTCAAGTGGCATGGGTGGCTCCTACAGCGGGGTACAAATTGAATTCAGATGGATATTCTAGAGGGAATCCAGGGGTTAGTGGGGGCGGAGGTGTGGTGCGAGATAGGGATGGGAAGCTCATTTTTGGCTATTCTTGCTTCTTTGGGTCCTTGACGAGTTTGCTTGCAGAGCTCAAGGCCATGCTTTTTGGGATGTAGTTATGTGTCGCTCAGGGTTTGCATGAGTTGCATGTCGAGTCTGACTCACTCAACTTGGTCTGGATTCTACAAGGGGACGAGTTGCTAAACTATAAGCAGTACTTCAGGGGGATCACGCATTGCTATAGAGAGACAAATAATCCCGCTGATTGCCTAGCTAACTTGGGAGCTGTTCGGAGCAGGAGATGGTCTTTACTAGTCATCGCGAGTTGCCTTGTAAGGTTTGGGGAGAACTGGCTTTGGAACGCTTAGGGTTTCCTAATTTTCGTAGGAGATGGGTTAGATGAGCGTTGTAAGCTTTTATTAGCCTGCATTCAAGTTTAATAAAGTATTATGGTTTGATTAAAAAAAAATGTGTGTGTGCATACACACACGCACATATATTGTTTCGATGATGACAAATAGCACTTGTATTTTGTCAAGTTTTGTTGCAGAATATATAGAGACTTTTCGGATGTACAAAACAATTATACTAAGACTCATTCGACCATCCAATTGTCTCATAAAAGTTTCGCAAAAGGAGTAATTTTATGTTACTTAGACACATAATTGGACACTTCAATAAAATCTTTCACCATCCGAATATTCTTATTAAGGCCTAGTGATACTCTGGTCAGTGGATGGAAAATAGAATGCATGAAGATTATCTGAATTGCACAAGTCGCAAAATTCTCAAATAACAACTATGAGGACACACAATTGGACACAAGAACTGTCCCAAATACTCTGTCAAAATAATTCTATTCTAATCACATTGAAGCAGATAGGACGCAAGTTGGGACATTTAGTGACCGTTCGAACGCCATAACGGCTAGTCTATTAGCTATTAATTTTTAGTTAGTTGATTAGTTGTAACGTTATTATTTTCCTATGTATTAATATCTATTGAGATTAATCTTGTAAATAACAGTTAGAAAATGTGATTAGTCAGTGTTCAAGCAAGAAACTCATTGTTGTAATAGTTAGCTAAGACTGAAAAAACTCTTCTTAGTGAGATTGAAAAGTACATTTATAGCTTGGATAGGTTAGTGGTGACGGTAAAAGTTCTTTCTCTTCAAGTAGAGAGACTTTGATTGAGCAGAAGTGATCTGAATCTTTGTATAAAGTATAACTTGTTCATCTACTTCGAAGGAGCTATTTGTAAATACAAGTTAAAGTTGGTTTCAAACTTGTGATGTGATTTGATTTGAGTTATTTTTAGCTTTATTATTTTGAACTTATTGTTTATCATTACTTACAATTTGTATATCCAGCTATACTAATTCTCCTTGTAGGAAGTAATTGTCCAAAAAGGAAGTAAAATTTCTTAATATTATTTAAAGTTTGGACAACCTAATTCACCCTCCCTCTTAGATTGCCTCTGAGATTGACACACACATATATATATATATATATATATTATGATATATGTGGTCCAATGAAAATCAGGACAAGACATTGAACCTATTATTTCATCACTTTTATCAACGATTTTACTCGTTTTGATTAATTTTTATTTGATCTCCCATAAGCCAAAAGTATTAGATTGATACAACTATATTTGAGTTTGGTTGAGAATCAATTGGTCAAATGATTAAGCCATTGTATTTTTGTGTGTGTGTCTATATATATATATATAGTGATTAATATATATTACTAGTCATTAAGGCACACTTTATGTGTGTTACAATTAATAAATATATAATTATTTATAAAGATTTTTTCTACAAATCGTTTTTACACTATGAAAGTAATTTGTTAGAGGATTTCAAGAAAATTAAAATGTACAAACAATTGGTTATTTGATGGTTGCTTACAGTTATAAAAGTTATAAAATAATTTTAAAAATTTTTTAAACTTGGAAAAGAATGAAGATAATTGTTTAATATGGTTAGCCCATTTTAACCTTTAGTATAAGGGTTAAAAAGGCAGAACATAAAATGCCATAACAACAGAAGCCCTCTTAGGCTTCAAATATAGTATAGGTAAGATATTTTGAACATGAATTTCATGTGTGTGTGAAATTGCATAATGTAGTGAAAAACATGGTATTTGTCGGATGTCCATATTGATATAAATTTTATATAATGATTTTTTAAACACCCAATTAGATTTCTATGTGAGTTTGAACCTCAACTCAATAATTTTCTGAGTCTTTGAATCTGATTTTTTTTTGTTGGTTTCAATATAAATCCTACTCATTCACAAACTAGTTGCAAAGTGAAAAAAAAATGGGAAATCGTTCAAAACATACTTCACATTTTGCAAAATGACTTTTTTCGTCCCTCACTTTTAAAAGTGTAATTTTACTTCTCTTATAAATTCACATTGATTAAATTTGGCTCCTATTTAGATTTTTAACTAGTTTTTGACCCGAATTCACCACATGCCATGCATGTAATCATTTTTTAGGGACAAAATTGTCAATTCAAATTTTACACAATCTGATTTATAGTCTCTCACATTTTATAAAATAAATTGTTTTATCTCTCACGTTTCATAAAATGAATTTTTTCATCGCTCACATTTCATAAAACAAATATTTTCATTTCTCATTGACCATGTGTACGAATAATTTTTTTTGTTAAACCCATGTATATATCTATTTGATTTCACTTGAACAGTACGAATAGCATGTAATATATCTCTATTTAATTTCACCTAGACAGGCTAATTGTAGGTGTATATATACTATTCAATAGATATATTCATGGTTTAAAATTAACAATTTTGTTTTAAACCCATGTACATATCTATTTGATTTCACCATGTGAACCTATTCAATATTTGTGGTCTTCTCTCTTTTGGTAATAATTAATTTATTGAGTTGTATAATAAATCATCTAATTAATAGGTCCTAACTCGAATTCTATAGTCATGCTAATAAAGTGCAATTTAAATTTGTAAGTGCCAATCACTACTTCTTTTTGTCACACTTTCCTTTGTTTATTTTTTTTCCAAATTTAGTTCAATATAAATACTTGATAATGTTTAGAATTAAATGCCTTCTTTGTTTTTAATTTTCGAGTAAAAGGAAATGAACATGAGTGAAAAAATAACAATTTTTTTATATCCATGTATATATCTATTTGATTTCATCTGAATAGTACACTTAGACAAAATTAAATAGAGATATATTACATACTATTCGTACTGTTCAAGTGAAATCAAATAGATATATACATGATTTTTTAAAAAAAAAGTTATTCGTGCACATGATCAATGAGAGATGAAAAAAATTCATTTTGTAAAATTAAATATGAGAGACTATGGATCGGATTATATAAAATTTGATTTGATAATTTTGCCCTTCCAAAATGGTCACATGTAAAGTTCGTGGTGGATTCCGATTAAAAATTAATCGGAAATTTAGATAGGAATCTAATTTGACCAATGTGAATTTATAAGAGACGTAAAATTATACTTTTAAAAGTAAGTGACCAAAAAAGTTATTTTGTAAAATGTGAGAGACGTTTTGAACAATTTTTTTTAAAAAAAAGGGATCAAAATCAGAAGTAAAATATGGGTATGTAAAGAGGACAGCAACTTGCAACAATAATTCAAAACAAAATAACTTGGGCAATATGACTAGATATTAGAGTTTTGAGATGCAAGGCAAAAACGAGAAATAAGTTATACGTGACGAAATTTGACCTGACTATCAAATGTGTTGTGTGCACGAAGGAAATAAAAATTAAGTTAAATTTCTCATCGCCATTAACATTGGATGAAACTAACAAATTTAAAAATTCAGAGTGTAATACGTCCAAAATAGAAATTTAAGGGGCAAAGTGAGAAACCGTCAAAATTTAGGAGGTTAAAACTGTAATTTACCCTAAAAGTAAATCCCAGCCACACCCAGTTGACAATCGAAATCAAACTGACGTGGGCCGTTATTCTCCTCAAACTCCCGCACCAAATTTCCTCTTAGATTCATATCCACAGTCCCATTTTCCTCTTACATCTGACAGAGAAGGGTGAAAACTGAAGGAACTTAGGTTTTAAGCCGAGCAAATTCTCCAGCTGCAAAACTGGAGCAGATGATCATCAAAACGGTTCAAGGTTGAAAGCCCATTTGAGAGAAGTCTTAAATTAGGGAGAAAAAAGTGACTGGGAACCTGGGGGGAATGGAGGAGAGTTCATCTGGGGCAGTAGTGCCGGCTGCAAAGGGGGAAACAAGGGACAAAAGGGCTGCAGCAGCGGCTGCCAGAGAGGTGGGTGAAGAGGAGAAGGAGAAAGAGAAGACAGAAGAAGAAGAAGGAGAGTTGTTGGATAAGGAATTGCTATGCCCAATATGTATGCAGATAATTAAGGATGCATTTTTGACTTCATGTGGGCACAGTTTTTGCTATATGTGTATAGTAACTCATTTGCAGAACAAGAGTGATTGCCCCTGTTGCTCTCATTTTCTGACACCCTCTCAACTTTACCCCAATTTCCTCCTCGATAAGGTAGAAAGAATATTCCGAGACTCAATTCTGCATTTACTTGTTGCTTATTTTTGTGTAATTGTTCTTCAATTAAACCTTTTGGTACTTAATTACTAACATTTGTTGATGTGGAAATCTTGATCAGCAATGAAATTGGAGTTAATTTGGCACGATTTTACTGTGTTTTTTAAAGGAAATATTGCAAGTATGATCGTTATTGAAACATTTGCTAGTTATTGATCAGAAATTCGTGGAGCGCGCGCGCACACACATATAAAATTCATTTTATGGCTTCTCGCGCCTCACGCAGGTGGGATAAGCAGTTTTGATAAGTTAGGTTGTAAACATATCGCTAGCCTGAAGTTAGGTTGTAAGTATGCATGTTGGACGAAGTGGCCCTGAGTATATTCGGTGGAAGATGTTAGCTTCAGAAAGGTGAAGAACCAAATAAGGTAGAGATGCATTCCAGATGATCTTAGTATGTAGGATATGAAGCTTTTGCTCTAACCTTAAAAAACTTTTGGATACCAGCCAAATCTAAGCTTTGGCCCATCTTGGTAATGAACTCCATAGTTGTGTAGAGTCTGTGTACGATATCATCTTCCTGTTTAAATTTTATATTTTTACAACAGAGTTGTTGATGGCCTGTGCTTCGTGACCTAGGCTCTGATGATAGGTGACATATCAGGCATCTTAAATCTCTCTCCCTGGTGAATTAGTTAGATCCATTTGCACACCTTGTGCACAAATCTATGGCATGAGGGACTTGATGCGTGTTGCTTGTTTCAATTTTCTAGTATGTTTTCTTTGACTCTTTTTTTTTTGTTAATATGATTATATTCCATTTTTAATTATTTTTCCTGCTTTCCTTGTTTACTACGTAGCTTTTGCTAAATTTGGTGGATGAGACAACTTCTGTCTTTGCTATAGTATAGCACTTTTAGATTTAAATTTTTTTTTCTCTTTTTCCTTGTTTACTACATGGCTTTGCTGAATTTGGTGGATGAGACAAATTCTGTCTTTGCTATACTATAGCACTTAAATTTTAATTATTTTTCCCTTTTTCCTTGTTTACTATGTAGCTTTGCTAAATTTGGTAGGTGAGACAAATTCTATCTTTTCTATGATATAGCACTTTTAAATTTCTGTTGGGTGTATTCTTTTGGATGAATTAACCTCTGTTCATTAACTGTCTGTTTTCTATTTGGTTTGTCTCTTGAAATCTTTTACTCCACAATGCAGCTTATTGTTATAAGGTTTCTCTGTACCACATTTGTAGCTATTGAAGAAGAGATCTGCCATAAAAATTTCAAAAACTGCATCCTGTGCAGAGCAGTTTCGACAATCACTTGAGCAGGTAATTTATTTAATTAAGCACTGCTAGAATCGAGATACTGCTGTTACGTCTGCCCTTGGTGGAGGGGAGATATGGATTTAGTCAGCTTGTTTTTCTATTGCTTTCATTCAAATGATCTCGTTCACTGTATCTCTCATACTTGATGCTTGACCCACAATTGTGCAGCATATCTATGCACCCTTTGCTTGCTTTAATTTGTTCATCAAATTCATGGTGTTTAGATGTTAAATTTTTTTAGAGATAATTAATTTGTAGGAATATCATTTAGAAGAAAGAACATTTTTTGTGCTTGTTTGTTGCCTTGTGTCTGATTTGATCCCTCTAGGGGTTGAAGTGAAATTCTATTCACGAAAATCTCAATTCACAGTTTGGTGACATGCTGCGCTTTGCTTTAGTGCGAAACTATGCCATGTAATTTGCCTCATGAGTTATAATAGGAAATGCTAGTGAATTGCATGAGAGAGGGGTCAATTGAGACTCATAAAGGGATGATTTCAGAGACCTCCCTTCAGGTTTTGGACAGTTTTACTTAGCAACCTTGTGGTGCCGAATATTACACTGACCTCCTTCATAGTGTTAAAATTAAAGGAAAATTTAAAACCATATAGATAATTACTATATAACTTTCTCTCAATTTCTATTAACTTTCAGCCCACCGAAAAAAAAGGAGAGACAGAGAGAGGAGAATAAGACCTCAGTTGAACTACAACTTCTCCCAAACCACTGCTTTCTAATCACAAAGCCTCTGGAAAAAGTTCAATCTCACCAATTAAATTGCACTGTCATCTCATCTGAAGCCAACCTTTCCCAGACCCTTAAATTCAGACCACTGATGTCACTCCACTTCCAATTTTCCTCCTCCTCCTCCTTGTGAACTGCAGGCTCTTTGCCTCCGTTGACTATTTTCTTAAGATAATTTGCAAAAGGATGTGAAATTCAATAATTCTGTGCTTTTAGAGCCTGACAGATTGTTTGTTTGGTTGAAGAACAGGTCAAATCAAATTTGTGGGAAGCAACTGACTTATTGAGTTGGTGGTGGTCCTAGAAGTGAGGTAGTTACTTTCTTTATGTTTGGCATTTAGGGAGGAGTGTTACAGTGCAACAGAAGGCCAATAGTTGAGGACGGGTAATGGCTAGGCACAGTTTGTGGCCAATGAAGAGTTGGATCTTGGGATTTGGATGGTTAGGAGAGGAAGACTGGTGAAGATTGAATGTGGAACCTTGGTGGGAAGGGTTGGTGATTAGCTGGAGGTAGGGGGAGAGATACAGGTCAGGGAGTTTTTACCTTTACTTTTTTTGTTTCTGATTTTGATAGAGATGAGGAATGGGTGTTTTAGGATCTTCGGTAGGAATTTTGTGTTTTTGCCGTATTTTGATCAGCAGATTTAGGTTTTGTCACGTTAACAGTGAAAATAAGGAGGTCAGTGTGATATTTGAACCCACAGTGGTGCTAAGGAAAGTTGTCTGAAACCTCTGGATAGGTTTCTAAATTATCCTAACCAAAATTAGGTTTTGAACAATAAGGACTCCTGAATTTTTGGTCTATCATAAGAGGCTAGAACTTTGGGAACAGGGTGTAACCTAATCCTGAATGTTCTTTGCGATCTTAGAGAGAAAGAATGGCTGAATGTACTTAGCCTGTATTTGCTGTAAACCTTGATTACTTGTTCCTTTACCATTGTCTATTTCTCTACTTAGCACAGGAAAAATTCCCAATTGAGATCTTTAATTTTCAAATGATCTGTTTGGCTTTAAATATCGTATCTGCACATAATGTCGACAGGTAGATATGTGCTTCTTTACTTGTAGGTGCTTTTTTTTTTCGTTTTGCTTGAGGTTGAGGACACATTAGTTTAGAACTTTTGTGAAGTAAAAACTGTAAAGTGTCATGCTGAAAAAGCATTACATGGTAAAATGCTTGGCATAGCGGTGATGTACATTAAAGCTTCACTAGAATGTCCATTTGATCTCAATTGATTTAACTATAATACCAAAGTCTACTATCAAGACACAGACCCATTAGTTACTTTTCCATTTGCCTAGTACACTGAGGATTCCGGTAGTTTATACCAGTGCCATTGTTGAAACGAAATACTTGATACTTACTGTTATAACTAGTGTCGTATATGATGGAACCTATGGAAATACTTTCATAGTAATGTATATTCAACTGGTGGTGGGTATGATGTAAACCTTATGCAGGAGTATTAGTTTTCACTATGATTTAAGTTGAAGCAATAGTTATCTACGAATTGTTCTAAAAGCTGTTGCATGTGCGCTATGCATGTGCTTGATGAACGTTCTTTTGTCTTTTGGCAATAATTGCAATCATAGTGTTTTGAAGCTCTATGAACAGTCTTTTAGTGTACTCTGGCATGAGCTTTCATGACTTAGATCATTACCAAACTTCAGAGCTCTTGCGTAGTGTTCTATTGCTGGGAAAGGTGTGGGAAAGTGAATTAAAGTTGGTTACTTTTCCTTTGTGCATTTCATTAGCAAGACAAATCTTCAAGTGTTTCCCCCCACTTTCCTGCATTCTGTGTCCTGAAAAATATGCAGGATTTTGCAGGAAAAATATCAGTGATGCATTAATATCCTCAATAATGTACCACTACATATTTTCTCTGAAATATATTTATGTAAAACAAACATGCATCAGAAATCAATTTCCTTCCTTTACCTCTCTCTCCTGCCCTAGAGGCTATTCTTGTACTTGACTATTGTATTTACACATCAATCTTCATAGTTAGTGCTGTGTTCTGCACCAAAATCTCACAGCATAAGGACACAAAGGGCCCATTGTGAGGGTCATTTTTGTAGAAACAATTTCCCTGTCAGAGATTTGGCTTGGACTAATCCTTCATGATGCTTTCTTATTCTGATTGGTGTGAATCCTAGTATTGTTTCCATCCTCACAAACAGCCATGAATTGATTCAGCTGTAGGCTAATTGATGTTCTAACATAGAATTCCTTGTTGGATTTTCTTGGGATGTTGTTATTGACAAGCTGGGTAACTAACTAAAATGGGTTGGTTTTAATGCAATTCCCCCCCCCCCCGGGGGGGTGTGGTTAGTCAATATGCATGCTATTATAGCCCATAGGATTCTTCTGCATTCAGCTGTGTATGTGCAGAAGCTTGAAGTGTAAAATTTGCTAAAATGATGTTTCTCACACTCTCTGGCTTGATTATATATGCGTGCTCTTATCTTATAGGATTCTTCTGTAGTTAGCTGTATATATGCAGATGCTTGAAGTGTAACATTTTTTTATCATTAGACAGGGTTGTGAAGTATCAATCAAGGAGCTGGATACCCTATTGACTCTGCTGGCAGAGAAAAAGAGAAAATTAGAGCAGGAAGAAGCAGAGAGAAATATGCAAATACTGCTGGATTTCTTACATATCTTAAGGAAGCAAAAAGTTGACGAGCTTAACGAGGTTTGTGCACTAGATTATGAGAAGGCATCTTGATACACCCTGCTGGATGCACCTGAACTGGAGCATTTGTTTTTGCTTTTTGCTTTGCTTCACTAGTGTATTCATTAGTCATCAGTTAAGTTGTTGATATTTCATGTCCCTACTGAATATTAGAATGTTTAGTTGTTTTTGTCTGCATTCATGATTCTTCAAAGGCCATGGAGATATTACAATTGCTAGAAAGTTCAGCCCCAGTAAAATGATGATGGGATTTTTGTCTTCTAAGAGCTGTTTGAGGGCTCTTTTTAAAGTGTTTTTGGCTGCTTTAATATTTACAAGAAATTAACCAGTTTTGTGAAGCTTGTAGCTGAGCTTTTCAGAATTACTTTTGTTTGCTATGATGATAGTGTGCCTTGAAATTTAAACTTAATTTGTACAATGTACTTTTTTTTTTGCAACTTTTTTCTTCTAAAACTTTTATGAAACTGTGCCGCTTCAGTACATATCTGAAATTTGGTGTATGGCTTCTTGTATGTTGTTAGCTGTACATAATTTATTTTCCAAATATTTATCTGTCCATTCTTTAGGTCAAGTTTGGTAGTACAGATTTTGATGTCGAGGCATTTGCTGTTCTTCTTGGTTCCAATTTTTCCAGTTGTAATTTCATGGGTATATATGTTATTTGCTTTTACATGTCATCCATTCAACTTTTCTTTTACATTGCAAGGAAGGATTTCTGAAATTGATGATTAAACTGGGTTTTACCAATTTCTAAGTTTGTCTGGCTTTCCTGTGCCACATATAAAGGGTTACATCAAATGTACAAATTTGGTGGGATTGAATGTTCTCCACTTTCTGCTTTTGAAACTAACATAATTGATCAGTATAACACTAATGTTCTCCATGTCCTGTCTGCAGTATATCTGAAGTTGTAATGGTTGATGCAGTACATTCACAAATTATTTGAAAAAGTTTATATGTTTTTGGAGCTGGTTTTATTCTCAAATAGGTGTCGGATTGGCACAATGAAAGGCTAATAATTTTGGATGCAACATTTTAACAGACAGGAAAGCTCAATTGAGTTGAAAACATTTTGTTGGTATCTTTTGGGAAAAGCTTGTTTCTTGCTTCCTAATTTTTTGAAAGCAGAAGTTAAGTACTCTGGCAAGTAGGCCTTCTCTAATCTTCAATATGGTGTAGATGTGTAGAGTGAACTTTTATAAGTTTTGAAGGTGGCTTTGTTATGGGGATTGGTTTGTCCTAATTTCCCACTCTCCTACCTATTGAGTCTTTTCCTGATTCATAATGGTTCCTCGCAATATAGATGTAAATTAATGGATAGTTATATTTATCAAAGAAGTGAATATTCATAATCACTTGACCTCAAATTGATACCAAATTTGATTGTCACATTAGTTTCCTTTTAAATTATTACTGTAAAAGCTGACATACTATGCCTTAGAAGTGTGTTCACCCCTAGTGATATATTTTTTTGCTTCATCTTTAGATACGAAATGATCTTCAGTATATTAAAGAAGACATTAACGCAGTTGAGAGGCATCGAATAGAGCTGTACCGGGTAAGGGACAGGTTTTCACTGAAACTGCAGATGTTATCAGATGATTGCTTGGGTGTGAGATCACGTTCTTCATCCATAGATAGGACAAGCAGTGGACTTGTTTCCAGTTCTCGTAGTGCTCATGGAGGAGCTACTGGGAGCTTTCAGTATAAGAAAGGGGATTCAAAAGCTCAATTCAGCTCTCCTGCAAACCACAGGAAGGATGCTTCTCTTAGTGGATTAAATACACAGCCTATGAGTCAATCGGGCCTAGCTGTAGTACGGAAAAAGCGAGTTCATGCTCAGGTTAGCATTTTTAACTTGCTATGGATTTTGTCTCATAAATTTACCATTACAGTGGCTCACTCTTCTGCTTTTGTTGCTTTTGGTGTAGTGTATGGTAGGAATGGCAACGGGCCGAGTTTGGGGCGGGGGCCCCCCGCGGGGTTAATAAAAATTTGTCATATAATTTCATTGTAGTCAAATTTTAGCAAATAATTAAGTACTAAAATATCATTACATTACCAAATCATTATACATTGTAATTTTACAATTGAAACCCATAAAAACAATCAAACAAAAACTATTTGAGTACAATCCAACATGATGAAACAAATACAACTAAAGCAGTCAAGTTTTCACATTTGAAATAAATACAATCACTAAGTCATTATTGTATTTTTTTTGTGAGAAAAAAAGTGTTATCCCTAGTGTATGGACCCATAGTACTTGTTATCTGTTGATAACTTTTACAGAACTCATTTGCTTTCTATTCTTTATGATGGTTGGACAAAGGGCTATGGTCCAAAAATTCACTGTCTGCTGTTAATTATGAGGTGACTGGCCTTTTTTTTTTGGGTCCAAAACTTCCATAGCTATAAATTTATTGCAGTTGGGATTTGAATGTTAGATTTACAATTCATCTAATAGTTTGCTCTTTTTCAACACCAAAGTCCTTATATATGTCTTTGCTTGCAGTTTAATGATTTACAGGAGTGTTACTTGCAAAAGAGAAGGCAATTAGCCAAGCAGTTATTTAATCAAGAAGAGAAGGGTAGTACCATCGCACACAGAGAAGGTTATAGCACAGGTCTGGCAGATTTTCAAAACTGTACTCAGTACCTTCACACGATACAGGTAAAGTTACTTATTTTCTGTTACATGAAATACTCGTATGTTATTTAAATTTAATTCAATGCGCTAAAATGGCTTTGTATCTTGTGTTGTGGAGTAGTCGGTTAAGAGTGATTGCAGAGTTAAGGCATGGGGATATTTTTCACTCTGCCAATGTTGCCAACATTGTCTCAAGGTAATTGGGATTATCTCCTTTTAATTAGTGGACAACTGTTGTTATCTTCTTCTGAAGTTGACTGAGCTAGTAGTTACTTATGTAAATAGTCAGAGTAGCAACTAATGCGAAAGATTGACCACTGCCTTTTCCCAACTAACTGGTAGCAATTGTTCACCCTGATATTTCTTCTGAAATAAGCAGAAAAGCTGGATGAACTTGAGTTGGAATAGTTATGCTAGCTAGAGAGATTGTGTTGTATTGGTATATTGTTGTTGAGAGAGACTTCTTCAGTTCTTTTGGCTTCTATGCACTGACAATTTTTTTAATTGTTAAACTATACATGAGTGATTTACCATGTTGCAGTATAGAATTTGATCGGGATGATGAACTGTTTGCTACTGCTGGAGTTTCACGCCGAATTAAAGTTTTTGACTTCTCTTCAGTGAGTTTCAAGCTTGCAGCTAGTTCTGTACTTAAGTTAAATTAGGTTCAAAGTGAAACATGGAGATATTTGATATCAGCAATTTTTTTCCTGCAATTAGTACGAATAAAGCTGTGAATGTCATTTTTTTTAAAAATTTTACTGGTTGGTCACTTCAGTACAATTAATAAAATCCCTTCCAATGAAATAATAGCTCATATAAACTCTTGCACAACTTAGCCTTTGGAAGTATCACAAGCTGCTGCGGATTTTAAATAATAGCTCATGTAAACCCTTGCACAACTTAGCCTTTGGAAGTATCAGACACAAGCTGTTGCGGATTTTAAGTTCATTTGCATCATTTGCATTGCAAAAGATAGTTCTGAGTGGCGCTTATGTTCTTTTCATATGCAATCATCTGCTTTAGATGTGATAGAAGCTAAATCAAAGTACTCAGATATCTGATATCTGTGTATGATTAGGATGTTAATATAGTTGAAAACGCTAATCTGAGCATTCTCCAGATTTAAGTTCTTACCAGTAACACTAAATTGCAATTAAAATAGGAGAAGAGTGAGATATTCCTAAACATTAGAACTTTCTAAAATCCTCTCTCTCTCGCTCTCTCTGGTGTGTGTAATGTATGAGCAACTTGTTCATGTGCTGCTCTGACAGCACACTAGTAGAGCAAAACATAGGATTTCATTGTTCCTTACTTAGACTAACTTTCTCTTTTTATTTTTCAATTGATAGGTAATATATGAGTGGTGTTCATAAAAAGGTATTCCTCATATATAGTAGGTGTGCAAGTAAGTTCCAACAAAAGGTTAATCCTAGATTCTTTGCATACAAGGGTAATATGCCTTTCGGTGAGAGCACATGAAACAAAATCCAGTTCTACATATTCTTATAAAAGTTTGCTCAAGGCATTTTCTCTACCCCTTCTTACCTTGAGAAAGTGGGGCACCTTGCGTTCTTGAACTGATAAGCATCTTTTGGCTAAACCTAGCCTCCTCTGTCCCTAGGGACGTGGAGAGCTAATTCCCATTTCTGACTGAGTTAATTGAATTAACAGAAAATTCTTCTCTGGATGTAGGAAACTTGTTAAACTTACTCCGCATGATCTTGTCTTTGTATATGTCATATTGGCTCACATATTATAGGTATGGCAGTTGCTGTAACCAGCAAAATTAATAAGGGGACATTTGGTTTGCTAAGTTCATAATTGCGTGTTTCTGAAATGCTGTTTCTTGACCGGTCCACTGACTGTTGGCAATCTGGTTTGGTTCTCTAGATCATAAATGAACCTGCAGATGTGCACTGTCCTGTTGTAGAGATGGCAACAAGGTCTAAGCTTAGCTGCTTGAGTTGGAACAAGTACACTAAAAATCACATAGCTAGTAGTGACTATGAGGGAATAGTGACTGTTTGGGATGTTATGACACGGCAGGTAAATCTTCTATCACTTAGTACTGTATTAGTAAGGTACTTGTTTGTTTGTTTTGAGGATGGTAAATTTGTACTTTGGACCTAACTTGGTTAATTAATTTTTATATGCTGATAAACTTGGACAATTCAGAGTATCATGGAATATGAAGAGCATGAAAAACGGGCATGGACTGTTGACTTTTCGCGTACTGAACCCTCAATGCTTGTATCTGGAAGTGATGATTGTAAGGTACTATAATTAGTTTTACTCCTGGAAGCACAGTGATCATGAACAGTTAGTACATTCATATTTCCTACTTGTTCTTTTAGAGCTTTAACGTTATCTGAGCATTACAGCTGTAATTAAGTAGAGTCAAGTAACTCACATGCAAACTAGGCTCGAATGTCGTATAATCAAAGATTGATGTGACAAAAAGTAAATAAGATGAATTGTCCGTTCAAGCTCGAGTCTTGTACATTTTTAGAATCTTGAGCTTGACTCTTGCTTGTTTGTTGATAATGAAGTTTTGAGTTAAATTACATTTGAATGTGCCAGCAACCAAATGAATTGGATTTTAGCTTGCCAAATGCAAGAAGCCAGTATTCTGTCTTATGTACAGACAGCAGAGACAGAAATGCATAACATACAATACTATTTTTCTATTGCAAGCAGTGCTTGGCACCTAGATATGCAAAGAAACTACATGGACCTGGAAAAACACTATTGAGAGGGTTCAAAGGATGGTGCTGAAGACTTCCAAGGATGGGTCAGCACAGTGTTAGCAGAGAGGAGAGGGAAAAAGGAAGGGAAATGGTGCATTTCTCTACTGTTGACTTTCATGTGGTTTGTAGTTAAAACAAAGATTAATGTACTTGAGTTCAAAAGTAGATTTCGGAGTGGAAGTAGTGAGAAAAACAGGTAGAATTGGGAAAAACTGAGAGTGGAAGCTGTAGAAAATGACAAGTTGGGAGTGAAAACTAGAAACTGATAAAAATTGAGCCTATTTTGTGATTGAGCTTTACTTGTTAAGAAGACCAAACATTTTTAACAGATGAGTTTGACTGAGCTCCATGAATAAATCTGTTAATGTACACCTTATATCATTCATGCATGCGATAACATATGTTGTAAATCTCTAGTGAGATGTATGAGCTCCATCATATTTCCTTGGATAAAATTGCAGGTCAAAGTCTGGTGCACAAAGCAGGAAGCTAGTGTTCTCAACATTGACATGAAGGCAAATATATGCTGTGTAAGTATAATCCTGGATCGAGTGTTCATGTTGCGGTAAAGTATTTTTGTTATCAGCCTTGTTCTTAATCTGGAGTCTGTTTACTTCTACTAAGTTTGTAGAATCTGGTTGATTACTTGTCCAAATAATTGAATGTGGTTTTGCATAATAGGTGAATGCTACCTTGTATCATGTTGCTGTTAGGAGCAACTTTACATATTTTTCCATTTTGCAGGTTGGCTCTGCAGACCATCACATCCATTATTATGATTTGAGAAACACCAGCAACCCACTTCACATATTTAGTGGGCATAAGAAAACCGTTTCATATGTGAAGTTTCTGTCCACCAATGAGCTTGCTTCTGCATCAACGGACAGCACCCTGCGGCTGTGGGATGTGAAGGAAATTTGCCTGTAAGTTCAAAGTGTAATCCATAATTTAGTGAGGTGATAAACTCAGTCCTGAAATTAGCATTCTCACTCCTAAAAGGGTCTTTTAAAGGACGAATGGAATGAAAGTGGCTAGTTTTGGAGCGAGTTCATCACTGGGTGAAATGTGTCAATTGTTTAAATTTGTTGTAGTGACAAACAGCTCCTAGTGGTAAATTGCCATTATCATCTCCATTGACTATTTGTGACTGGCTTTTGATATTCAAATTGGTACTAATTTCCAATTGTTTTCGTAGGTTCGTACATTGAGAGGGCATACAAATGAGAAGAACTTTGTGGGTCTCACAGTCAACAATGAATTTATTGCTTGTGGTAGTGAAACAAATGAAGTATTCGTATACCACAAGGTCGGTTATCTTTTCTTGAACATCATTTCTATTTGATTGTAGAAAAAGCGTTGATTCTTACATGCACTTTTGGGCTTAATAGGCTATTGCTAGACCTGTGACTTGGCACAAATTTGGTTCTCCGGAAATGGATGATGCTGATGAAGATGCAGGTTCTTACTTTATTAGTGCAGTATGTTGGAAGAGTGATAGCCCGACCATGTTAGCCGCTAACAGCCAAGGAACAATTAAAGTGCTACTGTTAGCTGCATGAGTGCGTGAAATTAGTATGTTTATGTGTCCTCGCGAATACTAACAATTTATTACTTGTGAAAGTGTCAATCAACTTGATATTTGATCGGTGAGCTATTGATACCAAAAATTGGTAACTGGTGCTCTGATAGAAGTTGTACCAAATAGTTGTTGTGACTCCAGAATGAACAATTTTAGGTGTTTGGTCTTTTTTTCTATTATTTTCTCTTCACCTAACATCTTATAGATAGTTTGAATATAAAAGAAGTGGAATTGCTCTTTTCTTTCAGTTCTAGTGAAAGTTCTTCGATGAAATGCTTCTATTGGACTGCATTCTTTTGCGGTATCGAGTAATATTTCTGGCGCGCTCTTGTTACGCTGTTTACAACAACTTTCACTTAATCTACGAAGGACACTAAAATATGATAAAGAAATGAGGTACTATTTTCATACACTATTGAATGAACCTGCAAAATTATGACAAACCAAATACAAAGCAAAAGCTTAGAAGCGTTTTTTGTTTTTTTTTTTTTGCCAAAATATATAATTTGTGGACAAGGGTCCATTGAGTGATGGACAAAGGTCCAAAGACTATACAAAAGTCTACTAGCACAGAAGAGTGGGATTAACCCATTCTTCATTCTGATACATGTTTACGCTTTTTTTGTGTGTGTAAGTATTATGTTTTGAATCCGGGTCTTTTACTCAAACTTTTTCTTCCCATATCACCTAATCCATCTCTCCCCACCTCTCTGATACATGTTTAAAACATGATTGTTAAGAGATATGATTATATCATTTTTTCCTATTTGTACAACTAGGGGGGAAGTCCGCGCTAAGCGCTGGAGTTTTAACCTATGTGGTAAAATATTTATTCAAATACATTTATAGAAAAGATAATAGAATTAGAACTGCATGGTAATTGGTTTAATTGAATCAATTGAGGTGCATGAAATTATAAGTAAATTGGCCAAATCAACAAACTTATAAAGGAAAACAAATTAATAAGTAAAAGAATAGGATTGTGGTAGATAATCACACCATACCACAACAACAATAGCAAAACATCATTACCTTTGTTACTATACCATTATAATGCAATTGTAGTCATTCCAATCAACAATTAACATGTATCAACTATAAGATCAGATTTAGATTCTACCTTGGTAATGAAATTGCAGTCAATAGATAATCTTTAGTTGCAGTTTAACCACCTACACCCACGAACATCAGATTTTGGAAATATAGTTAGAAAATGTAAGAAGGTTCCTATGGTTATTCATACGTATGCATCATGTATTCCATAACAAAATTTCCATATTCATACAATAGCTATTGAGAAAATATTGCAGTAGAAAACTCACAATTTTTATTGTATCAGCTAAACATCCAAAACTCTAGAAAGAGAGAAAGTAAATGAGCATACCTGCCCAAAATACCCACAACAAAAGATTGATTACAGGCATTTGAAGCAACAATCTTCAGTATTAAAAGTCTCCATTATTGTCAAGTTGAAGAGCACTACAATTATACTTGTAATAGATTGGAAATATGAACCAAAACCAATCATGTTCATTATTAAGTGTTTTCTGAACCAATCATCTTTAGCAGTAAGACCCTCTATTATTGTAGCTATAAAAGCTACCCAACAATTATAAAAGAAGATGAAGAGCATTGCAATTACATTTGTAAGTGATTTAAACACCACTTAAAAGCTTGATAATCACATGGAATATAAGCCAATTGCAAATGGGAAGACACAATAGTCAAACCCAACTCAACTATACATTATAATGTTGTACATTTGGCTTAATCACTTGCATTTGATTTTTTCCCTACCTAAATTATCCCCAAAAATGGCAGATGAAAAATTTTCCAACAGTCACCTACAAGCTCCTTCATATATATATATATATATATATATAGGAAACAAAAGGAGCACTATAAAAACAGTAATATGAGGGACTTGATGTCTTCTATGAATGTTGCAATTCGAAGTGCCATGTAACTTTGTTTCTAGAGTTGAGCAAATCAACTATTTGTTAGCAACTTCTATGCATATGCTTCTCCACCCCTTGCTCAACCGCTTTGATGATTGCACGTGATTATATTAAGTCAAATATAACATTTCTTTGATATACATTTTTTTCTTGGGAAATTTGATTGTTTACCTTATAATAAAATATTTTATATTTTTAATTTATTTAATCAATTCTTATTACAAAGACTATATAGATTTGGACTCTTTGATCTATTCGTTTTTTCAATTTATTTTGAGATTTTTGATAAATTATGGATTTAACTCTAATAAACAAATCTTAATATGGTCATGTTTTACCAAAGTTATTGTATACTCATAATATTTTTATCATTAAATCATAATATTGAAGGTCATTGTGCTACTTCTATTGAAGTTAGTGTTATTAAGGTTACTGCACTCGTGATGCCACAAATTAACATGGTTTTAATTACAAATCCATTATTTATCAAATTCTATTTATTGTAGCATTTGATGAAGAAATAAATTCTGGCATTAAGTATCAAGTAATAAAAATGTTTGTGATCTCTCTTTGAAAATTCAATGTAGTATTGAGAATGACATATTTTGATGGCTAACAATACCTATGTGCTTTGCATGTGATTTATATTCCAAAATGTAGTATCATTGGATACTAAAATTTTTCATAATTTTGATTGTCAACCGTACTACAATATTCATATGTTCTTTTTGTTAACCAACTTTTTTGAATGCATCAAATGATAAACCGACGTTTTTCCAAGCAGATCCTTTTTTTAGAGCATTTAAATAATTTGTATCTTTGACTTTAACAAACAAATATTGCTGTTATCATGATTTTCCAAAGTTATACACTTTGATATCATTACACTTACTACCCGTTTGGTTGCCACTTCGGAATGGCAATGACAATCACTATCAAAACCTCTTCAATCAGAATAGGTTTATGCTATTCCTTTTCAGGTATTTGGTTTAGGAAAAGCAATGGGATGATTATTGATTTTGTTGATTGGTTTATTCACAGTCATCAATGGGAATACAAGCCCAATTCAACAACTATTTTCCTGTGACTAAATAAAAGTTATGGGATAATTTCAGATGCCTCCCTTAACTGGAAGCTTGTTCATTGCATTCAAGTGGAGGAAGTGGTTGATGGTGTTAGTCAAATCCGGATCACGATTAACTCAAATCCGGATCCGATTATTACAACTTAACTCAAATCGGAACTTGGTTCCTAGCTAATCCGGACTTCTGCGAAACGGATTCATGCTTGTGCTAAACAACTACTCAGAATACAAAGCCGGATTGTGGATTCGCCATTCAATCCATGGACGGATTGAACCTAAGCCAGTTTACCTATAGTTAGGCAGTTTTATCCAACATAAACAAAATAAAATTTGTACATAAAATTAATACTGCAATCATTAATATATTACATTTTTAACCAGAATCAAGTCTTTTATAATACATAAAGACCATCTACAATAATACAAAAAGTCCAGTGATGGTACTAGCCAAGTTAGCATTCTGATCAACATATGCCAAACTAGTATAATAACTTCCAAATCCAAAAAGTTCAAAACTATCACAAAAGACCATTCCATGATGGTAGTAGTCTTTAATATACAAAAAAATTGATGCAATGGTTGATTTTTAACAATTAGGAGGATAAAAAAGGTTAATTATGTAAGGATACTTTGCATCAACTGGAAGTTGAGAAAATATATTCAGCTTGGCTTCTTCATTAGAAAGGATATCAGTAGCTTTGAAAACATCAAGCGTATGGAGCCCAAGTTTGTAAAGCTCTTCACAATTGTGTTCTTTCTAGTAGATGCAAGTTGCTCATGGGCATCTTCATTTGCCATTGCATTCGTGATAGTAGCAAAATGGCTAGTAAGACTAGCCACACATGAAGTAAATTGCTTAGTAGCCTCTGCAAGTTGTGCTTCAAGAGATGGTGCTTGGGCAGTCTTCATTTTTTTTTGGCTCCTTTCTAGCAGTTGGTGCTTGTTCTTTCTATTTTCGTGAGGTACTTGTGCTTGCTGCATTTGAATGAGTAGCTTGTGTGGCTGAATTTTCTTCTTACAACTTCATTAGTTTCATCCATTGCATGGGTATTTCCACCCTCCACCTCCTCTACTTCCATGTTGTGAACAGACTCAGCAAATCCTTCAACTAATTGACCAATAGCTCTATCCCTTCCATGTACAATTTCCAGATCATTCAAATAAGGAAACTTAAGTCCCAAGTACCTTTTGTCTCTCTATGTTTTTGCAGATGTTCATAATCTAATGTGATCCCGCATGGAGTTCATCCAGTTGATCGTTCGGCCAAGGCAGATGTACTTCAAGCTCCTCAAGGACCAATGGCACGAGCTCGAGCTAGGAGCTTGAGAGAGAATGTTCAAGCCTTTGTGCAAGGAGTGCGTGATAAAGTAAAAGCCATGCTAAGCATTCGCCCATGATGGTCCAAGCGTTCCAACATTCATAACTTATCTCCAAGTCTTGGACGAATGAAGTCGCACGTTTATTAGTTATTTTATTAGTCATTTAATAAGCTCATGTTGAGCATAAGACTTATTTAAAGTTAGTTTTAGTGGCATCGGGTTTTGGAGTGTTCAATTGTCAAGTTTAGGGTTTTTAGTAGTTAAGTCCATTCCTTCTCATATTAGGACTTTGTCTTGTAAAGCCTATAAATAAAGGCTTGACTTACTCAATAAGGAAGATCAACATTATTCATCAAATTGAGTGAGATTATTCTCTAGCTTCTTGAAGCACCCTTAAATATCTTAGATTGTTTTAGGAGTTCAAGTTTTGGCTTATCAAACAAGAATCACACTTGTTTGTGGCGCCTTCTACCTTCATACCGGGTTCTTTAGTTTCGCTAGTTGTGGGTTAAGAATTGGTCTTAGTTCATAAATTAGGGGATTTAAGGGTTTCAGTATTCCACTCCAAAACTAAACCTTGACTTGTTTGTCTAGATCCGGGCTTATGGGATACGAGTTCTTCCAATCAATGGTTGGGTTCGTATCAGCTGGTATCAGAACTAGTTGACAAAATCCAGGTTATATCATTCTTTTTTTTCTTTCTTAGTTTGTGTCGTACTTTGTGTGTTTAGCTTCTGTGTTGTCAAAAAAAAAACGTTATTGTTCACCGTTACTGTTTATCGTTACTGTTCATAAAAAAAAAATCGTACCTTGTTGAATTTTATTGCTGGAGTTTTTTGTTTAAAGGCTGCTCAACCTTCTTCTTTATATTCTTGGATATCTTGATTATAATCTTGAAGTTCTTGTACAATACCTTGGAATTCTTGAACCAAATTGCTTGAAAGTTCTTGAAAGGGACAAGAACTAGGGTTTTACATTATTGAACAATTTTGTTGAATCTTGGGAAAATCTTGTGAACCGAAATTGTCTTGTTGTTGATCCAAGTTTGTGTTGGATGACCAAATTAGAACTTGTTGTTTGGAAAGTTTTCTAAATCTTAACCAAAGAAAGATTCCAATCTTGTTTGAAAGGGGCTTCCAAATCTGAATTTATGCAAGTTTCCATATCAAAATTAGAAACTAGGGTAATTTGGAAAGGACGGACAAGTGCGAACGCACCTGTTCACACCTTACCATTTGTGTTCACACCTAGCCAACCAAAAACTTCCTTGTTTCCACCACCATAATCGACAAACCCCTCCCTTTCCATACCTAACCGATCCTAAACAACCACAAATCACCATCCAAGAGCAGCAATACAATCAACTTAAAACTATCAGCAAGATAGGTACAAAATCTAGGGTTTCTAAGCTTCCAAAATTCTGATTTGTATTTTGTTACTTGCCTATATGCAATTTAATAATTCCTTGTGAGTAGGCAATTAGGGCATATCGGATTAAGCAAACTTTTCGAAATCGAGGTGAATTAAATAACCTATTGCACATCCAGAGTCCCTACTCTAGTACTTAGAATTGTGTCATAGCTATTTTGAGTCCATTCTATCTGAAAATTTTGAGTTCTCTTTTAGGGTATCACAGAGTCATATTTCTACCATCTTTCATCTTAAGAGTCAACCCACATTCGTTCCATAAGTTGGTCTACAACTAGTGCATTCTTGAGATAAGTTAAGTTGTACTCTTATTGAACTAATCTCATTTCTTCAAAGGTGACTTCTAAAGTGATTGAGAATAATTGGTGAGTTCATTAAGCATCTTAAGTAATGAGTGTGAGAGTAAACACGTAAGGGAGTGAATGAGGTATTATTATTACAGTAACTCTTTCTTGCAGGTTTATCTAAAAACATGTCGGACGGCAGGGCGCCTCTAACGTTGATATTGAATTTGTGATGAATGCTATGACTGATAGACTGCAAAAGTTGATGAAACAGGAGTTGGAACCTTTGCATGTGAGGATCGATAGTCTGAGAATTCTCAAGGCAATACAAAGGACAAAAGGGAAAAAACCTCATTCCATGACTATGATAGCTCCAATTCGGACGAAGGGTATGGTTCGAGGATAAGTAGAACTAGAAATCGAACCAAAACAAGTGGAGACGCAATCAAGGGAGTCAAAATGCAGTTGCCTACATTCCAAGGCAAGTCAGACCCTGACACCTACCTGGAGTGGAGAAAAGGGTCGAGCTTATATTTGATTGCAATGACTACACAAAGGAGCAGCAGATGAGGCTTGCAGTAATGCAATTGACCGATTACGCAATAATGTGGTGGGACCAAGTCACCACAAGTAGGAGAGGAGTGGTGGTACCCTATTACCACATGGTCTGAATTGAAGAATATGATGAAGAAACGCTTCGTCCCTAGTCACTACCACCGTGACTTGTACATCAAGCTTCAAAACTTGTCACAAGGGACTAAGAGCATTGAGGACTACTACAAAGAAATGGAGGTAGCAATGCTCAGGGCTGATATTATGGAGGACCGTGAGGCTACTATGGCTCGGTTTCTAAGTGGCCTAAGACCAGAAGTAACTGATCAAGTTGAGATGCATCATTATGTGGAGCTTAACGACATGCTTGAGAAAACTATCAAGGTTGAGAGGAGACTTAAGAGGAGGGGTCAACCCCGGGCCACCTCTACTTACTCTCCTTCTTTTCCATGAGCCAACATGCCTAGGAGAGAGGAAGGAACCACGGCCAACTCCACACCAAATAGGCTGAATTCTAACATCCCAAAGCAAGGAGACTCGAAACAACATATAGCTAAGGGAACTGAAAAGCCAAGTCAATCATCCTCAAGTGTCACCGTTAGACCTTGCAATAGGGACAATAGGTGCTTCCAGTGTCATGGAATAGGCACATTGCTAGCCAGTGTCTTAATCAAAGGGCAATGATCTTTTTATCTAATGGCGATGTAGTCACTGATGATGAGAACGAGTATAAGGATATGCCATCTTTGGTTGAAAAAGAAGAAAAATCGAGGAGGGTGAGGAGGTTCCGACCAGTGATCAAGTTGACTTGGGACTTGTAGCAAGACGAGCGTTGGCTGTGCATGTGAAGGAGGATGACATTCAACGGGAAAACATCTTCTACACTAGATGTCACATCAAGGATAAGGTATGTAGCATGGTGATTGACCTAAGGAGCTGTGCCAACATTGCTAGTTCATTGATGGTGGAGACTCTTGGCTTGCCAACTTGAGATCACCCAAGGCCATACAAGCTTCAATGGCTAAACAATAGTGATGAAATTCGGGTATCACACCAAGTACTTGTGCCATTCAAAGTTGGTAAGTATGAGATGAAGTACTGTTTGACGTAGTACCTATGCAAGCGAATCACTTGTTACTTGGAAGACCATGGCAATTTGATAAAGGAACTACATATGATGGTTGCACCAACAAGTACCAATTCATGCATGGAGAAAAGAAAATCACACTTATTCCGCTTACACCTAAACAAGTGTATGAGCATTCAAGTGCGCTTGCAAAAGGAGTATGAATGTAGATCAAGAGAGGAGAAAAACAACAAAAAAATGAGAGGAAAAGCAAGAAGACAATCGACCATAAAGAGGTTGAAAAAAAAGTGAGGGCTGGTTGGAGAGGAAAAATTCGAGAGAAGAAAAATGATGTTAGTAGAGCAAAAGACATGAGAAGAGGGTTTAGTGAGGGACAAACTATACTTGTACTTATAAGCCAGATGAGGTTTTTGATTTCTACTAATGAACTTGACCTTTCTTTGGTCAAGTGTTTTCATGATTCTTTTGCAGGAATTCAATGATGTATTTCCTGAGGATGTACCCACTGGACTTGCCACCCTTACAGAAAAATTGAAGTATTAAATAGATCTCATACCTGATGCACCATTGCCTAATCGACCAGCTATAGAAGTAACTCGGAGGAGGACAAAAGAGTTGCAAAGGCAAGTAGAAGAGTTATTAGGCAAAGGATGGGTAAGGGAGAGCTTGAGTCCATGCCGCTGTACCATCATACTCGTGCCTAAGAAGGACGGGTCATGGGAGGATGTGCACTGACTGCGAGCTGTCAATGGCTATTACGGTTTAAATAATCGCCATCCTATACCTAGACTTAACGATATGTTAGAATGAATTATATGGTGCAGTCATCTTTACTAAAATTGATTTTAAAAGTGAGTATCATCAAATAAGAATCAAAGAGGGAGATGAATGAAAAACAGCATTTAAAACTAAGTATAGATTGTATGAGTGGTTAGTCATACCATTTAACTTAACTAATGCACCTAGTATATTTATGCATTTAATGAATCATGTTTTGCTTGAGTACTTAGGGAAATTTGTTGTTGTCTACCTTGATGATATTCTTATTTATAGCAAGAATCTTGATGACCATCTTGACCATGTGAGAACCATTCTTAATGTATTCGGAAAGAGAGGCTTTATGCTAATCTTAAAAAGTGCACCTTTTGCACTAACAAGTTGATTTTTTTAGGATATGTTGTTAGTTCGCAGGGTATTCAAATAGATGAAAGTAAAATCAAAAACCATCCAGGAATGGCCTGTTCCAAAGAATATTGGAGAAGTGAGGAGCTTCCATGGACTTGCGAGCTTCTATAGGTGATTTGTGAGGGATTTTAGCACAATCGCCGCGTCTCTAACCGCCGTTATCAAGAAAGATGTATCATTCCAATGGGGAGCCACGCAAGATAAAGTTTTTAAAGATCTTAAACACTGCCTAACACATGCACCTATTTTATCTTTACCTGATTTTTCTAAGACATTTGAGATTGAATGTGATGCATCAGGTATTGGAGTTGGAGCTGTGTTGATTCAATGAGACCGATCAGTGGCATATTTCAGTGAGAAACTCAATGGCGCAACCTTAAACTACTGCACATATGACAAGGAACTATATGCATTAGTTCGTGCCCCTTCAAACATGGCTCAAGGAATTTGTCATTTACACCGACCATGAATTCTTGAAATATCTTAAGACTCAACACAAGTTGAGTGCAAGGCACCTAAGATGGATCTCGTTTATTGAGACGTTTCCTTATATGATCAAATACAAGACGGGGAAGACCAATATAATGGTCGATGCATTGTCAAGGAGGTACACCCTATTTACTTCCTTAGACGCTAAATTGCTTGGATTTGAACAAATTAAGAAGTTATATGCAAATGATGGAAATTTCAAGGATATTTATGTCTCGTGTTCCAAATCTGTTCAACGGAAGTTCTATCTTTTAAATAGTTACTTATTTTATATTGATCGTTTATGTATTCCTACTGGATCACTTAGGAAGTTGTTAAGGAATCATATAGTGGGGGTCTTATGAAATACTTTGGTATGGCTAAGACTCTTACAATTTTGCAGGACCATTTCTATTGGCCAAAGATGAAGCGGGATGTGGCAAGAGAGATTGGAAGATGTGTGCCTTGCCTGCGAGCCAAATCAAAGGTAAATCCTTATGGCTTGTACACCCCATTGCCAATCCCTAATGAATCATGGATAAATGTGTCTATGAATTTTATTTTAGGACTACCTAGATCTAAAGGAGGCCATGATTCTATCTATGTTGTGGTGGATAGGTTTTCTAAAATGGCACATATCATTGCATGCCATAAAACTGATGATGCCTCTCATGTTGCTAACTTGTTCTTTCGAGAAGTCGTGAAATTGCATGGTATTCCTAGAACCATTGTGTTTGATCGAGATGTTAAATTCTTGAGTTACTTCTAAAAAAATATTTTGGTCAAAACTTGGCACTAAATTGTTATTTTCTACCACTAGTCACCCTCAAACGGATGGTCAAACTGAGGTAGTTAATAGGACTGTGTCTATGCTATTGCATGCTTTAATTAAAAAGAACATTTGAACTTGGGAAGAATGTCTTCCGCACGTTGAGTTCGCTTATAACTGTTTTGTGCATTCTGCTACTCGATTTTCACCATTTGAAGTTGTTTATGGCTTTAATCCTTTAACTCCTATGGATTTAATGCCTTTGCCTTTGAGTGAACGAGTTAGTCTAGATGGTAAAAAGAAAGTTGAGTTTGTGAGGAATCTTCATGAGAAGGTGAATATCCAAAAATGTACTGAGCAGTATGTTCAGCAAGCTAATAAAGGGGGACAGCATGTTGTCTTTGAACTCGGTGACTGGGTGTGGTTTCACATGCGTAAAGAACGTTTTTCCGACCAAAAGCGTAGTAAGTTGCTCCCACGTGGAGACTATCCATTTCAAGTGTTGGAGCGCATCAATGACAATGCCTACAAATTGGACCTACCAGGTGAGTATGGTGTGAGTGCTATCTTTAATGTCTTTGACTTGCGGCCTTTTGATGTAGGTGATGCCTTGGATTTAAGGACAAATCCTTCTCAAGAGAAGATGACTGATGTGGTCCCGCACGGAGTTCATCCAATTGATTGTTTGGCCAAGGCGGATGCACTTCAACCTCGTTAAGGACCAATGATACGAGTTCGAGAGAAAATGTTCAAACCTTTGTTCAAGGAGTGCGTGATAAAGTAGAGCCATGCCAAGCATTCGCCCATGATGGTCCAAGCGTTCCAACATTCATAACTTATCTCCAAGTCTTGGACGAATGAAGTCGCATGTTTATTAGTTATTTTATTAGTCATTTAATAAGTTTATGTTGAGCATAAGAGTTATTTAGAGTTAGTTTTAGTGGCATCGGGTTTTGGAGTGTTCAATTGTCAAGTTTAGGGTTTTTAGTAGTTAAGTCCATTCCTTCTCATATTAGGACTTTGTCTTGTAAAGCCTATAAATAAAGGCTTGACTTACTCAATAAGGACGATCAACATTATTCATCAAATTGAGTGAGATTATTCTCTAACTTCTTGAAGTACCCTTAAATATTTTAGATTGTTCTAAGAGTTCAAGTTTGGCTTATCAAATAAGAATCACACTTGTTTGTAGCGCCTTCTACTTTCATACCGAGTTCTTTAGTTCGCTAGTTGTGGGTTAAGAATGGGGTGTTAGTTCATAAGTTAGCGGATTTAAGGGTTTGAATATTCTGCTCCAAACTAAACCTTGACTAGTTTGTCTAGATTTGGGCTTGTGGAATACGAGTTCTTCCAATCAATGGTTGGGTTCGTATCATAATCTGTTGTCAAAACTAATTTCAAACATTAACAAAAAGAAGTGAAAACTTGCAAACATATTAGAAATATGAATCAACATCGTTACCTTGATCCAATTATCACACCATTGTCTCTCAGACTGTATTTTATGCTCAACATCATTCCATTTGCAGCCACTTTCTTTCAGCACTTCTATAATTACGTGATATTTGCTTTTCAACCACTTCAACTTTGAGTCAATATGAGGAGAAACCTGCTTAATAAAGGTTGGCATCTTAATTCAAATTCTTTTATGTAACTCAACCATATAGTTGTTCTTGAACCCACAATCAGCTTTTCACATGGGATCACAAGTAAGTTCTTGTAATGCTTCAATCAATACCTTTGATTCATTAGCAGTCCAAAAGCATTTGTTTCTTCCTCTACCTCTAACTTTTCACTTTATTGTGACTCATCAATGTCTATCCTGCTATTAATATGCAATAACATGCACAACAAAGATAATATAAAAAAAGTCTGGAGGTAAAATATATTTTTAATGCAAATAGCAAGGTAAAAGATATTTGAAACACAAAAACAAAGGCTGGCAATGCTTAAATTAAACAAAAAACAACTCAAAGTGCATGTTCATAATCGAAACAAAACATAGAAAATAAAAACTATATAAGAAATTTGATGCATTTACTCAAGGCTGGCTCTCCACTCGTTAAACATTTGTTATGCAAAGTTATTTCTGAAATTGACCCAATGATCAGTTGCTTGTGTGGTGGTTATGTATTCGGTCTCATGATCTTCAGCACCACTGTCTCCATCAAGGTCATCTTCCTCTATACTCAATGAGTCATCTAACTCATCTAATGGTGTTTGCCTCCTTATTAAGTTATGTCAGAGACAACAAGCTAAGATGATTCGACCTTGGGTTTGAATAGGAAAAAATGATGGGGCTGCAAGAATCTTCCATTTTTCCTTTAGTCCAAAACACCTTTCTATGACATTTCTTGCTTTAGAGTGTTTCATATTGAAAAATTCCTCTACAGTTTCTGGTCGATGTTCTTCAAATTGTTGAGATGATATCGTTGCTCCCAATAAGGAATAAGAAATCCCTTAGAGTTACAATATCCACCATCAACCAAATAATAACAACCTTCATTGAGATATATACAAGTTAGATTAATATTCTATTAATCACCTAAGTAATCCTAAATATATCATTGGTCAATTGCGGGACTTTTAGTCCATTAGCCCTACATATAGCATCTTGTAAAACACATCCATCATGGGCAGAGCCCTCCCAATCAGGTAAGACATAGGTAAATTGCGTGTCGGGTGCACAAACGCCTAACACATTCATTGCAAGATCTGATTTTCTTGTTCGATATCTTGATTTTTCTTTTTTAGGTGGTGTGACTTTAATCATTGTACCATCTAGAGCACCTAGGCAATCCTACAATAGAAACCAAAAAAAAAAAGAAAAAAGAAGAAGAAAAACTGCTCTTAAATTCAAATGAAATTAGTGCTCAAGGGATTAAAGAAATCTCAAATTTAATGTATGAATGCCTAAAAACATCTCCATCTCTCGTCATTACAATCATTGTTAATCGGTTGAGGAGTCTTAAGCAACAAGGTATGCAATTTCAGCATAGCTAAGAGGCATGAATTAAAGTTATGACTCACAGTTTCTCCACTTCTTAAGAATTTATGTGATATTGTTCTATTTATTTTGTGATGAGCTAATTTATATAAAAACATTGCAACAATTTCTTCGAAACTCATAAATTTGGTGTCTTCTAAACCACCAACATCTCTAACCATCTCACACAATAAGCCAAAAGTGCGTTTATCTATTCGAAGTTCACTCTTACAATCGGTGTCACTTTCTTTAACTAGTCTAAACATATAAAGCATTCTTTCAGCTGTTTTCTACTTAGAACTTGTTAACTATTGCTTTTTGTTTACCAAATACAACATAGTAATATGATACCACATTGCAAAGATAACAACCAGAGCTACGGCCATTGTACACATCATACGAATATTATGAATTTGCTTTTTGTCATCTAATTGTAATAGGCGAATGAGCCATTCCGTATAAACATAAATATATAGTTACCAACTTATTATAGTAAAGCATACTATTCAAAAAGTTAACTACTTTAAAACTTGAAAAAAATGTGAAAAGCTTTCAATAGATGCAACGAAGTAGTTTAATCTTTCATTTACATACAACATGAACCATAAAAAAAATAGAATAAAAAAAAGATTCAGAAAAGTAACCCATGAAATCATCTTGTATGATGAAGAGAGAGAAAGAGTGTTACCTGAAATTTCTCTGATTAGAACAAATTTCTCTGGTTTATTTGGGATAATTCGCTAATTTGATGCTAGTTGTCGTAGTTGAGAGATGAGAAAGAGAGATGAGAGTTGAGATGTGAGAAAGAGAGCTTATGAAGTTTTCTAGAGGCAGCAATAGGTAAGGACCAAAATACTTGTTAACCGCGTTTGCAAAATTGTAGATTTTCCATATGCATAGATTGATACCGATAGTTGTCAACCAAATCTTATCAATTGGAATCAACCCCTTTCAAAAGTCATAGTGGAGGCCCATTACCCCCAACCAAACGGGTACTTAAATCATACTATTAGAGTATTTGATATACAAAATAATTTTGTTAAGTGAGAAAAATAAATTTAGTTTTCTAACATGAGAGCAATAGATGGAACCGACAAATATTAGTAACACAAAAGGTTAAAATGTAATATCAATTTCTAAAAGAGCATTAGAGTAAATGAGTTAGTGTATTTAAATTATGTAATTTAACTCAACTATCATATTGTATATTTATCCTAGTCTCTTCCACCTATTCCCCAGGTTCTTACCTACTGAGAGAAACCGAAGAATGAGACAATTTGAGAAAGAAGTCGATGATTCAATCAGGAGAATTATAAATTCAAATTAAAAGCAATGAAAGCTAGAGAATCCTGTGATGATGACTTCTTGGGTAGATTACTAGAGTCAATTTCTCAAGAAATTCATAAACATGGAAGCAAGGATGTTGGAATGACTGCCCAAGAGGAGATAGAAGAGTAGGAGCTCTTCCATTTTGTAGGACAGGCAGTTAGTGCCATTGGCCTCCTCTTTGAATCTTGAAAATTTTAATTCATAGCGTGTGAATATATGTGTAAAACAAAATTGGCCCCCCTCCCCTAATTTTTTACAATTTTAGTTTATATTATAAGAATATATATACACACACACACACACACACAAATGAGCCACCTTTGAATTAATTTTTTTCTTCAAAAAGTTATTTATTTTTTATTGTGCTAATTATTTAATCAAAGGTTATTTCTTGTCTTAATTTTCGTTATAACTATACTGCATATTTATGAAATAGAGATACCTTTATGATTAAAATTAATATTTGATGTTTTTAAATGTCTTATACTTAAATAAATGGAAATTATTTGGAACATAACATATTAAGATAATTTTGTTAGGAAACCCCTCCCCCCCCCCCCCAAAAACCCACCCCACACAAAGGAAAAAATCCTAGCTCTGTCATTACTAAGTTGTCTAAAAGTTGTAAGTATTCTTTTGCACTGGGAAATTGATCTTTTTGCATAAGGTTTTGGTGACAATCCAGTCAAGGATTTTGTGTACGTGTTCATACTATTTTATCATAGGTAAAACATGCTTCCTGCACACTGATCACACTTAAACCACAGCATGGAGCTCACTTGATTTTGCAGAACCTGTGGGTTGTGCTACATCATTTGGAAATCCTATGTGGGTTTCACAAAATCATTCATAATCTATTGTCGGTTTCGCTGATAAATGGAGGAATCATCTACCATGTGGTATACCATTTGTGTTATCTCATGGTTTATTTCTTATTTCTTTTTTTTTTTGGTCACACTCTTGTTTTTACAATGTAGCATACCACGTTGTAGAATTGATTTAACAAACGCACACATATATATAAGGGATAATTTATATATATATATATATATATATATATATTATCTATATATATTATCACTATCTTACAAATAAGGGATAATTTCAGAAACCTTCCTTGAGATTTCTAACAATTTCACTGGCCTCCCCTAAGGTTTGTAAAATTACACTTACGTCCCTTAGTAAAATTGTGGGTCTAATTAATTATATTACATGGAGAGAAATTACTCATATACCCTAAAATATTATGTCTTATTAGAAACTAATATCTAATGATTGAATAATTAGAGCACTAATTAACTATTAATAACTAATTAACGGAAGTAATTTTTGGAAATTTCTTTAATGATGAATGGTGACTTGCAATTACAAAATAATACCAATTGATATATCAAATGGTGCTATTTGATAATTGATAGAACTTGACAATGACCAAAATCAGTTATACGCAATATGAGAAGAGGGGCTTTGGTAGAAGGGAAAAAATTATAGCAATTTTTTTTAAACTCTTAAAGCTATGATAGTTGTAAACTAATTTCCTGGAAGTAAAGAAGAAAGGAGGGAAAAGAAAGGCAAAATTAAAAAAAAAATCTATTCAAAATCACAAAAATTATAGCAATCCTTGTATTAAGAGGTATGACTGGTCTGTTTTGCTGAATCTTGTAATCATTAGTGTAGTTTTGTTGCTTATTTATAGTGTCTAATGAATTGAATGTGCACTTTTTGAATAGTGAAATGTGTGTGTTAATTGTTTTTAACGTTTAATTATTTTCATTCGTTTATTAATACAACTTATTTATATGCATAAGGGATATTTATGAAATAAAAGTTTCATTTCTCTTCTTAAAGTACTTTTTTAATGTTAATTTTTATGATTTGGACTAATTTTGTTACCAAAATCTTAACCACAAGGGTGGTTTGTATAATTTTGCAAACTTCAGGAGAGACTAGTGAAATAATCAAATACCTTAGGGGAGATTTCTGAAATTATCGCTATAAATTAAACTTGACCTTGGGTCCCATAGATCATCAGGTCAAGAGTTTCTCGAGGTACTTGGCATTTAGTCAACTCTATCAATAAAATAGTTAGGTTCACAAATACTTTTGAATAATTTGGTGTAATTGTTGCTAGATCTTTTCTCGACTTATGTTCCACTTCTGAAATAAAGGACACAAAACTATAAATAGTAAACCAAACCATAAAGTTACTAAATAGCATCAAACCCTAGGCACTAATAAAACCAAAATCAACCATAATAAATTGCACATGAACGTATTATAATCTATTTATTTTGGTACGCGAATATTTACATTATGATTATTTGGTAAACTAGTTATTCACCCGTGCATTTGCACGGATACCTTTTATGTTTTAAAGCTTATATTTTTTGGAATGAAAATTGATACAAAAGAACTAAAATTATTATTTTATAAAATTTAATATACTACATGTAAGTCAAATATTTAAATTAAATTGATTAAAAATAGTTAATTCATAATAACTTAATAATTAATTTCAATTGAATCTTATCTCGTGACTCAATTGTTAATGAATTTATTATTTGATTAAATTATTAAAAATAGTTAATTCATGGCGGATTCTGTTACAACTATATATATATATATATATATATGTAAGCCTCTCTTAACAAGATGGAAAATTTTAAATTTGGTATTAGATTGTCATTAATAATTTTGTACCTTGATATGGATTCACATATACAGAGATAAGGATATAAAGAGATAAGTGGTAATAAAAGCTAATTTCATCTTTCTTGATCTGCTTAAACTATCAAAGTCAATTTAGTTCATAATTCAAGGATGTGTTAAGATTCTTTACTTTACGAAATCATGTTTGGGTCGAAATGGTCTAATTCTGGAGAATTGTGCAATTTCGAAAGGGAAGAAATAGACTTCTAATCAAATGCTACCAACTCCAAATGCTCAGGGATTTTTAGGAAATGGTGTATTCATAAATGGATTAAACATCCTGATCCTCAATGATTCTTGAATGCACATATATCTTTGGATAAGCACTTTACCGAACTTTAGCAAATTGCTCGAGTGCACATATATCTTTAGTTGTGACAGCTCCAACTTTCCCTAGGGCGTACCCAAGGGTTTGGCGGACCACCTGTCCAACTCTCACTAGGATTCAGTCACAATTCATGAAAACTTACAAATAAAACTCTCAAATAAAAAAAATGGTAGTTATTACAACCTTTAACATACACACTCATGGTCCTCCAATATCCACACGACCTATAAATACAATCAAAGAATCAGACTTACAAAATTCGAACCAAACAAGTTGGCTAGATATCTATGAAGTACACGCTTGAGCAACTAGCAATCTTAGAAGAAATCAAGGTTTTTCTCAATTCAACCTCTCATGTTCTCATCCCTGTAAGGAAAACAAATGGCGTGGAATGAGTTAAAAATCCAGTGAGGTTCCAAATAACCAAATAGGTAATATAACAGGTAAGACCATACACCGGATATCAAGAAACAAGTCAAAACTCAATTAGATCATGACCCAGTATATAGTTAAGCAAATAGCCAAATAGATCATGTAAAAGTGTACAGTAAAGAACACATTCATGGCAAAGGATATAAGTTGCTCTCAGGAGCAAGTTTCACAGTAGCTTGATCAAGGTCCGTTGACTCTCCATCAACCACGAAAGTATAATGTCCGTAGATCTCCATTTTTCACCAATTTCCGTCCACCAAACATACCCCTTACCGGGTCTGAACGTCAAAGAAGTGCCCAAGGTTCGTCGATCCCCTCGACCAAGCCCTTGCCGGTTTGATTCGACCAACTAGCCCTGGGTTGGACTTATAGTCCCCGATATACGGTAATTCAGGATATGGTTTATAGCTCCAAGTATTCAGATAATCAAGATTGGAGTCGTTGGCTGTTATCCAACGCTCACACAGTAAAACTTGAAGACGTTAGTTGTCACTTAACGCTCCGTATTCAGAAATAAACAGTGGTGATAATATTCGTGTCTACCAATTAGTCGAGGAGATAACACTCCACTTGACAAAACAGGATAGAGGTACTGAGACGGGATGAGAGACACCTCCCACTCGAATGGAGTATGGTACATGCTACCGCTTAGCACTAGTGTCGACGAGATAACTCTCCAATCGACTTAATCAGGATAAAAGTATTGAGACGGGATGAGAGGCACCTCCCACTCGGATGGAGTGTGGTACATGCTAACGCTCAGCACTTACAAATCAAGCACAAGCACAAACACAAGTACAGGTCAATCAAGTGCAAGCAAGTACAAGATCACTCAAGAAGGGGAGGCCGAGCGCAATAAGGACACACTCGCCTAGCCAAAATCAAGTCACAAGTAATGTCCAGCAATTCATATTCTCAAGTATTCCAAGTATTTTAAGTCAATATACAGGTCATATACAAATCAAATTACTTGTTCATGCATGAAAGAGATATCAAGTGTTTAGTCAAGTCGGGTCAAATAAGTGTACATAAGAGCACACTCGTCTAAATAGGTTCATTTCACAAATAAGTTCAACATATCATGTTTCAAGCATTTCAAGTATTTCAAGTCCAAACGGTTGAAAATCAAGTGGTTAAGAACCCTGATCAAACAAGAAAACTGGAAGAAAACAGCAGAAATCAGAAATTTTCTCAGCAATTCTGGCCACAAATCCGGCTAGAATATGGCCGGATTCTGGCCACTTTTCAGTTGTAACAAAACGGCTAACACATATTTTAATAAAATCTCATAAATTTAGTCGAGTTAAGTCAAGTGTAATAAAGTACACTTTTGCCTATGAGACAAGAAATCAAGTACCTAACATTCTCTAACAACAATGAGCATGTAACATGTAAGTCGATGGGGTAACCACCCGAGTGACCAACAAGTCAAATGCAAGCAAAGTATTTCATTTCATATCAATATCACGAAGTGAGCTACAAAGGATCGAGTATGATAAAGAACATTCTCATCCCAAAGGTTATCAATTCAAGAGCAATTACTTTAACCAAATAAGCATGCTATTCAAGTAAGGAGACATTCCATATAAATATTTTCATGTACTTGGAACACTCACCAATCAATTGTCACCCTTCACTTTAACCTTAGTTCGTTCTCTTGAACTCTCTCGAGTCCTGTGATCACATATTATATAAAGAGGCTAGCAATACAAAGCCGAAATACATGAAGAAATTAAGGTTTCTAAGACTTTCATTTCCTTTCACTTAAACCTCAATTCCACTCATAAACCATACCCAAAATGATTTACCAACTCCAACCTTAAAGTGGGAAATGAAAGTAAAAACGGTTCTAAGAGAACATAATTTTCCAGTTTTTGCGCAACATTATTTGAAAAATCATATCTCAAGCTTCTTAAGTCCAACATTATAAAACTTTATACCATCGAAAAATAGACTCAAAGAGTTACAATTTTTCAGAAGACACATTTGTAAGATTCAGTCCACAAGTTAGTCAAATTCCAGCCTCAATTTGTTGTTTCATCCAGTCCAAAAGATAGAATAGGTATGACAAATCAGTCAACTTTGAAAAATTATAGATATTCATAGAAATTGAAAAAGTTATGAAATCTGTACGGTAGAAAGTACTTCTGAATCTAGTTTCAAACATAACAAACAGAACTCAATTCTGACTTTTCTACACCAAGATATAACAAATTTTCTAAGACTGCCAAGGTTTCCTGTGGACAAATTTTCAGCAGCACTTCTTTTGTTTTATCAATTTTTTTCCAGCCAATTCAAGGCTTCATTCTTACCGACAAAACAGTCTCAACTCAAGCATATATATACCAGGCCAACAACTCACTAAATCAAGCATATATATATATATATAGCATATAACCATCACCTCCGTTTCCCAATCCTAGGGCAACGAGTGAAAGTCGTTAACATTCTTGGTTCATTTTCCAACCCAAATGTAAGTTCATTAAGTAATCAAGTGAGTCGTTAGATCTACTCAATTCACCATGCAAGTTTAGGCCCAAAATGTAGTAAAAGGTCATAAGAAAACAAGTTTGACAAGTGCAAGAAAGTTGAGCAATAGAAAAATTTCATTCAAGTTCAATATGGTCTTCGCGGGTAAAACAGTTGTGCCCCGCGCAGTCCTAGAAAAACGGTCATATCTCACTGTAGGAAGGTTGAAATCATGTGCCGTTAGTGGCGTTGGAAACTAGACTCAAATCCTTTTCCAACGGTACCAAATGCACACTCTAGTTCCTCTCCTATCAATACCAGTGATCTGGGGAAGTTGGCTGATTTTTCGGTTCTGATCAGCTCAAAACCCTAACAAAATTACTCTATTTCCTCTTGCCAACTTCACTTGTTTTGGTTCAAATTCACCCAATTTAATCTTCTAGAGTTCATGTACAGGGGACCAAGTTATCTAGCACCATTGAAACTTAAATTGCAATAACACAAACAATGATTAAAAGAACCAAAACAGTCTAGCCAACAAAAGAACCAAAACAGTCCACTACTTGCCCAAAACAACCACTTTACTTGCTTCATTTCCATATCAACTCCACACCATACCTTTAAACCAATGTTTAGCCAAGTTTCTTAGGCCTTAATTAAGGTGCAATGAACCACAAAATCAAGGAGAAACCTCCCTCCAAACCGGTCAGCCAAGAGAAAGCAAAATAGTCCACCTAGTTCACTTGCATCACCAACTTTCATCCTTTCATTATGGTTAACTTAAACATCATTCCAAGAGCTATCCTTAACTCAAAAAGGGTCTAAAACATGTTAATACATCAAGTAAAACCATAAACAAAGTTTGGACAAAATATCAAACACATGGTATGTAAAACAACCAACCCTACTTCCACTTGTTTAGTTCAAGAAGTTTCACCACAAATATCATCCTTTCAACTCCTAGTTTTACATCAAAACTTCAAACACATGATGTAACACAAGAAAGCTAGGATTTAAGAGGCATATACCTCTCTTATGTGAAGCTTTGAATCACCAAACAAACCACCAAAAACCAAAGCTCCAAGTTTGGATCACACACTAGGGTTGAAGGTTGTTCACTCCACTAACTCAAGCCCTTTCTCTTTTGATTTTTGCTCAAGATCAAGCTAGGGTTAGAAAGCAAAGAAAAATGGAGTTTTCTCTCTTCCCTTGGAAGCTTCAAGATGGCCCGCTATACGGAGAAGAAAATGGAGCAAAGTTGGTTTAAATTTCCTCTAATCCTTTGGTCAAACAAGATGTGTGATTAGGGTTTTGCCACATGACCCAATCTTGGCCCTTTCTTCCTTTAATTTTGACTAATGAAGTTTCTACCCTCCAAATGTTCCATGTCTATTTAACACCTCTAAACTATCATATAAAGTCCCAACCACAAATAAAAAGACCTTTGGTCAAAGTGTATCTATTAAGATATAAAAAATTGCCAAGTCTAGGAAATGTTACAATTCAAGTAAAAGCAATAAAATGCAATGCAAGGAAATGTCATAAGTGATTTAGTCTTAGGGAAATGCAAGTGATTTAGGAGAATTTATATTTTTAAGTGAGGGTTCTTACACTTAACATGTACCAACTATATCAAGAAAATGAGTTAGAACTTGACTCACTTATAAAAATATCTAGGAAATTAAGGTTATAAAGTAAAGTAAAGAAAATGTGCTCATAGAAATATGATAAAGTAAAGATAATTTCCGGGGTTCTCACATTAGTAATTTACTTTGGCTACACAATTAGATACCCTTAGCAGTTGTTACTCTCTTTGAAGTTCAGTGCTTTCTAATTGAATTTTCTTTGAAAAGAAAAAAAGTCATCCATATGATTTAGGCATTCGTTTTATACTTCTTGCACAAAGTAATCCATGTTTAAGCATTTAAACTAATGTATTTTTTATCTGTTTTATATTAACTGAAGAAAACTATCCTCAATTTAAAGTCCAAAATCTTAGATTCTGAATCTGACTTGACAGCACGCTAGTAGCTAAATTCACAAACAAGAAAGAAAACTAACTGATGTAACTTGTAGATCTATCAGTTCTCCAAAGTTTTGACCATAAAGTGCTTTATGAAATTTTAAAACTTCTAACACTTAATCTGCAATGTTGCAGGTACTTCTATATTTGGGATTAGTATTGTCAATCCCCACAATTATTTATCCGCCAATCATTTACACAGGAAGCATCTCTCTTAACCTTCAATTCGTATCTTCTTGCAGCACTACTACATATCCTTTTTGCAGAAACAATGTTAGCTTAGAATTAATAATAATTAAAAATACCAAACAATTCATAATTTAACTTAGAGAATGTGACTAAATTCGACATTTCCGAAAGGAAATGATTTTTAATTCTACTTTTAATTTTATGTACTGCTTGATTTTCATTTACTGAAAGGTAACAACTTGGCATGTTTTGTTTAGGCAACAATGAAGTATCCTGTTTTTCTGTTCTTCTTCATTCTTTGGTTTGGCTGAAGTTCGCAAATCATAGGATATTGCCACAGGCCACCTTTAAAAACTTTGTATCTCAAATTATCTCAATTTAGCACAAATCTGTGGAAACTACACAAATGGCCCAAAATTGATCTAAACACAAATCCGTTGCTAAGACTTTCTAAATAATTATGCAAAAAATAGTGAATAAAACTTCTTGATGTACCCTTTTTTTTTCTTTTGTTGAAAAACGTTCTTGATGTAGCTGCAGAGTGCATCCTTGACAAATAAAATGGAAAAGGAATCAATCTTATAATTAAGCATGAAAAAATAGAACTTATGTAAAGATTATGATACGATTTCATATGGAAAATATTATGATAGATTGATAAGATTTAAAAAAATCATACAAAAAACAATGAACAAGCCTTCTTCATGTATTATTTTATACTTTTGTTGGAAAACATTCTTCACATACTTGCTAATTGCATCCTTGACAAATAGAAAGGGAAGGAGATAAAGCTTATAAATATGCATAAAAAATACGATTCACATGAAAAGACGATTTTGTATTTAAAATTTGACATGGAAAAGATTATGATATATTCATAACAAGGATGAGAGAGTAAGGGTGAGGGAGGAATTAGTTAACAAATGTTTATCCACAATGGAAAAAAAATAACGATGCTAGGCTGTTAGGAGAGAGACATGAGAGAGATAGGGCGTGATTAATGTGAGAGCGAGTATAATAAACTCACTTGTTTACTTAGCCAAGTAGAATAGAGAATAAGAAAATAGATAAGTATGAGAATACGACTTTATTATATATATATATGATTGACTAATTTAGTTATTATCATATTTGATCCATTACCACCATTTTACCGGGAAATTGTACAATGTGGTATGCCCTGTTATGTAGAGCAATGAAGAGGAATACAACTCAAGTAAACTGCACTAACCGGCTCAAGGGCAATATTCCATATTGGGCTAACCGGCTCAAACGCAATATTCCCTGTTTGGTTCCCCCAACAATTGCAGAGACTTATTGATAATTCCTTTAAATTCCACAGTGCTACTACCGTACTTTCCATTAGCGAACAGAATCGTTGCCGTAAACTCTTGGTTGGTGTTGTCAATGGATGCTACTGCAGAAATGCGTGGTGTGGATTTGAATCGAGCGCTTCGTGTCAAGATATAATCAACGAAAATAACAATAATATAATAACAATAAGATTAACTCAATGACAAATTTTGTATGTATATCATGCATTCAATTGTAATAGTATATATACTGTTTGTATATATTTAAAATTAACTCTAATAATAATTAGAAAAGCTCACTAAAACTAATAAAAAATTCATAAAATGACTTAAAAGGGAATAACAAATTATTCAAAAAGTTAAAAATTTTAAATCAAATGATATAAAAGAGAACATTCAAGTCATTCAACTTTTAACAAAAAGACAAAAATATTAATAATGTTACAAAAAGTGCTCTTGGAATAAAGAATGCTTGATTTATTGGTTGTGCATTTGTGTTGATTAGTGCAATCCAAGTTCAATAAAAATATAAAATAATATGAACAGTAAATGTCACATTTTTTTTTGTCTCAATTACATCAATTCCTTTAAACAATGGATTCTATAAAAATTTTAAGGGAAAAAAAATCTAAAAACATCATGATCATGTTCGCGTGCAAAGCATGTGATCCATTATCACTAGTATGTCCCAACTCCCAAGCATGTCATCCTGTAGCTCCTACAGCTCGTGTGCTACTGCAAATTGCTCTACTGCTTCATAAAACCTGGATTGCTGCAAATTGCTTTGCTGCCTCATAAACTTGGGGTTGTTGCTGTTGGGGTTCGGAAAATGTCAATGAAACGCCATGTGGGGCACCCATTGACAGCCACCCCATCATTTGCATCTGCTGTTGCATATAAAGCGTCACTCCAGAGGATGAGGGATGAGGATGATTTTCATCAGTTTGCTGAGGAAGGGGCAAAATAGTAGAGGGCCTGAAATAGGAAGCCAATTCTCGCTTTGCATTATTTAGATCACGTTGGACTTGCTTGAGCCTGTTTTGCAGGTTGGAGATTAGACCGACTCAGCCATAAATGGGGTCTTGAATTCCGTACTGTGCCTCATAGGCCAAGGAGTTGACTGCTGCTTCACGATCAGGAGCGTTTAGTTTACTGAGTAACTTGCCAATGTTGCTACCTCCGAAGACATGGCTGATGTTCATGAATTTCTGGGTCTGGTCTGGGGGAAAATATGGTGCAAACACACAATCTTGAGTGCACTTTTGTCTGCGACATTTGCACAGAGCACACGGAGAATTTGACGACAACATATTTATATCTCTTCCTCAACACCCCCAACTAGCAGATCACTACATCAATTGGTATTACCCACTAGAAATATATTATCTCTGAATATCAATTGACTAGCATCAGTATATATAAGCTTTTTCAACCAAAACGTGGTAATGATGCACTAGAACTCTCATTCTTGAATCTGTTAAAGCCTTAAAAGGTATATTTTGGGGTAGGAGAATAAGTAAAAGGCAAGTTTGTTTGTAAATGGATCAAAACAGTTATCATCTCGGATGGTTAGTAGTTGACACCGATTCAAAGTTTGAATGCTTCCAAACATGATGGAATTTTTTTTTTCTTTCATTTTTTTTTTTGTTATGAGTGGCTGCTCATCCGGCTCCATGCACCATATTATCAATGTCTAATGAGTAAAACAGGACACAAGACCAGAAGATTAACATTGGCTTTAGTAAGTTCTACAAGTAGATATCCACGATAATATTTTCTAGATCTCTGAGATTTTATTCAATCACTTAAAAGCTGAACTGAAACCCACTAAAAAACTAACCATATTTGGTTGTGAGTATCTATATCTATCTGTACTATATACTCCAATAATATGACAATAGTTGCTAACAACATTTTACATTTTTTTTAATGCCTTGTTGGTTCATTTATGGCTGATGTATAATACTAAAAGAATTATCACTTAAATTGATTGTTATATTTTAATTTTAGTCAACAATTCATCATTTAAATACTCTTTCATATAAATATACACTACAACAAAAATGACCTTTACCGGCATTTAAAAGTACTAGTATAGATAATCTAAGCTGACACTTTACTTTTCCTCACACCTAGAACGAGTTTCGTCCCTTCCAATATGGGGATAGCCTCATAGCATTGAAATGTGTTAGGAAAACTATGCTGTTATAGCATCTCGTCTGCTAACAAAAATCGCTTCTCGTAATAATCGAAAGTGTCAGGATAGGTATGGTACATCAATAGAATATCAAATTCTATGAAGGCATCTTGGATTGTCTTAATATATGGCTTTTAAGGACACTTAGCCTAGTCAATTTACATTGCTTTGGACGACATTCCTATGTGTCATTAGATATTGCTTTAGAAACTGAACTATGCTGCTGCTTTTAACTGCCAGGAGCTTTTTTTTTGTTTTTATATGGAAGCAACCTGCAAGTAGTGCTCCCCGCTGTACATTCCATCAATCAGAAACCCAAAGAACTTGTAAAATTATCCCAAAGAGCAGAATGCATATAGTAATTTAAAAGAAAAAGTCAATGGTCAAATATAATTTGTTGAACTAAAAGTCGGTAACAAGTACAAACATAGCAAGTGCTAAATCCCAAACAAGTACTAAAACATTCTCATGTACACAAACTTGAAATACTCTTTTGTGCACAAACTAAAAGATTCTCATCCCTAAGAAGTTGAAAGAACTAACAATAGCTTCCAAACTTTCCAATGAAATGAGAGCCTTCAGTCATAACCACAAAGTCACCATCAATCTTCAGCTGGTTCCACCTGTGAACAATGTTTGTGGGGATCATTAGATCATCATACTAACAAGAGCTTTCCAGAAAAGCCACGATGTATTTGCTAAAGATCAAATTAAATTGCCATGATTCCAGAGGCGAAGCCATTCATGATGAGACCTAAGAGCCACAATGTAAAGACATGAACCCCTTTTCCACTACTCTGGGTTAGGCCACGAGCCATGTCATTTTGTTTGATTCAAAGTTAGGAACCGTTCTAAGGATTTAAATTTGTTCAAATTTTCTGTATTCCATGAAATAATCACTTCCAGGGGGAAATTTTGCAACCCACTCACACTTAAGATCAATCTGCTATCAATGAAAAACTAAACCTTGTATCCACTCAGTAACATAAAGTCAACTGCTAAAAAAACTAGTTACATGCATTTCATATTGGCAATTACAGGACAGATCAATGCGTAAAGTTAAAAGCTTTCAGAATAAGTATTAGCAACTCAATGCCCATAAAGCCAATACTAAATGTGCAGCAGTAGCTGATCATGAAGCTTTAGTTGCATTTACTTCTTAAATATTGGCTAGAGAAAAGATCATAACGTTTCCCACCTGGAAGCTTTAATTTCATCTATTAATTACCACCTCATACTTGCCAACAACCATAATCACACCACTCATCCTCTTATACCAACCACAAAGTCCAATAAACCCAATCTCCTGCCCCCTGACCCTCCTCTCCCCCACCCCCCACCCCCAAAAAAAAAGAAAACCAAAAAAAGAAAGAACAGAACAAGAAATGGTTCTTGGAACATTTACAATTTTCACAACCCTTTCACAACAAATACATGGAAAGCACTAATGAACATCATCTGTAGGCCCAATTGAATCAAACAAAATTGACTACTAGTCCTTAATTTACTGTACAACCACTAACCACCGACATGATTACTACCAAAAATGCAGTTGCAAAGCAGAAGCAACCTCTTTAATTCATAAAACAGAGTACAAAATCAACCCATTTTAGTACTCAACTTCCATCCTTAAAATCCAGAAAAGGCCATGCAACATCCTGAATCTTCCTTACAAAGACTAAAGACCGTTCTTTGATCAGCTTATACTAAAAACCCACAAAATTAAAACACATATTTTTCAGTTTCAAGAAAAATCACGAGCCAAGATTTACCTTTAGAGAAGACTTAAAGCAGCCGTTCCGGTACACAGACTGGAAAACTTAATGATGTATTGCTGTCCTATCCTTGACCAGGGCCTTTTAAATACTTAATGTAATTACCTAGTAGATCAAGAATTTAGTTTCTTTTTGGTGTTAATGTTTTCCACATGAATCAGGAGTTTGTTTTATCTTTTCTTGGCTTCCTCGTGAATCAGGGAATGTAGAAAATGGAAACATAAGAGAGATCACTCAATAAAAAACCTATACTAGGTTGTTTTCGTATTTATGGTGAAACCATATATTACCTAATAACTTTTCAGTACATCAAATTGCAATCATGGACAGCAAAATGTGCATTGCATCCGTTGCTTTTGCGAAAAATTTGAACTATACTAAAAGAATGTCTTAAAATTTTTACCTCCAAAGGAGGGAAGTTCTGCATTAGTGCTCAAAAGAAGCTGTGCTTTGTTCCTGTGCAGAGTCTCCATATCCTTTCTTTAAGGTAAAATTGTTTGGAGAGGCATTCATTGCTAAAGTTTCTTGATACAAAGCCTGCAAAAATAGTTTCGCCAAATTTTAGTAAAGACGAAAGCGAGGCTAAATCAAATGCTTGTATGAGAAAGATAGTTTACCATTTATCATTGCCAGATATACTCTCATTGCCCTACTTCCTAAACTGCAATTCAACTTTCAAAGCCTTAAGAAGGTCTTGCATTTCAATTTGTTGGTTTTGCATTTCAGCTTGTTAGTTCTCCAGCCTTTGCATAAGTTGCTATTGAGTTTGGACTTGAATTTCCAACTCAGCTGAGCGCTTTTCAGCTTGTTTAGCATTTTTCTTGAATTTTCCAACCATGTCAGGTACGAACAACAACAATTCATTAAAAAACAAGACAGATTATGTCCCATCACAAAAGATGCAAAAGAAAGCTCCAAAGTCTGAATTATAAGTTGTAAGTGTGATTATAATTTTAAGCTAGTCCTAAAATTATACATCTCAAACTACACAACATCAACTCCCAAGTCCGAAAAAGAATAACCAAAGGAGATTTCAAGTCATGAACAACCCCTCCATATGATACATACCCAGCCTACTCAATCAGATTGAATTTGAGGGAAAAAAATAGGGTCAGATCAAGCACATAACATCGCATCTGTTCTAATTCTGCGTACCCATACAAAAGCTCCAATTAGCTTGCTGGATAAACTAAATCAACCCCAAAAACTAGTGGCAAAACACATCTAATTTAATGTTTTCTAAGTTTGTTGGGTAGGTTTGTCTAATGAGGGAAAGAAGCAGAAAGTATGGTCAACATTTTACACTACCAACGACAACAACCAAAATTTTCCAACCGCTGGTTAATTTTTGTTCAACTCTCCCCCTGTCAAGTCCAGCCGTAGCTGGGTTTTGTGCAAAAAATGGTTGGGAAGTAGCAAGTCCTTCCCAAGCGGGCCAAGAGGCAGATGATGCAATCAATCTAGGGGATTCATGATGACAAGGCAAAAAATTTTAACAATTTTTTCCCCTAAGTTAAAAATTAGGGCAATAAAAGTTCTAGGGATGAAAAGATAAATCATGTAAATAACCATAAATTACACCCTCAATGCAGATTCGACAAGAATGCAGGTAGAAATTTTCAGAAAAAAAAAGGCTTAGGGCCAAAATATTTACAAATTATTTTAGAGAGAAAGAGGAGAGGGAAAGATCTAACCTTTGCTGCAGACACTTGGAGAATTACTTGGTCTTCATGCCAGAGAGCCATGGTACTTCACTGGTCTTCAATCGTCGGAGAAATTGAGATTGCAATAGTGAGGTGGAGCTAGAGGTGAGAGTAGGCATCTGAGTGAAAGCGAGGTGGAGGTGATTTGTGAGAGAGTTCAACACTTAGAAAAGCTTTGTTTTGCTTCTACACAGTAAAAGACAATTAGACAAGAGTTCGCCACTTTTTTTGCCTTGAATTTTAAAATTTGCGCCACTTTTTTTTTGCCTTGAATTTTAACTAGATTTGGATCATAATTCATAGGTGGCAGAATTTGTTAATTTCATATGAGTGAAAATGTACTTTTATTACATTTCTAGTAGTTCTTATAGGTGCTAAAATTTTATACAAATTTCTCATAACTGCAAAAATAGGATACATCTTATTATTGAAAATAATGATGTTCAAATTATATGGCAGCCAAATAGTTGCATTATAAACAATCCAATGCTATTAATAATATATTGCAGCATCTGACAAAAAAAAATATATTGCAAGAAATTGTAAAAAATTGAAGACAATTTAGTGACGACAATATATTATTACTAATATATTGAAAGTTATAATGACAACAATAAGTCGTCACCAAACAAATATCAGTGACGACTAGAGAAAGTCGTCAATAAACAGTGCTAGTAACAGTGATGTCACTAAAGACCAATTTTCTTGCAGTGATGGCTGCTTGTCTTTGTTTGTTTGTTTATAATCAATCCAATTTTGCAAAAAAATAGATGGTTTTCAATATTAGCCGAGGGACAATAGTTGAAGTTAGATAGATGAAGATGGTTTTCAAGGTGCTTGGATTCCTACAACTTTCTTTTGGCTGAGATAGCTTGTTTGAGGAGAGGTGAGAGAGATGAGAAGAAGAAAATTTTCACTAAGTCTTTTGGCTGCCAAAATGAAACTTTGGAGTATTTCACCAAGTGTTTTGGCAAATGAATCTTCCGCCAAAATCAAACGATATCATTTCGTGTCGTTTTTTTTTTTGTGTACATCTCACATTTTCTCAAGTGTCATGATAAAGGCACATTATTATTTTTATATTAGATAAAATAAAAAAAATTATAGTATATATTATTGAGTTGATAATAAGTGTCATAATAGGATTGCTATAATGACACAAATCAGAAAGTGTTCTGATAGGCATGTCAGGAAAGGTCATTTTTATTGTAGTGATACATATAATTCATGCGTTAGTATATGTGTATTTTATTTATCAATTTCTTTCTTGCAAAAAATAAATACAGTTGTTCTAAATAGTTTTATGTACAAATTTGCAATGAATTAAAAGTGTAAGAGTATAATTATTAAGAAAAATGATGTCTCAAAAATTACCAGGTCATGTCACTTCAGTGCTAAACACGTTTAGCTGATATTGTCCTAATAAACTATTTGATACTAATATATTCTGATTAAGGAAGTTGGGTGGTGATGTTTGTTATGGACTCAATGGAGTCTGTGAATTTCATTACATAGTATTTACTTCCTTTAGGCTCACTCGGTATGTCTATAGTTATATACAATTTAAAGAACATAGGAGTATCAATATTTTATCTTTTTCTTTTTCTGTATATGAGGGCTCTGAGAAATTTATTCCAGGAAAAACCATATTAGCAATAATGAAATTCAAAAAGGCTATTAGACGTGAACCAAATACAGAATAAAAAAGCAAATTGGCAATGTGGCATAAGATGCAACATTCTTGTGATCCAATGAAATACTCAATCTGAATGTCTGAAGGTGGACCTATGTACTTATTACTTGAATCTAAAACTGAATGTGGACGAGATTGTATACAAACCAACAGTACCATCAATATAATTGTCAACTTAATGAAACAATAAAATTGTCTAATAGTTTACTAAAAGCAACATCTACGTAATCTAATGAAAATTAATTAAAGAGCAAATTATTCATTCGTCTAATTCCTAACTCGTGGCATTGAGCATCGACAAATCAGTCGCCTATTCCACATCTTCATCATTTGTTCCATTCTCAATACTTGAACTCATAGGTCCTTCAAAATCATAAAAAATGTATATTAATCAATAAAGGAGTAATATATACACTGGAGTCTCAAATGATTTGAAGTTAGAAGCATGCTAAGGTTTGGCAAACTTCAAACTCGAAGTAAAGAATTGATTAGAGGTAAATAAAAACTATCGTGAAAGTTAAGGAAATAGAATCACTTTGTATCTTCTATGAATAGGCAAGGTTCATTAATATGTCATTACCTACATCTATGTAACGTTTAGAATTGCAACAAATACATTAGGAAAATATAGCATTATAGTAACTTGGTAACTTTACTATGATAACTTCAACTTCAGGTACTGTCATTTAATTCAAATTGATATTGATATGTTAAGAATATATTAATTCGCAGAAATTGTCAAACTCCGACACGTTCTTAATTGACATGTTAAGAATATATTGATATGTTAAGATATTCTTCAGTGGCAAACTCCGACATTATGTTGGTTCCAAATTTGGCATCCATTTCTCTGCACAAATGTATATTTCATTAGATTGTTGAACAAACTCTGTATTTTCGAAAGATAAAATTTGGGCTTGCTTAATATATTTAAATAAATGTCTTAAAACCTTGAGCAATGCCTCTTTGCCGGGGTGCTTTCTAAGAAAAGTTCAATTTGAGCGACCATATCTTCCGTTGCACTTATCTCTTGATATACAGAGGCACTACTTTTGGCATTTGGAGGAGTGCTTGTGTTACAGTTTATGGTACTCTTTTAATTGCATATTCTTCAGATGATTTTTCAACCAATAAGTGATAATTTGTAAAATTATTAACTATGAAATAAAATGAAAAACAAAATTTAATAAATCACTTTTGATTGAAATTTTAAATGCAAAAAAAAAACCTTTTTTTTTTGTAGAAATTCTTCTTCAAGCTCAAAGTTCACATCGAAAACCTTTGTTACTGTAAATTTCTTATAACCATACAAAACATTGTAGTCGGTGATTTTTACTTGAAAAATGAAAGTTTGGCTCTTCAGTTTCTCAAATGCAGAACCTAATACATCATAACATTCCCTTTCATCCTATAAAATATGCAAGGTGGATTAGTATAGATAAGCAAATGGATGATAGGATTATTTGAATAAACCGTTATAGAAATATATTGTATAACATTACCTTCTCATAAAGTTCAATAAGATATCCCATGTTGTAGTTGATCAACTTTTCTGCTTCTTTATCAAATATGGCAAAATTGTAGAAGTGGTGTTGTCTTTCACTTCAACTGTAAGCTTATACCTTTGAAAAAATAAAATTAAAATAATCAAACTATGATGTTACGTCCATACCAAGTATTAGTTATACTAATACAAATTAGAAAAGTTTGAATACTCACGTGGATACTGGATAAAGAACATCTCGTTTACAATGATTGCAATGAATTTCGAGCCATGATCTTCAACCTTCTTCCTACAATAGCTCAACCCTTGTAATACCAAGGCTCCTTCAGATCGACTATTATTATAGTTGCTTTACATGTATAATTTTCGTCCTAATTTTAACATTAAGGTTTGTACTTAAAACTATTTATAATCAATTGCAATATTTTACATTCTTTTTTTTTTAATTTTAAGGCATCTCACGTGATTCCCATTATTTGAAGCACAAGTCTAGAGCTTAGAAATAGAAAATAGATATTCTATTTTTGAATAACAACTCTTCAAGGGGCACTTGTTGCTTTTGAGGAATGATTAATTCTTCAATCCTATTGGCAACTTGTCCCACATAGAACGATTAAATTATTAAGATTCCGTAACATGAACAATAATTAATTGGAAAATGGATGAAAAACATAATGTTATCAGCTCTTACCACTTCAGATATTCATCAACTTCAGGAATTTGAAGGTTCTTATACACTTTTGTAGCAGTTGTTGTTGACAAATGGAAACTTCTTGCAATTTTTTGACTAAAAGTTTAAAGATGTCATAAAGAATGCAAATTAAACAATGAATAATGCAATGCTATTCTTTAATTACCTCTGAAATTTTTAACTGTGTTTGATTTTTCTATGAGAATGAAAGGTTCAACAATTTCTTTGTCAATGAGATAAGCAGTTTGAGACCATAGCAGAAAACAATTTCTTCGTTAATTTCTTCATTGTCTTTGAAAGCAGAAAATGTAGAACTGGAACCATCTCGGTTGTATAGATATCAAGGACACGGTTAAGGGTTATTCCAATGTTTTGAAAATCGGATCGGACTGGCCTGTTTGACCGGTCGGACCGCGAACCGGTTGTAATTCGGTCCGGTTCATACATTGGGTTAACTAGACTTAAAAACCGGATTGAACTGTTCGAACCGTGCGAATCAAATTGAATCGTTGAACCAGCTGTTTTTTTATTTTTGTTTATTAAATTGAAAAAAAATTAAAAAAGAATAGGCTTTCCTTAACATTAAAGGCTAATTATTAAATGTCACATCCACTCACTTTCTTCTCATTTTTTGCCTCTTATCAAGTTTGTATCTCTATTTTCTATTTTCTTGACTTCCTCCAAACTCCAATCTTTTTTTTTTTTTTTAAGTTGCAATCTTTAAATATCAAAAATGTGAATTAAAATTTAAACTCACAATGTCTAATTTTCATAGACGTGAATTTTGTATAATTTTAGAATATTGTGATATTTTTGGGTTGGATATAAGATTATTTTTTTGATAAATTCAATTAAGATTGAGATGAAATTTATTTGTTTTAACTTATAATTTAAACAATTTATTTCTGAAAATCCAAAATCTTTGAAAATATTAAACTTTCCATCATATAAAGTCTTAAATTAGTCCAATGCATGTCTTATTTTGTGAACATATATTTATATAAATTATTTTTTTAAAAAATTTATTAAACCAGGGTTGAGCCGATCTAACCAATTGAATCTCAACCCGAACACTCCACCGATTCAATCAACAGTCTGAGTTTCAAAACATTGGGTTATTCTTTCCTTAACGTACAAGTACAAGATGCACGGACCTCCTTTTAGGATAAGGACCAAGGAAAAGAGTAGACAATCTAAAGTGGGATTTGGATAACGCATATGCTAAGGTATGATTCCCATATAAACTGAAAATTGTTTCTTCTTACCCTCAAAAAAATTGTTTCTTTTTTATTTTTCTTTGAAAGGGAAATTTTCGAGTCCGTTTGGATTGCATTTTTTGGGGAGTTTTAGAGAATAATTATTGTAGCATTGTTTTAGAATGTGATTTGTGTAAGGTAAAACAGTGATTGAAAATTGTATAGAAACAATATTCATGAAAAACGTTAAAATGTTTCTTCAAAAAAGCACAATCCAAACAATACGTATTAGTTTAAAATATAATCAATTGTAAATTAACTGATGTGTAAAGTCAATATGGAGTTCCTATTTTTGGGAATTCGAAGTGATTCTTGATCTTCTGAAATGCTAAACATAAATTGAATATGAGAAAAATAATTTTTTAAAGAATTATTTGCAAATCCTTCGATGTTGTGTTCAAACATTTGCTTGCCATGTACTTTTCTTAAAAGGATCCTTTCTTTTTGGTTGTTTTTGGGTAAAAACCAATAGCAAAATAACTTACTTGAAATTAAATGTGCAATTCCACAAGGCTTTGTCTAGATACAGAGAAAGTTAAATGCTAAATTGAAATGCAAGAAGATAATGTAACAAATCACTTTCTGTGCATGATTGGTTAACGTAAAAAAGGCGAGAGAAAAGTGTGAAGTTGATAATACGGATGGCTCTCAAGAGCCAAAGTCCCGTTGCTTCATCACAGCTTGATCAAGTAGTAGTTGACACTCTGTCAACTTTCCAGGGAAAATAACCAGTCTAATAGAGCACCACTTAACTACAATCTCCGTCACCATTCAAACTCTCTACTGTGCCCAAAATCCTCAATAAACACGGGTGGTAATACTCGAGCATACCGATTAGTTGAGGAGATAACATTCCACTCGACAAAACAAGAGACCCAGGGTTCGTTACCCAATCGACCAAACCCTTGTCGGCTCGACTCGAGTAACTAGTCACAGGGTTTCTGGAATTCCAGAGAGTGTGCACATCAAACACAAGTATATCAAGTCAATTGCAACAAATAAACAAATATATATCACATTAAGGCAAGTGCGATAAAGTACACCCTTGCCAGACCAAACCACGTAAATCTTATTCGATCATGTTGGTAAAGAATTTAAATCAAGTATCAAATTCAATAATGTATTTGAAAACACTCACCAAAGATTTAGTGCTTGTCAAAATCACGCTCAGGTACAACTCCTTGGTTGGAGTCCAAATCTGCGATAAAATATCATTTAAGAGTTTAAAATCCACTAGGGTTCGAAACATAGGAGTTTCGCTTCAAGAAAATCAAGTAAATGAAACTTGTTAAGTAGTAGTCATATAACTTCTCAAACTCTCGAAAATTCATGCTCGCTCTTTTAGTTTCGATAAAGAAGTGATTTATATTTTGGAAGTCACACTTGGTATGAAAATCGAGAAAATCGTATTTTTAAGGGTCGTTACTTTCACTTTTTAAAGGGTACGAGTTTCGGCAAAAATTTCAGCTTATGTACCTCTTACTAAAGAAAACTCGAATACCATAAACAAGCGGAGTTCACTTCAACCTCGAGTCATCGCTCAAGTGTCAAGTTCACTCACCTAATCCTCGAGCGAAAATTGGGCAGCATGCCCTTTGTATTTATCCATTTTCCCATCCAAGTACAACTTGGGATTCACAAGCCAACAAACCTCCAATCCAACCACAAGTGATAACCAACTACATACATCTATTCAAGGCCTCAAAACCAACTAAACAAACCAAATAATAACTTATCACCATGGACCAAATCTGGAAACCAGTTTAAAGAAGAACTTATAAATGGCAGATTTGTCATCCTTCGGTGTTTTGGTCTCAACTGAAGCTACAATATTAGATTGAGGCAAATTTTATGGTGTTTAGAAGCTAAGATAGAGACCTACCTTTCCTATGAAGACATCGACACCCAATTCTCTCATTTTCAGGGTAAAAAATGGACAGTCAGAAGCACATGAAAAATAAGTCAGGAAAATTAGAGTTTTTGTGCAGTCAGGAGTGCTCTAGCCAAATCATAAGCTAAAATGATCCAATTGATCTGAAATTTTGCAGGTAGAAAGTTAACTCAAATCCCTATAACTTTCATGTTTGTCCAAAAGCTGATTCAGTCTAAAACATGGAGAAATTCGCAGTCCAAAAATAGGGCAGAACTGACATTCACCACCAAATGCTGGAATTTTGCATATCAACCCTAAAACCATTCATCAAAGCTGAAAATTGCTTGACAAAGGTGAAATTTCATCTTTTAAGGCTAAATATCACAATCAAGCCACTAATCATCTCACAAATTCCATATCCAAGCTCTCTACCAACATTGGATAGCTAAACAACATAATCAAGGCTAAAAAAATTACCGAACCCTAGCTGAAATTTCATAATCAACACCAAAAACTAGAGTATCATTCAATATATTCCAAGATTCAAAGTTTCTACCCCATATTTTGCTAAACTAAGAAAGAAAAAGGAAGTTTAGACTTATACCTTCCAAAACACTTGAAGAAAGTGAAGAATCAAGCTATTTCTCTCCAAAACAACTCCACAATAAGCTTCCTTAGCTCCTTGGTGCTAGTTTAATCGATTTAGTTTTGTGGTTTCAACTCAAACAAGGCAAGATTCAAGGCTGTAGTTGGTGGTTTCCTCTCTCTTTTGTCTCCCAATTTTCAGCCAACACAAGAAGGAAATGAAGAAAAATGAAACCAAGAAGAAAGATAAGAAAAAAGAAAACTCATTTAGTCAACCAACCCTTGGATCTTTGACACTTGTCAAAGCCAAGTTTTCTCTCTCTTTTTTTCTTTTCTTTCCTTTTCCTTAGTCAAACAAAGATGGCTGATTAAGGGGTAATTTAGGGAGGATTAGGTGAAATAAAACAAGAAGATTAGGGTAAGAAAGTAGTAGTCAAGTGGTGTACTCAATCGGTAAACAAACGGTGCACGTCGGTTCATATTTTCCTTAACTCTATCGTACTTGTGTTTTAACTTGTGATTCACTAACTTATTAATTAGCACTTCTAATCACACATTTCCTCCTTACCTAATACTCGCTCTTATCCACCAAATTTAGTACACACACCTCACCAAATGATCACACTACCAAAATGCACAAAAACCCTAACTTACGCCATTCCTTTAGAAAATCATAACTTTAGTTATAATTATAAAAAATTCATACAACTGGGCTTATTTAAAACTAGACTTCAAATACTAATAATCTTTAGAAGACACCTCAAAGAGATTCAATTCATAAGTTGGGTCCAAATTAAGCCGTAAACTACTATAACATTCCTATTTTTACTTGTGCAGGGCAGAATTTTTCAATTAACTTTGCCTATTTTCTAGTATTTATAGAAATGGAATCAAACTCTATATTTTATATCGTAGGAAGCCCTATGAGTCTAGTTTCAAATGCAAACAAATGGAACTCAATTTCGACTTTCCTATATAAAATTATAGCCAATTTTCCAAAATTGCGCAGAGCCTCCTGCGAAAATTTCTAAATTTTCTAACAACTTGAGAATATGAAACTTTTCTTAACAAAATTCACTCTCTTGGCTCAAATTCAACCATTAAAGCAACCAAGAATCAAAGGTAAGTGAGTTCATAAGGGTTATAAAGACAAGTAAATTTCAAGGTCTCACAAATGTTAGTGTTGTAGAAAGTGAATAATCGTCCGCACAGATGGCTTGTGCCCAACATACTTAATTTTCCCTCTTTTCTCCCCACTATGGCCTACTGATTTTTGCCCTTTCCTTTACATCTTGCTCGACACTTTGTTCACTTCGCATGCTTCTTTGTTTACTTTCAGCTTTATCTAACTCCCACTCCCTTTGAAAGCATTGCCTGATCTTCTTGCACTTGCTTAGGGGTAAGTGGGCAAAAGTAACCTTCCTATCCCTGTGAACAAAAGAATATTTGTTAGTATGACCGTCTTAAATAACCTTCTTATCGTATTGCCATGGCCGTTCCAAAATAATGTGAATGGCTTGCATCGCACTACATCGCACAATAACTCATTTTCGTATATACCAATGCTAAATTACACAAGTGTTTGTTTGGAGACACGGATTTCACCACAATCACTAAACCATTGCAGCTTGTAGGGCCGAGGATGATTATGAGTAGGTAGCTGCAACTTCTTCACCATTAAAGCACTTATTATGTTAGCACAACTCCCACCATCAACAATCAAGCTACACACCTTGCTATTAACAAGACATCGTGTATAGAAGATGCTCTCTCTTTGCACATCCTCATCAATGCGTTGTGCATTCAATGCCATCCTTGTAACCAATCCTAACCCGATGGGTTGATCGATAGGAACCTCTTCACTTGATTCGTCATCTTCATCCTCCGTTAATGGCGGTATTCCTTCATACTCCTTTTCATTATCTGAGACAATCTCACCACTAGGTAAGATGATCATGGCTCGCAAATTAAGGCATTGACTAGCTATTGTGTCCACGTCCTTGGCATTAAAACATTTATTGTCACGAGTCGAGGTGTAGATGCATCATGACCAAATTTAGGGGTAAACTTCAAATCTGTCTTTGGGAATTCTTGTTTCGGCCTTGAAGATGTAGAATTTGCTCGAGCTTCCCTTCCTTTCTCGGTGGTGTAGGTCGGTTCATAGGTGAAGTGTGTCTCAATGAATACCCTCCTTGACCACTCCTCTTGAGCCTCTGCTCGATCTTGATAGCCTTTTCCCACCATGTCCTCTAGCTCGACATAGTGTTGCAGCTCAAGGTGGTCAGCAATTTTCGGTCTCAAACCACTGAGAAAACGTGCCATTGTTGCCTCCCTATCCTCTTATATATCGGCTCTAAGCATGGAAATTTCCATGTCCTTGTAGTAGTCCTCAACCGAGGGATTTCCTTGGGATAAGGTTTGAAGCTTTTGGTACAAGTCTCTATGGTAGTGACTTGGTACAAATCACATTTTCATGAGGCGTTTAAGCTCAGTCCAAGTGGTTATAGATGGTTCACCACACCTCCTCCGGCTTGTAACCACTTGATCCCACCAAACGATAGCGTAGTCAGTGAATTCAACCACGGCCAGTTTCAACTTTTGCTCATCCGTGTAATCGTTGCAATCAAAAACTAACTCCACTCGTCTCTCCCATTCAAGGTATACATCCGAGTCTGATTTACCTTGGAATGGTGGAATTCTCATTTTAATTCCTTTGATTGCATCACCAACTGGTTTGGTATTCCTCCTCGGTTGCCTTTGCCCACGATCAAAGTCGTCATCTAAGTTAGAGTCACTAAACTCGGGCATAGGCCTATCGCGACTTCTCCCGCTGTGTTGACTGCCTTTTGAGCTGTTTTAGGACTCTTCCAACCTATCAAGGCGTATATTCATGGGCTCAAGCTTTTTTGATCCAAAAGGCATCCCATTTCTTCCTTCAAACTTTCTGCTAAACGTGAAAGATTGAAAGCTGGTGTGCTTTCTCCTTCGATAGACATGGTTTGATATTAAACCTACAAGAAAAGGGTTAGTATAAAACAAAAAATTTGACCTCACCACTTCCTCTCGTAAATCACTTACACTCGTGTATCACACAAGTGTTTAAACACTCTAATGATCTCACCAATTACTTCTCAAGTCGTTTGATTACCTCTTTTAAAGAAATCAAAATTTTCTCAATGAGATTCAATCAAACTTTTGACCAAATTTTCACACAAGAAGGTGGCGGATGAATGCTGGAAAATTTGAGTAGAGTGGATGGTCTTAAACACTTCAAAAGACATGATGAAGGAACTAGAAAATTTCCAAATTTATGGCCAAAACTCTACACCAGAATTTGGAAGTTTTCAACTTGACTCAAGACGCAATTTAGAAAACTATTAGCCATTCATAGTCCAAAACCAATTTGGACTACTTGGAACTAATAAAACTGACCAGAATCTGCAAACAAGACCCAAATAAGACTTCAAATACGCGACTTGTGGCTGGACAAATAGATTAAGAAAAATTTCCGGAACTCAAGACTCGATGGTAGAATTTCTTGGAACCTAGAGAACCTTCTACCCAATTTCTTGTGGCTGGAATTTGGAAAGTTCAAACAAGGGCTCTTGGGTTTTTATTTTCTGAAAGTTAAGGTTGCTAATTCTGGAGCTTCTCACGTGTACAAAGTGTCAAAGTCCACATTAGTTAATTATGTGGTGGTTGGGATTGGTTTGCCCTCCCAAGCCGACATGGATTCCTAGTTTAGATTGCTTTCTTGTGTTATTGATCTGAATCCTTGTTCTTCCTTTTTTTTTTTTGGCTTTTGCGTTTCTTCCTTTTTTTTTTCCACGCAAACAACAATTTTTTTTTCTCTTTTCTTTTCTTTTAGGATCAAACCCTCTAGATCAAGAAGTTCAAGCAAACCGCAATCAAGAAAGCAAGAATTTCAGCAGGTCAACTTGTTCAAGAAATAGAAATTTGGTTCCAAGATTTGGGAAGTTGGTTTCAAAGATTTTCAAGACCCCAATAAATTCAAGGTTTATTGCTGGAATTTCATCCAAGAGCTCAAGAAATTCAAGATTTTTTCCCAGATTTCAAGAGCTACAAACGATTCCCAAGAAAACAAGTAAGGCAGCCACAGTTCAACAAGAAAAGATGAGTAACAGCCACGGCTTTTCCAACAAGGTAATGACCAGAATTTTTTTTTGTTTTGACTCTAAACGAATTCAAGACTCAAGAATCAAGACAACAAGACACAAATAAAACTAGGAAAATATGATACAAGCAAGAATTGTTAATTTGGACAGCCAAGGAAACACATGAACAACAAGCAAAAGATGCGACAGCAAGGTATAGCAAGAAACCCTATTGACTCAAATTTTTTTTTGACACAAGAATCTGAATTGGATAAACAAGAAGATTTGACTTAAACACAAAAGAAAAAGGGATATAACCTGGTATTTGTCAACTAACTCTGATTACCAGATGATACGAACCCCGTCGAAAACGAAACCTGTATGCACAAGTCCCGGACCTAGACGATTAATACCGAAGGTTTGGCAGCGGAAAAACTTGACCCTAATTAACCCTAGAAGTCACGAACCAATATTGATATGATCTCAACCCGTAACTAATCGAATTAACGAACCAAAAGTTGTAAGGTAGAGGAACGCCACAATCAAGGTGGTTACTTGATTAATAAGTTCAATTGAATAACTTAAGAAAACTCTCAAGCATTCAAGAAAGGCTCTCTTGGAAAGAGAAAGAGAATAAACTCTCAAGTTTATTGATGTAAAAATCTGACCTCCTCAAGTATAAGGTTTAGGCTTATTTATAACCCTTACAATGACTCAAAAACCTAATCTAACTTGGACTAAATGACTTCCCTAATTAAGTAGCAATACTTCGGCCATTACAAGACAACTCTTGGCCGACCTTTGGACTGAAATAAATGACTTAAACCACTAAATTAATCAACTATACTTTCGGTCCAATTAGAAAGTAAGCTGACCAAAACAAAGACACTAACAAACGACCAACAAACAGCAAGGAACTTGACAATTTATAGCCTTGCCATCAATACTAATTAAACGACACATCTTGGACTTGAATCTTGGGTGTTGGCATGTCTTGATTCACATCAAGTAGGGTTTTAATCTTTGTCCAATTGACCTTGAACCCCTCATTTCTTACATTAATCACCTCAATTGCTCCATAAGGAAAAACTTGAATGATTTCGAATGGTCTCGACCATCTCGACTTAAGTTTTTTCGGAAAACAATTTAAGGCGTGAGTTGAATAGAAGCACTTTTTGCTCCACCTCAAATTGTTTCGAAATAATATGCTTATCATGCCAATATTTGACCTTATCTTTATAAATTTTGGCATTGTCATAAGCATGTAGTTGTGTTCCTCTAATTCGCTCAGCTCAAGTAATCTTCTTCCACCTGCAAGATGAAAATTCATATTAATTGTTTTAATAGCCTAATATGCCTAATGTTTAATCTCTACAGGTAAATGACAAGATTTTTCATAAACTAATCGATACGGTGACATCCCTAAAGAAGTCTTAAATGCCGTTTGATAAGCCCAAAGTGCATTACCGAGTTTTCTTGCCCAATCTTTTCTCGTTTGTTCACTGTTTTTTCCCAAAATGAGTTTGATTTTTCGATTTGCTAATTCCGCTTGTCCATTGGTTTGAGGATGGTATGGAAGTGATGTCTTGTGCCTACAACCATATTTAAGCAATAAGGAGTCAAGTTGTTTATTATAAAAGTGCTTTCCCTTCATCACTTACTATGGCTCTCGGAATGCCGAATCTACTAAAAATGTTCTTCTTAAGAAACTGAAATACCACCTTAGTATCATTAGTAAGTGAAACAATTGCCTTTACCCATTTAGAAATATAGTCTATGGCTATTAAGATGTACTTATTATTAAAAGAACTAGGAAATAGTCCCATAAAATTCATACCCCATACATCAAATAACTCAATTTCTAAGAAAGTAGTTAAGGGCATTTCATTTTTTCTAAAAATATTTCCAGTTCTTTGGACAAGCATCACAGTTTTTAACATATTCCCTAACATCTCGATACATGGTCTGCCAATAAAATTCCAATTGCTATACCTTAGCTACGATTTTTTAAGTACTAAAATGATCACTCGTTTCTACCATCGGCACAATGCCTATAAAGCAACAATTCCTCCCAAAAGTAACTTTTAGCATCATGCAAGAATTTCTTCTTTTGCTGAAAATTTAAACCCTTTGGCATTATTCTACTTACCAAATAATTATCAAAATCCGCATACCATGGAGAATTTATAATTGTTAGGACAAATTCGTCTAGAAAATTCTCTTTAATTGAATTTGGTCATTTGTAGGGATATTGTAAGGACCCGCTAAATTCTTTTACATGTTTAGTATTATTATTATTATTTATTTTTTCATATATAAATAAACAAGTAATATTTTAGAAATAGTATCACTTACACCATTAAATCTTGGTATTAGTTAGCATTTGATTAGTTAGCATTTGTTTAAAAAAAAATGTAGAAAAGATTTGTTTGAATGCATGTAAATGCCTAATATGTGCAAGAAACAAAATTTTGCATTTTCCATTCTAGTGAGAAACTAAAAGGAACTACTAGTACTTATTAGAAATCCAAATTTCCTATGAATAGCATTATCTCCTACGTGAAACCAAAAGAGGATTGAATTATCACATGTGTTTTTTGGTTGCCATTAGAACCAATAATGGTATAACTTACTAGCACTTTCATTATGACTATTTATTATGTCTTCCATTAGGAATTAAAAAGGTTATACCACTTACTAGTACTTTCATTATGATTGCTTATTATGTCTTCCATTAGGAATTAAAAAGAAAATGCTATATCACTTACTAGCACTTCCGATTATTCTCTATGTGGAGCCTAGAGAAACCAATTCAAATTATTCTGTCTACTACTAGTAATTAGTTAGAGGTTCTTATGCTTCATTCCAGCCTATACGTCACCACAAAAGCTCACAAAAAGAATCTTTTCTTCTCCTCACTTGACCGAATCTTCTCCCTCCATTTGCCAAGAAAATTTCAGCTTCATTTTCTTTCTTTTGCTCCCTAAATTTTGCTCAATCTAGCCTATTCTCTTGGAGCATCCTCAAGCTTAGTAGGAGACTTGAAGGGGGAGAGATTCTTGGTGATTTAGAATCTGATTTCTTGTGAGGGAAGGTAATTCTCAAAACTCTTATTTTCCTTCCATCTTATGGTTAGTTTTTAGTTAGTTGTAACTAGTTAAGTTGGGTTGTTGATGGGTTTTATGAATCTTGACACTAGGTAGTGGACTTGAGGTGGTTGATAGGTAGAGGTCTTGAAAATTTTGTGTGTTTATTTGCTTGTTTGTTACTTGCTTTGATGAGATATGATATAGTTTGAGTTGGAAAAGTTGGAAAGAAAGCTAGAGAAAGGAAAGTGTATGCTGTTTGATTTTTGTCTTGTTGAAACCTTCATGTTAATTTCGAATTTTTGATGTTATTTTGGTGCAATAATACTTGATACATGTTGGTGGTTATGTGTATGAAATATTTCCTAAAAAGCTTTCCGTTTGGTTGTGTTAAAATAGGGTTAAAGTGAGGTTGAATTCTGGAAATTTTTTGAGCAGGAAACCCCAACCAGTATTCACATTTTTTGTTATAACTCTCTGTCTGGGAGTTGAAATCAAGTGCTGTTTATGGCATCCGAAACAAGACTCTGAGAGCTTTCCGTTGGTATAAAATGCGACCCCTAACTCATTTCCTATGAGCCGTAGTGAACCGGCATAGATGATTGAAATTCTTCACTGCTTGCATCCGAGAAATATTCAAAGCTGCAGTTTGTAACTCAATTTTGTCTATCATATAAAACGAATTTCATGATAATTCTTTCTAGTGATTTTACCATTTTGAATGTAGTTTTCAACGCCGCAAACCACACTAAATTTCGAGTTGCGTGGCTTTAGTTATGATCAGATTCTTAAACTCTATCAAGTATGACAGAACTGGAAATTCGTAAAAACATGTCCAAATTGAGTTCCATTGGTTGCATTTGAAAATAGATCTGGAGTTTTAATTGTTGGTATGAATGTTATACTTAAGTGTATGGGTGGTTTGAATAAAGTCTTGTATTTTTTAAAAGAGAAAAATGAGTTTGTCCAAGTGAAAAAAAAATGAGTTTCCAGATTTTCGGATTTCATTGACCAGTCCTCAGTAAAATATATATATATTGGTGTAGAAAAATCCGATTGAGGTGTTGTCAGCGGCATTTGAAACTAGACTCATGGGCCTTTGTTCTGTAAAAGTTTCATGTTTTTCCTCCATGAGTACTACTGTTCTTGACTCCTTAAAGTAGGCTGTCCTGTTTGAATGTCCTATTCCTTCAGGAAATGAATTTTTTACTTGGATAGAATATTTGGCTTACTTGTGATTTGAATATCTGAAAAGTGTCTTCTGGGATGTGGTAGTACTAAAAATCTATTTTTCCAACGGTATAACTTTCATAATTTTTTTTGACTTGTGAAACTTGAGTTGCAAATTTTTAAAGTTACTGTTACTATTCATCTCAGTAGATTCCTGAAGCATAGAAACGGGCTTCTGGACTTTAAAATCTCGAATTTCCAACCTCTTACCTTGATTATTATTATTTTTTTACTACCTTGACTTCAAATGTATCTTTATGGAATTTCTCTCGGTAATGTTTCTCTCATTTCCTTAAAGTTTTACACTTTTAACAAGTTATCTTAATTAAAGCAGTTAAGACTTGTACTTGGGCATTTAATTAGGAAATTTTTGACAAGAAAATAATCTTCTATATTTTTCGATTTTTGTACCAAAACTCAGAGATCTGTTTAACCCTCAAATTGGAGAATCTTGGACTTGACTTGATTTGAATTAATGCATTTTTAGATATTTTCAATTGTTACCCTCGTGGATTAAGTTAGTAAGTGATAATTGTCTTCGATTTGAACGTATTATCTCTTGAGTGAGGGTAGCAGGAATACTACTAAACCTTGGTTGAATACCTAGGTGATTTGTAATTGTGCATGTCTCAGGTGATCAAGAGGATCTCGAGGAACTCGTTTGATCTTGTCTTGCTCTTGCTTTACACTATTGATTTCGGTGAGTGTCAAGCGCATGTTCAATGCTAATATGATTGAAATGATGTTGTACAAGTACTATATGATACGTGAACTTGTCGAGACGAGGGTGTACTTTACCGCCCTCATCCTCTTTCTCTTGTGAATGAATGATAATTGTCAAAGGATTATTTATGATTTTGCACTTGTACTTGAAAATGTTTTAACTCGTGAGTATTGAGCGGCAAAATGTATCACACTCTATTTGGGTGGGAGGTACGCTCATCCCAACTCAGTGCTATGAACGAGTCTAAGTCGATTGGAACGTGGTCTCATCGATAAATCATGCTGGTGGGGATGCCCCAACCCATTGGCTAACCTTGTAACTCGAGCCAGTAAGGGATTGGTCGAGAAGCCTGGTGAACCTTGGAAAATGATATAGTTTGATCTTTTGAGATCTCGCTTGGCATACTCGAATAGTATCGCCACTATATGAATGTTTGGTTCCGGATCCGAGTGGGTGTTATGTTGGATGGAGGGAGTAAGTGGAGAGTTACGGTCATGATACTACTTGAGTTGACGGAGAGTCAACCCAGATGGCTTGAATCGGTCGAGACGTGAAAATAGTTCTTAAGAGCTCTTATATTCTTCCATGTGTGTTTATTTCCTTCTCGTACACTTATATGAAAGTTCATGTTAAAACTGTTTTCAACTATGTTACTTGCTTGCTTGTTTAATTTTCTTGACCTCATTGAGCGTTAACTCATCCCAAGTTTGTTTTCCTTAACAGGTTTTTGGAAGTGAAAGTTGAGGAATTTAGACTAGCAACTGTTGGTCATCTAGTAAAATCTTGTGTATGATATTGGAAACTTTTGAAGTGTAAATGTTGTTATATTTGGGAATTTGATTTGTAATTATAAATGGTGGTTTTAGAAGTTGTGACTTGTATATCTGAAGAATTTCTTTAATTCTAAATCTATGGTTGACTTGTGGATTCCTTTTAAACTTGAATAAGTGTGTGAGTCCTGACGAGGGTTGGGCAGGCGTCTCGCTGATACCCTAGGGTTTGCCTTAGGGAGAAGTGGGGGCGTCACAGATATACTCTAGTTTCGAAAGGTGATTTGCCACAAGGTTCTCTGATCCCTTTGTATACTTTATTTCGACATCAAATTCGTGTAATAAGAAAATCCACCGAATTAGACAAGATTTAGCATCTTTTTTTATAGAGCAAATATTTAAGAGTCGAATGGTCCATATAGATGATAACTTTAGACTCTACTAAATAGGATCTAAATTTATCTAAAGCAAATATGATCACCAATAACTCTTTCTATGCGGTTTCATAATTGAATTGTGGCTCATTTAGTAATTTGCTCGTATGATAGATGACATCCATCCTTCCTTGTTTCTTTGACCTAAAATCGCTCCAACAGTATAATCGCTTGCATTACACATCAATTCAAGTGGTAACGAGCAATCTAGTGAGATTATAATTGGTGCAGAAGTTAACTCTTTCTTCAACCTATCAAAGGCAATTAAACCCTTGTCATTAAATTGAAAACGGGTATCTTTACATAATAAATCATACAATGGCTTTGCTATCTTAGAAAAATCTTTAATAAAATGTCTATAAAAGCTAGCATGTCCAATGAAACTTCTTATCTCCTTGATATTGCTTGGAGGTGACATTCGTTCAATGACTTCTATTTTTGCCTTGTCCACCTTAATTCTCTTGGAAGAAATCTTGTGCCCTAAGACGATGCCTTCACAAACCATAAAATGGCAATTCTCCCAATTTAGCATAAGATTTGTATCCTCACATCGCTGTAAAATCAAATCTAAATTATGCAAACAATGGTCAAAAGATGAACTAAATTCTAAAAAATCATCCATAAAATTTTTCATAATTTTCTCAATATAATAAGAAAATATGGCTATCATGCAACGTTGGAATGTAGCAGTTGCGTAGCATAGACCAAATGGCACTTTCTAAAAGCAAAAGTACCATAAAGACAAGTAAATGTGGTATTCTCTTGATCCTCCGGAACTATAACTATTTGTTATAACATGAAAAGCCATTAAGAAAATAATAAAATTCATAACCGGCTATTCGCTCCAATAGTTGATCAAGAAAGGGTAAGGAAAAGTGGTCTTTTCTAGTGATTGCATTTAATTTCCGATAATCAATGCACACTCTCCACCCGACCACAAGTCGAGATGGAATCATTTCATCATTTTTACCCATTACTATTGTGATTCCACCCTTTTTAGGGACAACATGAATTGGGATAATCCAAATACTATCAGAGATAGGAAAGATTATGCCTACATCAAGCCATTTGAGAATTTCATTTCTTACCATCTCTTTCATATTTGGATTGAGCCTCCTCTGCATTTCCACTATCGGTTTGCAATTGTCTTCAAATAGAATGCGATGCATATATATAGAAGGACCTATACCCTTGAAGTCCGAAATTGTCCACCCAATTGCCTTCTTATACTTTCTTAGAACTCTTAACAACTTCATACATTGTTCCTATACTTTTGCATAATAAATGAAATCTCTCATCCTACCTACTTTTACATGTAATTGATTTATATGGTTGCTAAAGTGTTTCTTCCTTGTATCTATATTCTTGAGGGGATTGTTCATCATAAAAAAAAATCAAATAAATTTTAGTACCGAGTAATCGGGAGTTTTCATTTAAAAATGTCGATTTTTGCGTAAAAAGGTATTTGGAATTAAAGAGAAATAAGTGAAGTGTCAAGTAATCGAGGATCTTTATCTAAAAATGTCTATTTTCGCTTCAAAAGACACTTTCACTCTTTTAAGAATGAATAAAAAAATAAAGTGAATAGTTTCCTCTTAAACCTCGGAAGTTAACATGTCATTTCAAAGGAAGAAACTCTAAGGAGACTATATAGGTTAGTTATTTGTGAAAGTAGATGAGGGAGAGAGATTGACTTTGTTAGGTTAAATTTTGGACATAATTATCTCTCTTTTGCATGATATGATAAGTATTGAGGGTAATATGAATGGTTGCATAATGAAAGCTTGCCTAGTTGAGAGAAGAATTGACTTTCAAATTAACTTGATTCGTCTCGCCTCTTAATTCATTGTCGGGTTATTTTTCTAATTTTTTTTTTTGGCAATCCCCAAAGCTGGGGTTGGGATGCCAGCCCAAATTTTATTACCTTAGAACAGTTCCTGAGGAAGGCATAAACCTGACCTCATCCATACAAGGCGCTTACTTAACGCGACGTCTTCGAATAGACGGGTAAACCAATTTATCCAAACGATATTCGCCACTTAGGTGGCTACTCCTGGCAGGCCACTTAGGTGTTCATAGGTACAGACCGACTCAGACAAGGTACACCCAACATTGGCCAGAATATCCGCAACTTTATTAGCTTCTCGGTAACAATGCTTGAATTGTATACTCTCCATAGAAAGCTTACAACACTGCTCGACCTCACCACTAATTGACCACGGGCATTGGGAATTATTCCTCAGAATCTGTATTAACAGCCTCGAATCCGATTCAACAACCAGCTGCCATACAATATTCCTCTGGATACACAGTTGCATCCCAAGCAATAACGCTTTAGCTTCGGCTTGCAAGCTAGTCCCATAACCAAAGCATCCTGTGAAGGCAAAGATAAAGGTCCCCGAAACATCCCTAAGAATCCCTCCTCCACCACTCAGACCCGGATTTTCTTTAGAGCACCCATCTATAATCAGCTTAAATGTTCCCAAGACTGGAGGTTGCCAATGAACCAGACAAATCCCACTTCCGGTTGCCGCTCCAGCAATCCCAAAAACTGAGACCATGTCGTGACCTGCTGATATTCTCCAAATTGCAACCAGTAAGCATCCTTCAAGTTTTGAAAAGCTGCTCTCACAAATTGACTGGACATCCTTAGTTATCCCTTCAAACACTGCTAAGTTCCTTGCCTTCCACAAATTCCAACACACAAAAGTGGGCAAGAGCCGAAAGACAAACTTTAACCTCTCAGACTTAGTAGGTTTGTACCACCAATTCGCCAAATATACTCTTAAGTGGTCGTAACCAAAGGTAAGACCGCAGAGAGATCCGAAAAACTTCCAAACCACCATTGCTACCTCACCCTCCATGAACACATGCTGCAGGGTTTCAACACTAGACTCCACATAGCAAAAACATTTGGATGGTAAATGAACAAAAAACCTAGTTAAAAGATCATCCAACGGTAACTGTCCTCGCAATAACCGCATCATAAAGAAGGAAATTTTTAGAGGGAGATGTGGATGCCAAACCTGTCTAAACATGAAAGAGGATGGCTTGGCCTCCCTCAACTCATGGAAGGCCGAGGATACCGAAAACCGTCCAGACGATACAGCCGTCCAAACCATTCTATCGACCGACGATGTACAAGGGACTGGCACACTCATCACTGCCTGGATTACATCAGATGGTAAGACATGAGCCAGCAACCACCTATTCCACGCACCATCCGCTACAAAATTTTGAAAGAACAAATGTTCCTGCACTTCCATGCTAAGGTAGAAAGCACCTGAGCCCATCCGGTTATCATACCAGAAGTGACAATTGCCACTATAAGGTCTCCACATTATGAATAGCTCCGCAAATCCCCTAATATCCAACATGCGACGCTATGTTGCAGAACTAGTAGAGATCATAGACACTTGACAAGGATGAGAGCCGTGACAGTATTTGGCCCGCAAGAATAAAGCCGACAATGAGATACCATTCCTAAAGTTCCACCACAAATTGCATAAGAAGACCCGATAAGTATCATAAATCGACCGAAATCCAACACCACCCTCCTATGGAGGAAAACATAAATCTTTCCACCTAATCCAGTGGAACTTATTTGAGTCTTTATTCGTTCCTCACAAGAAATTAGCACAAACTCGTTCAATCATGCGAAAGGAGCTTTTTGGAAATATCCCTGACGCCAGCAAGTGCAGGGGAATGCTTGACAACACGTGCTTGATCAAAGTGATCCTACCACCAGATGTTAAAAGTCTGGTCTTCCACGAGAGCACCTTATCAACAATCTACCACAAATCCTCAAAATAAGCTCTCTTACACCTACAGTAAACAACGACGAACCCAAATAAAGAACCGGGAAGTCTCTTTTAGAAAACTTAGTAACTCGTTCAATGACGCCTTGACGAGCCACCGACACGCTGGGATGAATAAAAAAACTACTCTTATTAGTATTCACCAATTGGCCAGATGCACATTGATACAATTCCAGCACCCGCATAATTTTTCTTAGCGAAAAAGCCGACCCATTGGCAAACACTATAACATCATCTGCAAAAGCCAAGTGAGAGACAAAAAGGCAATGTCGTGGCACTTTATATCCCACAAAATTCGATTGCGAATAAAGCAAATTCAACCCTCTAGACAATACCTCAGCTCCAATAATAAAAAATGCCGGCGATAGAGGATCTCCCTGCCGAAGCCCCCGGTAAGACTTAAAAAATCCATGTGAAACACCATTAACAATCCATGTGAAACACCATTAACAATCACCGAAAACCACACATTTGATAGCAAACGCCACACCATATCAATAAATCTTTCCCCAAACCCAAATTGACACAATACCTTAATAAGAAACACCCGGGACATCCTATCGTATGCCTTCGCCATATCAAGTTTAAGCACCACGTTCCATCCCCTGCATTTTCTCCCGATATATGCTATCAACTCCTAAGTTAGGAGGTAATTATCTGACATATTGCGACTCTTCACAAACCCACTTTGTTGAGGAGAGATAATACATGACAAAATCGGAGTCAACTGTGATACCAAAACTCAAGAAATAACTTATTCAAAAAATTACACACACTAATAGGATGATATTGAGAGAAGAATTAAGGATTCAGGACCTTTGGAATAAGAACAATTGAGGTTATTTTTCTAATTGTTTGAGGACAAGCAATAATTTAAGTGTGGGGAAATTTGATAAGTGTTTATTATTAGTATTATTAAGTAGTATTTTGTGCTGATTTTGGTACAAATTAGGATGATTTAAGCTATAACTTGCTCCTTAAACTTCTAAATTTTGCAAGTTTCATTTGAGCAATCTAATGCGCAAAAAGTGGTTATAATTGCAAGAATTGAGAAGACATAATACATTGAATCAAGTCGGATACACTTCACTTCATTAGAGCTTGATTCAATGATACTTTTGGAAAGCAAATTGGTTATTCAAGACAATTATTCTTGGAGCAATGCCTGAATTCAACTAAAGACATCTTGTTTTAAACCTTAGAATCGAATTGGAATAGAAAAACAGCAAGAAAATGAAGCAATGGAGAAAATGCAACTTGGAATACACAAGCTGAAGTCGCGTATTCCAAGGTCGCGTACTGTGTCTAGATTTTTTGCTACTTGTTCTACAACTTACTTTATTTTCACATTATTTTTCAACTCAATTGCAATATAGAATTTCGACTGCACATGTTCAAGAAACCCTAGGGGAGTGGAATGGAAGCTTTATGTCTTGTCATTGGACACTTTTTGACTCTCTTAACATTATATATGTAAGAATCATTCGATAAGAGAGAAGTTAGTCATTAAAAAGTGTTCTTATCAGATTATAGCTTTAAAGCTTAGAGTTAATCTTTTCTTGTTCTTTCTAACAAGAAAATTGTGAGAACAATTGGAAACTTCATTGCACAACTCATTTTTGTTGAAGAAATAGAAGATCTTTGGGAGCTTGTTCATCATCTTGGCTAAACTTTCTTTATCTATCTTTTTACTTGTAATTCAATATGTGTTCATGTAATGAAACTATGTTCTTTCTTATTATTTATCATATGAGTAGCTAAATTTCTAGATCTAGGGAGTAGATAAAACTTATTGCTACTCGATATGAGTCTAATATGATTTACACTTATTACATCTTGTATTAACTTGTTCATTTATGCATGCTTATCACTTGTTATTGTTTGATCACCAACAACAAGCCATCAGTTGTTATTAATCAATGAAAGTTGGTAATAATGATGAAACAACATAAATGGAGTTTAAGTAGTAGATTCATGAGAATAGAGGTACATTTAAGTGAATTAACTTTGCATTTCATGAAGAACACAAGAGTAGATATAGTTATTTACCATGAGAATAGGAAAAACTAGTCTACTCTAGGCCATTTCATTATGAGAGTGAGTTTTGGTAACATTGGAAATAAATCCCTAGTTGAACAAGAGTAGTAATAAGAGATAAATCTATTTACTTGTATATTTTGTACCATAAGTGGGCTTTGTGACGACTGGAAATTCGCTCATATTTTATTAAAATTCCCTTTTATTTCGACTCAATTACTTTATGATAGTTTTACTACTCATTTACTCCCTCAATAGTTGTAATGAATAAAAGATTTAAGGATTTTACCCTTAGTTTTACAGTTGGGGTAAATTATTTCGCGTATTTTGGCCGTGTGATCACTTGGTGAGGTGTGTGTATTAAATTTGGTGGTTAAGAGTGAGTTTTAGATAAGAAAAAGTGTGTGATTAGAAGTGATAATAATAAGTTAGTGAACTATAAGTAAAAACACAAGTACGTGCGAGTTAAGGAAAATAGGTTTGAACCGACGTGCACCGTTTGTTACCGAGTGAGTACACCACTTGAACATTACTTTATTACCTTAATTTCCTTACTTTTATTTCAGTAAAATCAGCCCAAAATATCCCTCAAATCAGCCAAAAATTTTGACCAAAAGAAAAAGAAAAAAGAAAAAAAATTGAGATCTAACCCTAAAGCGACACTTGGCGGAAATCAAAATTAACTTTGACCAAACAAATTCCTATCTTCTTATTATTCTTTTAGCTTCATTTCTTCTCCATTTCTGACTTGTTGGCCGAGCTTTAGGAGGAAAAAATAGTAAGAGAGAAAACTCCAACTTTCACCTTGAATCCATTCTTGTTTGAGTAAAAACAACCAAACTAAACCGATTAAACTTCTCTTTTGGTGGTTGGAAAGCTTTGTGTGGTAAACGTTTTGGAAGAAAGGGGTCTGATTTTCACTTACAAGCAATTATTGGAAGGTATCATGATTTCCTTTCCTTTTCTCTTCCTTAATCTTGTTTAAATTTGGATAGAATCTTATGTTCTTGGCTTATTATGGATAATGATTTAGTTTTGGATGATATAATGGAAGGGTTAGCTAGGGTTTACATTTTCAACCTTGCTTATGGTTGTATACCTAGTAATTGATAGTATTGAGCTAGTAATTGATGGTTTTGATGATATAGTGTGATGACCCCATCTCTCCTTAGGGTGTACCCCAGGGTTTAGCGGACCGCTTGCCCAACTCTCGCCAGGACTCACTCACTTACTTTAAATAAAATAGGTTACAACCTCAAGAGTAAAGGAAATAACAGTTCCCAAACCTGGAACGTACATGTACATTTATTTCTATCTCAAACATTCAGACAATCTCAAATATAACAAAAGATTTGAGTTCCAGATACATTCAACCCTAATCGAACACTAGCGCGAGTACAATCGAAAAAGTTCAAAACTAGACTATACTATCATGTACTAGTTTCAAGCCCTCGCCCGTACTCCCTGTAAGGAAAACAAATTTAACGGAATAGAGTGAGTCAAAACTCAGTGAGATTTCAAATAGCAAGTTGACCATTATTTAAAAGTGCACATATCAAGTAGCAAAGTAGCTAACATAACAAGTTCATAAAAGTGAGTAATAACATTTCAAATAGCAAATCTCAAAATAAGCAAGTGTAAAATTCTTTTTTCTAAAACAACAATAACACTACGAATAACAATCAAAGTATAAGGATGCAGATGGCTCTCAGGAGTCAAATTCCCGTTGCTTCAACCAGATCTTGATCAAGTAGTAGTTGACACTCCGTCAATGTTTCGAGTGAAGTAACGAATCCAGTAGTGCTTCGCTTAATACCAACCCATCCACCGTTCAACCCCCTTATTGGGTCCGAACACCAACTAAACACTGGTGGTAATACTCGAGCATACCGATTAGTCGAAGAGGTATCACTCCACTCGACAAAACAAGAGACACATGGTTCGTTATCTAATCGACCAAACCCTTGTCGGCTCGACTCGATTAACTAGCCAGTGGGCTTTGGGTTCCCAACTAGTCAACATAGTCGATGACCAATCGACTTAGTCAAGAGAGAAAGTACGGAGACGGGAATGAGAGGCACCTCCCACTCGAATAGAGTGTGGTACATATTGCCGCTTAGCACTTACAAGTCAAACACAAATACAAATACAAGTACAGGTCAATGCAAATCAAGTTACTTGTACAAGCATGAATGAGATATCACGTGTTTAGTTGAGTTTGGTCAAGTGCAATAAAGTACACACTTGCCCTACCAAACCAAGCAAATCTCCGATCACATTGATAAAGGATTTAAATCAAGTATCAAGTACAATCATGTATTTGGAAGCACTCACCAAAGGTCTAGTGCTTGTCAAAAGCACGCTCAGCTCCAACTCTTTGGTTGGAGTCCAAATCTGCGATAAAATATCATTTAAGAATGTAAAACTCTCTAGAAACATAGGAGTTTCACTTCAAGAAAATCAAATAAATGAAACTCATTTAAGTAGTATTCATTTTGCTTATCACATCCTAGAAAACTCATGCTCGCTCTTTTAGTTTTGGTAAGGAAGTGGTTAAAATGTTTAAGTTTGTAAAGTGGGCTAAAAGACGAGAAAAACATATTCCGAGTGGTCGCTACTTTCATTTTTCCAAGAGTACGAGTTTCGGACAAATATCAGTTTATATACCTCTATGAAAGAAGATTCGAATACCATAGAAAATCCATGTTCAATTCGACCTCAAACCTTCGCACAAGTCGCGAGTACACATGCCTAACCCTCGACTGAAAATTTAGGCGGCAAGCCCTTTGTATTTAGCTATTTTCCAGCCATTTATGGTTTCATTATTTTCCTCAACTCAGCCCAAATTTACACATAAGCAATCTGAACACAATAGCCCTTCAACTTGGCTCAATATCATCCAAATACAAGGCAATTCTAACAATGCAACCATCAAAATCAAAGCTAGAAACCAATTTTAGAGACGAATGGCTAAGTAGCAGGTTTGATGTCTTTTGGCGTTTTGGTCACAATTGAAGTTACGCTTATTGGATTGGGGCAAATGTTATGGTGTTTCGAAAATAAGACAGAGACCTACATTTCCTATGAAGACATCGACACCCGGTTCATGCATTTTCAAAGTCAAAATGTAAAAGCTCAGTGCAAACAGAAAGCTGTCTGTGAAATAGGGCGTTTGGGCAGTCAGGGGTATTTTAGTCATTTCACAAGTTACACTGCTCCGATTAAGCTGAAGTTTTTCAAGTAGATAGCTAACTCCATTCCTTACAACTTTCATGTTTTGAGCAAGAACAAATTCGGCCTTTATCAGGAACGAATATACAGGTCAGTTTGGTTCTAAAACAGGGCAGAATTACAACTAAGTGCTGGAAAATCATACATAGAAACTAGAAATCTCATTCCAAAGCTTATAAATTCATCCAACCTCATAACAAGGCTAAACCATTCATAGCAAGGCTGTCTAATACCTTTCAAAGATGAAAATTATAAGCTAATAAGCAAGACTATGAAATCTTCTATAAAATCCATCACAATCAAACCATGTGTTGCGTACATTGCAAAATAAGAAAGAAAAAGAGAGGTTTCTAGTATAATACCTCAAAACCCCCAAAATAAGTTGTAATACAAGAACTTTCTTCCTCCCAAAAGTTCCACCAAACTCACCTCCAAGCTTTCCCAAAGATTGTCGGAGTGGATTCAAGTTTCACGTTAATTTTCTCAAGAATCAAGCAAGATATCAAGTTGGAAAAATTGGAAATTTTTCTCCCTTCTCCTCTCTTAAACTCACGGCCACATGAAGAAATGAGGAAGACAAGGATCCAAAATGGAAGATAAGAAGAAAGAAGTTGTCTTGGTCAACCATCCTTAACTTTCCAACACTTGGCACCATAAGATATTTTCTTTTTTTTTCTTTTTTCCTTTTATTTAGTCAGCATTTTTGGTTGGTTTGGAGGATATTTTAGGGGTGATTAGATGAAATAAAAGCAAGGAAATTAAGGTAATAAAGTAGTGTTCGAGAGGTGCACTCAATCGGTAGCAAACGGTACGCGTCGGTTTCACACCCTATCTCACGTTTTTGCATATAAATATAGATGCCAAATCCTTTTCCTCAAAATCTCCATACCTAATTCCAAAACTCTCAATCTCGGCACGATAATACTCAAAATCAAGTTCCTATGCGGTATCGTAGAAGGGTAGAAAATAGAAAACAAATATTCAAGCAAGAGTTAAAATGAGTTCAAAAGAAATACTTGTGTAACCATAATCAAATCGTAACAAAATCATAGAAATACGGAACAAGGATACACAAGTACGGGAGATATGAAACAAGTTACAATACTAGCGCCTTAACGGTCACGACGTCCACAAAACTAGCCATCGTCCATAGAAACCCTAGCCAGACAGGCACGAAACCAGTCCATGACAACACTCATTGATCCACTCTCCTTGATCAGTTCATTCTCAAATCCAATACTAGAATCTTTCACGCCTTGACGTTTACCATCCAATTTTATATCAAGTTCAATCGAGATATAGATCCGTATTCTAGTGCTCTCCACTTTTGATACTCGGGTACAAGAATCCGAAATTAGGAGAATTCACATCTTAGGCCGTACGCTCCCAAGAACAAATCATCCAAGTTAAAGATTCCTTCCTAACATACATATCTAGCTTTCTCAAGTATCATACTAAAGGTTTTATGCCTATAACCTTCATGATTCACAGCTTACACTCATGAAGAGCGCTAAGTCCTTTATACTTATTCATATAATTGGGACCATATCACCACTTGGTCCAAGCTCACCCCGCGCAGAGACCACACGAAACGGTTCTAATACAATCTGTGACGACCCTACCTCCCTCTAGGATGTACCCCAGACCTTTAGCGGACCGCCTGCCCAACTCTCGTCAGGACTCACTCACTCACTTCAAATAAAATAGGTTACAACCTCAAGAGTAAAGGAAATAACAGTTCCCAAATTTGGAATGTATATGTACATTCATTTCTATCTCAAACATTCAGACAATCCCAAATATAACAAAAGATTTGAATTCCAGATACATTCAACCCTAATCGAGCACTAGCGCGAGTACAATCAAAAAAGTGCAAAACTAGATTATGCTATCCTGTACCAGTCTCATGCCCTCGCTCGTACCCCCTATAAGGAAAATAAATTTAACGGAATAGGGTGAGCTAAAACTTAGTGAGATTCCATATAGCAAGTTGACAATTATTTAAAAGTGCACGTATCAAGTAGCAAAGTACCGAGCATAACAAGTCCATAAAAGTGAGTAAGTAATAACACTTCAAATAGCAAATCTCAAAATGAGCGAGTGTAAAATTCTTTTTTCTAAAAGAACAATAACACTACGAATAACAATCAAAATATAATGATACAGATGGCTCTCAGGAGCCAAATTTCCGTTGCTTCACCAGAGCTTGATCAAGTAGTAGTTGACACTCCGTCAACGTTTGAGTGAAGTAACCAATCCAATATTGCTTCGCTTAACACCAACCCGTCCACCATTCAACCCTCTTACTGGCCCCGAATACCAACTAAACACTCGTGGTAATACTCGAACATACCGATTAGTCGAGAAGGTATCACTCCACTCGACAAAACAAGAGACCCATGGTTCGTTATCTAATCGACCAAACCCTTGCCGGTTCAACTCGATTAACTAGCCAGTGGGGTTTGGGTTCCCAACTAGTCAACATAGTCGATGACCAATCGACTTAGTCAAGAGAGAAAGTATGGAGACGGGAATGAGAGGCACCTCCCACTCGAATCGAGTATGGTACACACTGCTGCTCAGCACTTACAAGTCAAACACAAGTACAAATACAAGTACAGGTCAATGCAAATCAAGTTACTTGTACATACATGAATGAGATATCACGTGTTTAGTTGAGCTAGATCAAGAGCGATAAAGTACATACTTGCCCGACCAAACTAAGCAACTCTTATCCGATCACGTTGGTAAAGGATTTAAATCAAGTATCAAGTTCAATCATGTATTTGGAAGTACTCACCAAAGGTCTAGTGCTTGTCAAAAATCACGTTCAGGTCTAACTCTTTGGTTGGAGTCCAAATCTGCGATAAAATATCATTTAAGAATGTAAAACTCTCTAGAATTCGAAACATAGGAGTTTCGTTACAAGGAAATCAAATAAATGAAACTCATTCAAATAGTATTCATTTTGCTTATCACACCCTAGAAAATTCATACTCGCTCTTTTAGTTTTGGTAAGGAAGCGGTTAAAATGCTTAAATTTATAAAGTAGGCTAAAAGACGAGGAAAACATATTCCGAATGGTCGCTATTTTCATTTTTCCAAGGGCACGAATTTCGGTCAAATTTCAGCTTATATATCTCTACGAAAGAAGACTCGAATACCATAGACAATCCAAATTCAATTCGACCTCAAATCTTTGCTCAACTCGTGAGTACACACGCCTAACCCTCGACTGAAAATTTGGGCGGGCATGCCCTTTGTATTTAGCTAATTTTCAGCCATTTTTGACTTCATTGTTTTCCTCAACTCAGTCCAAATTCACACATAAGTAATCTAAACACAATAGCCCTTCAACTAGACTCACTTTCATCCAAATACAAGGCAATTCTAGCAATACAACCACCAAATCAAAACTGGAAACTAGTTCTAAAGATGAATGGCTAAATAGCAGGTTTGACGTCTATTGGCGTTTTGGTCACAACTGAAGTTACGCTTATCGAATTGGGGCAAATGTTATGGTGTTTCGAAGTTAAGACAGAGACCTACATTTCTTATGAAGATTTCGACACCAGTTCATACATTTTCAAGGTCAAAATGTAAAAATCTCAGTGAAAACAGAAAACTGTCTATGAAATAGGGCATTTGGGCAGTCAGGGGTATTTTGGTCATTTCACAAGTTACAGTACTCCGATTGAGCTGAAATGTTTTAGGTAGATATCTAACTCCATTCCCTACAACTTTCATGTTTTGAGCAAGAACTAATTCGGCCTTTATCATGGACGAATATGCAGGTCAGTTTGGTTCTAAAACAGGGCAGAATTACTACTAAGTGCTGGAAATCATACATAGAAACTAGAAATCTCATTCCAAAGCTTATAAATTCTTCCAACCTAATAACAAGGCTAAACCATTCATATCAAGGCTGTCCAATACCTTTCAAAGCTGAAAATTATAAGCTAATAAGTAAGACCATGAAATCTTCCATAAAATCCATCACAATCAAGCCATGTGTTGCTTAAATTGCAAAATAAGAAAGAAAAAGAGAGGTTTCTAGTATAATACCTCAAAACCCCCAAAATAAGTTGTAATACAAGAACTTTCTTCCTCCCAAAAGTTTCACCAATCTCACCTCCAAACTTTCCGAAAGATTGATCGGAGTGGATTCAAAATTTCACGTTAATTTTCTCAAGAATCAAGCAAGATATCAAGTTGGAAAATTTGGTAATTTTTTTCTTTTCTCCTCTCTTAAACTCACGGCCACAATGAAGAAATGAGGAAGACAAGGAGCTAAAATGGAAGATAAGAAGAAAGAAAGTTGTTTTGGCCAACCATCCCTAACTTTCCAACACTTGGCACCATAAGATATTTTTTTTATTTTTTTTCTTTTCTCCCTTTTCTTTAGTCAACATTTTCGACTGTTTGGAGGATATTTTAGGGGTGATTAGCTGAAATAAAAGTAAGGAGATTAAGGTAATAAAGTAGTGTTCGAGTGGGTGCACTCAATCGGTAGCAAACGGTGCACGTCGGTTCAAGCTTATTTACCTTAACTCTCGTGTACTTGTGTATTAAACGTATGATTCACTAACTTATTATTAGCACTTCTAATCACACACTTTCTCTTATTTAAAACTCACTCTTGACCCGCCAAATTTAGTACACACACCTCTCCAAGTGATCACATGGCCAATGGGTACAAAACCCCTAATTTATGCTAACTATAAACGTAAAGGTAAACTCTCGATTCTAGTATATTACACCTATTGAGAGAGTAAAATTGGTAGTAAAAGAAATTTATAAATTAACTTATTCAAAATAAGGGAATTATAAGGAAAATATACATATCGGGACTTGATAGTATTGAGTTAGAATATAAATTTTTAGAGTAGAAGTGAATTTCCAACTTTGATAATGAATCTGACCTATTTCTGACCTGCATATTTGTCCATGGATAAAAATCGAATCAGATCTTTCTCAAAACATGAAAGTTGTAGGGAATGAAGTTAAATATCTACCTACAAAATTTCAGTTCAATCGGAGTATTGTAGCATATGAAATGACTAAATTATCTCTGACTGCCAAATGCCCTATTTCGCGGGCAGCTTTCCTGTTTCCTCTGAGATTTCAAATTTTAACCTTGAAAATGCAAGAATTGGGTGTCGATGTCTTCACAGGAAATGTAGTTCTCTGTTTTAGTTTCAAAAACGTCATAAAGTGTACCACAATCCAATAAGTGTAGTTTCAACTGTGATCAAACGCCAAAAGATATCAAACCTGCTACTTCGTTATTCTTCTTTAATACTAGTTTTTCAACTTTGATTTTGATGGTTGCATTGCTAGAATTACCTTGTATTTGGATGATGTTGAACTAGTTGATAGGCGATTGTGTTAAGATTGCTTATGTGTGAATTTGGGCTGAGTTGAAGAAAATAATGAAGGCATAAATGGCTGGAAAATAACTAAATACAAAAGGGCATGCCACCCAAATTTTACTCGAGGGTTAGGCGTGTATATTCTCGACTTGAGCAAAGATTTGAGGTCGAATTGAACTTGGATTATCCTATAGTATTCGAGTTTTTTTCGTAGAGGTATATAAATTGAAATTTGACCAAAACTCATACCCTTGAAAAAATAAAAGTAGTGATCACTCGGAATATGTTTTCCTCGTCTTTTATACTCAAATGCGAATTTCAAAGTTTTAGTTTGCTTCTTTAGCAACAACCAAAAGAACGAACACGAATTTTCTAGAGTTTTTATACGTAACATGAATTCTATCTAAATGAGTTTCATTTACTTGATCTTCTTAAAGCGAGACTCTATGTTTCAAACCCTAGTTTGATTTCAAACTTTTAAATGATATTGTATCACAAATTTGGACTCCAATCAAGGAGTTACACCTGAGCGTGATTTTGACAAGCACTAAATCTTTGGTGAGTGCTTCCAAGTACATGATTGAACATGATACTTGATTTAAAACACTTGATATTTGATTGGTTTGGTCGAGTAAGGGTGTACTTTATCGCACTTGCCCTAATATGATATATGTTTGTTTATTGTTGCAATTGGTTTGATATACTTGTACTTGACTTGTAAGTACTGAGCGGCCAGCATGTACCACAACTCAATCCGAGTGGGAGGTACCTCTCATTCTCGTCTCCGTACTTTTATCTTGATTCAGTCGATTGGAGATGTTATCTCATTGACTTCTTGGGGACCCAAACCCCACTGGCTAGTTAATCGAGTCGAACCGGCAAGGGATTGGTCGATTAGATAACGAACCATGGGTATCTAGTGTTGTCGAGTGGAGTGTTATCTCGTCGACTAATCGGTATGCTCGAGTATTACCACCAGTGTTTAGTGGTGTTCGGGTCCGGTAAGGGGGTTGGATGGTGGACAGAAATTGTAGCTAAATGGTGCTCTACTGGACTGGTTACTTTACTTAAAAGTTGATGAAGTGTCAACTACTACTTGATCAAGTTCTGGTGAAACAATGGGAATTTGGTTCTTGAGAGCCATCCGTATCCTTATATTTTGACATGATTATTACTTATCGGGTTATTGTTTCTTTTGAAAAAAACTTTACACTCCCTCATTTTGAAATTTGCTACTTGAAGTGTTATTGTTCACTTTTTTGAACTTGTTATGCTTGCCTATTTGCTACGTTGATACTGGTACTTTTAAATAATGGTCAATTTGATATTTGGAACTTCACTAGACTTTTAACTTATTCCACGTCATTTGTTTTCCTTACAGGGGATACGAACGAGACGTGAGACTAGTACATGATAGCGTAGTCTAGTTTTTGAAAATTTTGTAATTGTACTTGCACTAGTCGCTCGATTAAGGTCGAATGTATTAAGAACTCAAATCTTTTGATGTATTTGGGATTGTATGGAAGTTTGAGACAGAATTGAATGTATTTGTATGTTCCAAACTTGAAAACTGTTGTTCTATTTACGTTCGAGGTTGTGAATTATTTTATCCGAAATAAGTGAGCGAGTCCTGGCGAGAGCTGAGCAGGCGGTCCGCTAAACCCTGGGATACGCCCTAGGGAGAGGTGGGGTCGTCACAAATGGTATCAGAGTTCTTATCGAACTCGTGCCGGGAGAGGATTTTCAGACTATGGGGATTGGCTTGTTAAGTGTGGAACAAATGTCTATTGTTGGGGATCTCAGATATGTATGTTGGGTAGAAATCTCAAAAGTGGTTGATTTCCTCTTGACTCTAACTAACTCGAGTGGTGAATTATCATATTTTCGAATTCCTATACCCGAGTACCAAAGAGTAATACCTTTATGATAAAGTCGATATCTCGAGTAATATTAGGATAAGTCTAGATGGTGAAAGCCAAAACACGGGGGGATGCGAATAGTCTGGATTTTGGATATATTGAAAATATGAGTGGGATTTGGGACCCTTATTATTCACGTGTACGTACTTGGTTGTACTTTTTCAAGTTTTGATTAAGTGTAGTGCTTGGGCAATACGTAGGGTTAATGTCCCATAGGATATGTGAATTGTTATGATATGTATATAAAGAAAGTATGTTATTTTCAATGTGTTCTATTATTTTTCATTTTACGATTTGAAAATATTTTTATCGAACTTTATAACTACTTTATTTTACTTATACTTATATAGGCTATTGTTCAAAAGAGGTATGGAGGGTAGGCGGAGTCAAGGACGTGGAATTACCTGAGAACGCGGTTCTAGTCATGGCCGTGATGCTAGACAGACACAAGAACTAGTACGGGAACCGAGAGAGGAGAGAGGTGAAACGGTTGAGCCACAACCTAGACCCCGAACTGAAGGGGAGGACCAGGGTAACAACTGCAATTCAGCAAATGATCAATATACTTGTTCGACTGGTAGAGTAGCAGGGTCAAACCCCTGTTAATCAACTCAGGGATCCTGAAATGGGGCAAGATGGGGCTCTAGAGAGATTCAAAAAGTTTTCTCTTCCGAAATTTCTTGGAGGACCGGACCCTGAGATAGTTAAGAGGTGGTTAGAGATGATGATCAATATTTTTGTTACTTTAAACTATACGGAGGATAAGCAGGTGAATTTTGTTGTATTTCACTTTGAGGGACCAGCTAGAGTCTGGTGGAACGTAATTCGGGCTAAATGGGAGAGAGAGATGACTGTATGGACCTAGTTGAATTTCGTAAGGGAGTTTAATGAAAAGTATCTTCCACTGATAGTTCAGGAAAAGAGGGAGGAAGATCTTATTAAACTTCGTCAGGGAATCCTAAGTGTATCTAAGTATGAGATTCAGTTCACTAAACTATTCAAGTTTGCTCCCGAATTAATAGCTACGGAGCAAAGGAGGGTAATGAGGTTTGTACGGGGACTAAATGTGAAAAATACAGGAGACCTTGGCGGCGGCACAAATTAATATTTTTACGGAGGTTCTGGAGAAAGCCCAAAGAATAGAAATTGTTAGGGCACAAGTAAAGGTTTTTCATACAAAGAGGAGAGGTGTGTCTGGTAAATCAAGGGCAGGAATAAAGTGATCTAGGTATGCCACCCTCTAAAGTGGGTCGAGGAAATGGTGGTGAGCAATTTTGGGGACACCTAAGGAAGTTACTGCAAGAGGAGCCCCAAGTGGAAGAAAACAAGCAAGAGGTGCCTCACAGGGAGGTCAGACCTCAGCCCCTCGAGTAATTTGTGGGTACTGTGGAAAATCTAACCATATCGAGGATAATTGTTGGAGAAAAAACTCGAAAGTGCTTAAACTGTGGAAGTACTAAGTATCAGATCACCAATTTTCCCCTAATTAGTGATGCTCAATCTGCTGGCAAATCAAGCTCTAAACAACCGAATATAGAAGGGGATAAACCCAAAGTGCCAGCCAGAGTATAAGCCTTAGACCACTAAGATAAATTTCATGTTTTTCATTATCTGGCTAAAAGTTTGGCTAATGGTGAGACCTGGAAGTTAGAGAAGGACATGTAAGAAAAAATACTCTGAGTTATTTACGAATAAATGTATGAATTTCGAGAACGAAATTCTTTTAAGGGGAAGAGAGTGTGACGACTGGAATATTCTCTCATACTTTCTTAAAATTCCCTTTTATTTTGATTCAATTATTTTATGATAGTTTTACTACTCATTTACTCCCTCAATAGTTATAATGAATAAAAGATTTAAGAGTTTTACCCTTAGTTTTATAGTTCGGGTAAATTAGGATTTTCGCGTATTTTAGCCATGTGATCACTTGGTGAGGTGTGTGTACTAAATTTGGTGGTTAAGAGTGAGTTTTAGATAAGAAAAAGTGTGTGATTAGAAGTGATAATAATAAGTTAGTAAACTATAGTAAAAACACAAGTACGTGCGAGTTAAGGACAATAGACTTGAACCGACGTGCACTGTTTGTTATCGAGTGAGTACACCATTTGAACATTACTTTATCAGCTTAATCTTCTTACTTTTATTTCAGTAAAAATCAGCCCAAAATATCCCTCAAATCAGCCGAAAATTTTACCAAAAGAAAAGAGAGAAAAGAAAAAAAAATTGAGATCTAACCCTAAAGCGACACTTTGGCGAAAAATCAAAATTAACTTTGACCAAACAAATTCCTATCTTCTTATCATTCTTTTAGCTTCATTTCTTCTCCATTTCTGACTTGTTGGCCGAGCTTGAGGAGGGAAAAACAGCAAGAGAGAAAAACTCCAAGTTTCACCCTTGAATCCATTCTTGTTTAAGTAAAAACAACCAAACTAAACCGATTAAATTTCTCCTTTTGGTGGTTGGAAAGCTTTGTGTGGTAAACGTTTTGGAAGAAAGGGATGTGATTTTCACTTACAAGCAATTATTGGAAGGCATCATGATTTCCTTTCCTTTTCTCTCCCTTAATCTTGTTTAAATTTGGATAGAACCTTATGTTCTTGGCTTATTATGGTTAATTATTCAGTTTTGGATGATATAATGGAAGGGTTAGCTAGGGTTTACATTTTCAGCCTTGCTTATGGTTGTCTACCTAGTAATTGATGGTATTGAGTTAGTAATTGATGGTTTTGATGATATAGAACTTGATAGTATTTAGTTAGAATATTAATTTTTAGAGTAGAAGTAAATTTCCAGCTTTGATGATGAATCTGCCCTGTTTCTGACCTGCATATTCGTCCATGATAAAGGCTGAATCAGTTCTTGCTCAAAACATAAAAGTTGTAGGGAATGGAGTTAAATATCTACCTACAAAATTTCATCTCAATCGTACCACTGTACCTTGTGAAATGATTAAATTACCCCTGACTGCCAAATACCCTATTTCGGCGGACAGCTTTCTGTTTTCTCTGAAATTTCAAATTTTAACCTTGACAATTCAAGAATTGGGTGTCGATGTCTTCATAGGAAATGTATTTCTTTGTTTTAGTTTCGAAACGCCATAAAGTGTACCCCAATCCAATAAGTGTAGTTTGAATTGTGACCAAAACACATCAAACCTGCTACTTAGTTATTCTTCTTTAATACTAGTTTCCAACTTTGATTTTGATGGTTGCATTGCTAGAATTGTCTTGTATTTGGATGACATTGAACCTAGTTGAAGGACTATTATGTTAAGATTACTTATGTGTGAATTTGGGCTGAATTGAGGAAAATAATGAAATCATAAATGGTTGGAAAATAGTTAAATACAAAAGGGTATGCCGCCCAAATTTTCACTCGAGAGTTAGGCGTGTGTACTCGCGACTTGAGTAAAGATTTGAGGTCGAATTGAACTTGGATTATCTATGGTACTCGAGTCTTCTTTCGTAGAAGTATATAAGATGAAATTGGCCGAAACTTGTACCCTTAGAAAAAATGAAAGTAGTGACCATGCGGAATATGTTTCCTCATTTTTTAGACTCAAATGCGAATTCTAAAATTTTAGTTGCTTCTTTAGCAACACCAAAAGAACGAACACGAATTTTCTAGAGTTTGATACGTACAATGAATCCTATCTAAATGAGTTTCATTTACTTGATCTTCTTGAAACGAGACTCTTATGTTTCGAAACCTAGTTGATTTCAAACTTTTAAATGGTATTGTATCGCAGATTTGGACTCCAATCAAGGAGTTACACCTGAGCGTAATTTTGACAATCACTAAATCTTTGGTGAGTGCTTCCAAGTACATGATTGAATATGATACTTGATTTAAACACTTGATATTTGATTGTGCGCAAGAGTGTACTTTATCGCACTTGCCATAATGTGATATATACTTGTTTATTGTTGCAATTGATTTGATATACTTGTACTTGACTTGTAAGTGTTAAGCGGCATCATGTATCACACTCAATCCGAGTGAGAGGTACCTCTCATTCCCGTTTCCGTACTTTTATCTTAATTCAGTCGATTGGAGATGTTATCTTATCGATTTCTTGGGGACCCAAACCCCACTGACTAGTTAATCGAGTCGAGCCGGCAAGGGTTTGGTCAATTAGATAACGAACCATGGATATCTAGTGTTGTCGAGAGGAGTGTTATCTTCTTGACTAATCGGTATGTTCGAATATTATCACCAATCTTTAGTGGTGTTCGGGCCCGGTAAAGGAGTTGGATGGTGGACGGAGATTGTAGTTAAGTGGTACTTTACTGGACTAGTTACTTTACTTGAAAGTTGACGGAGTGTCAACTACTACTTTGATTAAGCTCTGGTGAAGCAATGGGAACTTAGTTCTTGAGAGCCATCCGTATCCTTATATTTTGACATGATTATTATTTATCGAGCTATTGTTTCTTTTGAAAAAAACTTTACACTCGCTCATTTTGAGATTTGCTACTTTGAATTGTTATTACTCACTTTATGAACTTGTTATACTCGCTATTTTGCTAACGTTGATATTGGTACTTTTAAATAATGGTCAACTTGATATTTGGAATCTCACTGGATTTTTAGCTCATTCCACGCCCATTTGTTTTCCTTACAGGAGATACGAGCGAGGTGTGAGACTGGTACAGGTTAGTGTAGTCCTAGTTTTTGAAAATTTTGTAATTGTACTCGCACTAGTCGCTCGATTAAGGTCGAATGTATTAGAACTCAATATTTTGATGTATTTGGTATTGTATGGAAGTTGAGATAGAATTGAATGTATTTTTATGTTTCAAACTTGAAAACTGTTGTTCCATTTACGTTCGAGATTGTGAATTATTTTATCCGAAATAAGAGAGCGAGTCCTGGCGAGAGTTTGAGCAGGCGATCCGCTAAATCGTGGGGTACGCCCTAAGGAGAGGTGGGGTAGTCACAGGCTCTACATCCCTAGAGTCAAGTATTTAATGAAATTTTTTCATTGTGTCTTGTAAGCTAATTAGTTAGGTTACTTAAATTATAAGTAGTTGCAATTTCTTTTATTTTTATTGATAGTTGGCCTAAATAATAAAGTAAGTAAGGTTTTAGTACTTGTAAAGTTGCTCCTTATGGGATCAACCCGATGTATATTCTAAACTACTATTTGACCTGTATGCTTATAGTCAAATGGGGTATATTTTGAAATTAAACTTGTACTCATATCTAGAATCTATCAGTGACTGTTTGGCGAGGTCTAGCCACCGTAAGTTTTTGTTGTTCCAATCCTGGAAAGTCTGCTTGCAAGAATGATCATTACATTAGTGAAACCTGTGTAAGTGCACATTTCATGTTCAAGACATTTGAAAGCCCTTTAGAAATTACCCATAGATCCGAGTATATTGAGAACCTTTGCAATTGTGCAAAATTTTGGTAAAGTTGCCCTGCCAAAGACCATGGTTTGTGAAAACGGTTGGTAGAGGGTTTCTTTGACATCTACTTGGATTAGCTGGATTAACAATACAATAGCCTTTCAGTCATTGGTCGCACAAAAGTAAGGTGCTGAAAGTTTGATGTTAATGTGGCGTTATTCCATATCGCCTTTTGCATAAGGGAACCGTTCCTTTATTTGCCTATAAATATAGTGGGCCTGTGATGGGATTAAGTACACCAATCCAAAAGAGTTTTAGAGGGCTATTTGGACCTTTAGGTCATTAAACCTTTTGTTTAGTAAAATATTTTGAACTCTTTTGTGTTTAAGTATTAGGTGTTTTAGGGCCTAGGAACACTTTCCTAAGGCGTCTTTTGTACTCTCTTATTCATAGTAAAATATTTCTCCTCTTTTTACCCGTGGACGTCGGTCAATTTGTTCGAACCACATAAATTCACGTGTTCCTATTTTATTTATTTTTGCTTTGTCATTTGCCCTTTTGAGGTTGCCAAAAATTCATTCGTCAATTTTCTGGAACCAAACCTAACAAACTGGTATCAGAGCTTCTTCGAGGGCTTTGAATTTTGTGGCAACAATGACAATAATAAAGACTGTTATCGAGAAATTTGACAGGAATGTCTACTTTGGGATGTGGCAACTCAAGATGGAGGTCATTTTGGTTCAAGACCAAAGTTGATTTAATGATACATGGAATTGATCAAAAGCCAGAGGGTATGGCAGATGCAAACTTTGTTGAGATGAATAAGAAGGCCAAGGTTCAATATTATTTTAAATCTCTCTGACGAAGTTTTGCAGGAGGTAACCACTGAGATTTCGGCAAAGGCCATGTGGGACAAGTTTAAGATCTTGTACATGAAGAAGACAGTTGAGAATCGACTTTATTTAAAGCAAAGTCTGTATATGCTTCACATGACTAAAGATACATCTATACTCTCACATCTTGATAAATTTAATTTCATTATTATGGATTTGGAGAATATAGATTCAAAAATTGATGACGAGGATTAGACCTTGTTATTTTTGTGTTCCCTTTCCTAATCCTTTAAATATTTTTCACGATATTATAAATTTATGGAAAAGAAATAATTTCGTATCATGAAATTAAATCTGCATTAAAATCTAAGGAGCAGATTGACAGGGATATTAATGGAGAATTTAGTGGAGGTCAGGCGGAAGGTCTGGTTGTTAGGGGCATAACCGAGAAAAAAGAATTTGATAGTAGTAGATCTAAATCTAGATCTAAATCCAGACATAGAAATTTGGAGTGCAATTATTGTCATAAAATAGGGCACATTAAGGCAAATTGTTTTAAATTGAAAAATAGATGAAACAAAAGGAAAAACCTGATGAAAAATATTGAGACTGTTGAATCTAGTGTTGCAACTGATGAGAATGAAGGAAATATTTTCTTTGTGACTGATGATAGGATAAGGTCTAAAAATGAATGGAGTTTAGATTCGAGGTGCTCTTATCACATGTGTCCTAATAGGGATTTATTTTTCACTTATGAATCTTGTAATGATGGAATTGTTTTAATGGGCAATAATGTCCATTTGTGATGTTATTGGTAAGGGTATAATCTGAATTAAAATACATGATGGTATTGTGAGGACACTCACTAATGCTAGACATGTTTTTTATTTGAAAAAGAATCTCATCTTTTTAGACACCTTAGAGGCTATTGGGTGTAAATATACAGTTGAAAATGGTGTTACGAAGGTTTCTAAAGGTGCTCTTGTTGTAATGAAAACTTGCAGGGTTGGTAGTTTATATGTTTTGAAAGGATCTTACTGCCACAAGCTCGATTGTAGTTTCGTCATCATCATCTTTGTCTGATTCTGACATCACTAAATTGTGACATATGTGTTTGCATGAGAATTTTAAGAGAAAATTTATACGAAATAATCTCATGGATTTGAAGTTGAAGAAAAGGAAGACCATGTTTGTTTGTTAAAGAAATCCTTATATCGATTGAAATAGTCTCCAAGACAGTGGTATAAGAGATTTGACACTTTTATGTTGGGTCATGATTATTCAAGGAGTATGTATGATAGTTTTGTTTACTTCCGAAAGTTAGATGATGGTTCTTTTATTTATTTGCTGCTTTATGTTGATGACATACTCATTATTGCCAAGAATTCATCAGAAATTCACACTTTGAAATTACAATTAAGTAGTGAATTTGAAATGAAACATTTGGAAGCAACTAAGAAAATTCTTGGCATGGAGATCAAAAGAGATTGAGGAGTTGGAAAGTTATTCTTGATTGAAGAAAAATTACCTTGAAAAAGCTTTGGAGAAATTTGGCATAAAAGATGCTAAAACCTGTGACTACTCCTCTTACTAGTCATTTTCGACTATCTGCTGCTCAGTCACCACAGTCAGTTGAAGAGGAAGAGTATATGGCACGGGTTCCTTATTCCAGTGCAATCGGCAGCATTATATATGCAATGGTTTGTACTCATCCAGATATTGCACAAGCAGTCAGTGTGGTTAATAGATATATGTCTTATCCTGGAAAAGCACATTGGCAGGCTGTGAAGTGGATTTTCAGATCCTTGCGAGAGACTTCAAATTATGTTTGGAATTTGGGAGAAATAATAACACCTTGGTTGGTTTTGTAGACTCTGACTATGCCGCAGATCTTGATAGAAAAAGATCATTTTCAGGTTACATATTCTATATTGGCAGTTGTGCAGTTAGTTGGAAAGTTTCTTTACAACCTGTTGTAACTTTATCTACTACGGGGGGGCAGAATATATGGCCATGACTGAGGCAATCAAAGAAGTCTTGTGGTTGAAGAGTTTGTTTGGCGAATTCAATCTACATTAAGGTGTTACTACTATTTATTGTGATAGTCCAAAGTGTCATTCATTTGACTAAAGAGTAGATGTATCATGAGAGAATGAACACATTAATGTGAAATTTCATTTCATTCAAGATACTATTGCTGAGGAAAAAGTCCTTGCTCAGAAAATTAGTACTAAGAAGAATCCTGCTGACATGTTCATGAAATCTCTTCCAGTTTAAAAGTTCAAACAATACTTGGATTTGATTGGTATTCGTTGTTAGTGGATTTAGGCCCATTGAGCATTATGTGGAGAAAGTGGAGCAGATTTGCTATTGTCGATATTGGAGACACGCCAAGGTGGAGATTTGTTAATGTGGCATTGTCCCACATCGCCTTTTGTATAAGGGAACCATTCCCTTAGTTACCTACAAATATAGTGGGCCTGTGATGGGATTAAGTGCACCAAACCAAGAGAGTTTTAGTGGGGTTATTTGGGCCTTTGGATTATTAAGTCTTTTGTTTAGTAAAATATTTTGGGCTCTTTTGTGTTTTAAGTATTAGGTGTTTTAGGGCCTAAGAACACTTTTCTAAAGCATCTTTTGTACTCTCTTATTCATAGTAAAATATTACTCCTCCTCCGTCCGTGGACATAGATCAATTTGACCGGATCATGTAAATTCCTATGTTCCTGTTTTATTTATTTTTGCTTTGTAATTTGCCCTTTTGGGGTTGCCAAAAAATCCTTTCGTCAATTTTTTAGAACCAAACCTAACACTTGAGTTGATTGTCAGGGGCAAAGCATGAGAATCGAAAGGATAAGTTTAAACAATATGCCCATCATCCTAATGACAGTATAGCAATTAGCACATAGAATTTTGGTCGTGGAAAGTGGAAGATTATACGTCTATTGGTGATAACTGAGCCTATTTATAGAACTACTGATTAAATTTTGCCCTCTCTATCCTACTTTGACAGGTTTATTTTCCTTTTTCATTCTTCTAAATTATAATCTACTATTCAATTGAAGAATGTAGTTAACTTATAATTTCTCTAAAATATCCTTTTTTAATGTAAGTTGTTATTGAGTATAACCTAACTTATTTAATGTAAACCTAATTAGTCATATTCCATTTAATGTAAGGGAATTTTAGGAAGATGATAAGTTAGATTTATTCTTCCAACTAAATTAACTAACTTTTCTTAAATTGTGCGAAAAAAAAACCAAACCTGTTAAGTTTGAAAGTAGTATTAAATCTATTGATGTTATTGGTCCATTGTGTCATATTATTTGGGAGAGATTTCTATGGCATAAATTGACAGGAGAAAGGAAAAAATATGAAAAAGAAAAACCATTAAACCATATATCAGCTATTTGCAAACATGTATTTGATGCCCAAGAAATTTTAATGACAAATTCGCCATTCCATAAGACTAGAAATATTGGTGATAGTTTGATAAACTGATTTCTATTGTGGGGTTGGGAAAGTAAAAGGTGTAATTGAGGGATCCCACATCGGTAGTGGGAAGAGGAAAGGATTGGTTTAAGAGCTTGGGTCCAATGGCTATTGAATAATTTGGGTTAGCCATTTTGGGCCAGTGGATTTTGGTCAAAAAATTACTTGGATCTGCCCTTAGACTTGAATCGGGTCTTGACAGTTGATATCAGAGTGATTCTCGCATCAGCGTGTTATGATTCTGACTACGCTGGGTTTTGCTAGCACGCAAAATCCTAAATGTAGGGAGAATGAGGGATCTCACATTGGTAGTGGGAAGAGGAAAGGATTGCTTTAAAAGTTTGGGTCCAAAGGCTATTGAGTAATTTGGGTTAACTATTTTGGACAGTGAATTTCGATCCAAAAATTACTTGGGTCAGCCCTTGGAACCGGGTTGTAACAGCAATAACATTTGTATTTTATTTAATTTTAAACAAGTAACATTTTATGGTCAACATGTTTACTTTTTCTGTGGTCAACTATGCAACATGTGACTTGTTTGATTAAAAAAAATGGTACCATTCATGAGCCATGTTGCTCATGTGCTAAGATACAATGTCTGCTTTAATGCCCAAGAACTCATAGGCTAGAGAATCAAACAATTTACAACTCATGTAAATCATTCATATCCCTGCTGAGGTTTAGGCAATCTATTGCTATATGTTTGACATATTCATTCCGGTAAGTAATATAGCTTCACTATAATGTGATTTGATAACAAAGTTGGATTGATACTAGAGTCTTAAACAGATATTTTATTTTCTACTACTTCTTTTATGTGAAAAAATGATGATGAGCTTTGTTGGACCAACTTGTGTAGCTTATAGTGACTTATGGTCTAGGGACATGACTTGATCTGTGGTGATGATTGGAACCAAACCTATCCAAATTTTACTTTGAAAAAAGGGTATACTATCTTGTTACAAAATCTCTTCAATATTTATGTAATATTGCCTTCATTTTCTAGAGTTTCAAGCACACTATTTATTTTTCAAAATGATCACTTTGATTTTCTGGTTAGAGTGACATAGGGTCACAACTTACATATATGTTGCCTCATTTGACAGCTGTACTATATAATATATAGAATTTGTATGTTTCTTGCTCAATTTATGTGATTTAAAGAGACTTTATTTTCAATATTAGGAAGGCCCAATAGCACTAAACAGATGTTTACATTGGCAATATTGTAGTAAGAATATATTAGTAACAACATTATTGTTATTTCTCTGAAGGAATGGTAGAATGTTTTATGATAAAGGGATAATTTCAGAAACCTCCCTTGAGGTTTTCAACAATTTCACTGAACTCTCTCAAAGTTTTAGAATTGCATTTACCTCCCCTAATTTGACACTTTTAGTACCCAAATGTTAAAATAGCGTCAAAAATTTATTGGATGGACTAGAATGCTCTCATCTAATAAAGTTTAATTTATTCTTCTAAATAATTGTAAAGTAATTTAGCACAATTACAAAGGAATGAGTGTCAAATTTTATGCCCATATTTGTTGTTTAATGATAAACTATAATGACAAATCTCATTAAGATAGACTATTTTTAATAGTGCTTTATTGGAGATATAAATTTTTATAAGATTGGAGAAGAAAGTGTCACCATAATCTTTTAAAGTTTGTAAATTAATCTTATGGTGGATTTGCCTTAGTTTGGTAGTGAGTTTAGGTTATTTATGCTTTCATTATTGTTGATTTTGATAGCATAAAAATAAATAAATGAACAAGAGTTTGCAAAAAATTAGATGATATTCAAAGTTATTTTAAAAAGATTATTAGTTCGACATTTGATCACGATGAAAGTTAGGGACTAATAGTATTATGATTTTGCTAACAAAATATAAGATTAATGAATGAGAAGGGAAAAGGAAAAAGCAACATAAAAGTCATACTTTGTATAAGCATAGCAAAGTAGAAGATATAGGCATTTCATTAGAATGTCAAGGTTAATATAATCATTTTAAATGAGTAAGCAAGGTAGGTGTAATTTTTAAATGTTAGAGATGCTAAGTGAAATTGTAGAAACCCTCACGAGAGGTTTTTGAAATTATCCGTATGAATAAAAGTAAAAGTTTCTTCAATGAACATAATATTCAAATTAAGTGAAATTATATTCATGATGTTTACAGAGGTACGTAATTAAGCACTTTTTTTTAATTAGGCCTCTTACCAATGTACTCTAAAACAAAATATGAGACGTCTAAAAGTAAAACCAGCCCAACCAGCCTGATCAGGCTACGCAAATCCACCTTCATTTGAGGATCATTAATCCTAATAGCCATTGTTGGATATCGAAGGAGGAGGACGCAAACAATTTATCCACCAATTTCAAATTTTCAATACCTCAGTTTAGGCATCTAGATATCAACAATTTTTAGCATACTAATAATACTATTGATTTAATGTAGTTATTCTTCTAGTAAATAACATTATAATGGTAGGCCAAGGTAAGTTTCATGTAATTGATTATCATCCCTATGCACATAGTGGGTCATTTTCTGAGAAAGTTCCACTTAAGGTTCTTCTAATAATCCCCAGTGGAACTTATTTAATACCTAATTTACATCCAATTTAATACCCAATGTGCATGACATCTATTTATTTTCTATTTGCATTAAAGGGTAGAAAATGTAAAAAAATATATATATAAGGGAGAAGTATATAGAGTAAAAAATAAGAGAATATTGCAAAGTTTATAGACAAAATTGAGATGATACCCATAATACTTGCAATGATTAATTAGTTATTAGCTACTCCAATTAACTATCAAATTATAGAATTAGAGTTTCAACAAAAATATTATAATTTTTGCTTGTTAAAATTTTCTTGAAAATTGGGTTTGTTGGCAAGGAGCTTTGTCTAGTTATAAGGGGAAACTCTATCCAAATTTTTTCAAAATCTTTCCAAAATTTCACTATAGCCCAAAAAGTTTGAAAGCAATTAACAAATTATTAATTTCAAAAAGTTAACATCCCCACTTGTTGAACTTTTGGAGTATGCTTTTGGAGAATTCATTTTCCACATAACTTGGAATTAGTTATTATGTGATTAGAATTTTTGCATTTTAGAAAGTGTATTTGGTAAGGAAGGGAGAATTATGCTTATATGTGCATGTTTAATAAGATTTCTTCCTTTTACTTAAGTTTATAAGTAAGTTATTGATATAGTCAATTAAGTGATACTCTTCCTACTATATATTGTTTTAAGAGGAATGTCTATTTTGTTATTTTTCTATAGAAAATAAAAAAAATAAAAAATAAAAAATAAAAAATATACATTTTACTCAAATAATTCTTGTACTGAATAATCAAGAGTTTTCATCAAAAAATGTTGAATTTTGCATTAAAAGGTACTTGAATTAGGAGTAATTGAGTAACTTGAGTGTGCGGATGTTGAGTAATCGAGAGTCTTCGCCTAAAAGTATCGATCTTCGCATCAAAAAGCATTCTCATAACACTTAAGTATTTGTTGATAGTTCATATGAATAATTCTCTTTTTAACCTTATCATTTGAGGAAAAGATGATTGTAGGAGAGTGTTAACTATCTTATGACTGTATGAGTCGCTAACTTATAAAGTTAGGTTAAGGTGAGAAATTGAATTGAACATAGTTAGATTCGAGCATAATTGTCTTTCCTTTATTAGATATTATGCGTATTTAGTGTAATTTGAATGATTGCATAATGAATGATTACCAAGTGGTGGGATTTGAATTTAAAAAAACATGTGTTTTGGTTAGACACTTGAATATTTGGTTGAGTTGTTCATTATTATTGCTTGAGGACAAGCAATAATTCAAGTATGAAAGAGTTGATAAGGGCTAATTTTGCGACTATTTTGAAGGTGTTTATATTGTTTTTTAGCCAATTTGTAAAGTTAAATGATATAAGTTGCTCATTTTGGCTTTCAATTTGCACCTTGAGTTGATATAAACATTAGTTGTGATTTTGTCATTTTACTCACATGATCTTTTTGTTTTTGTAGGGTAAAATGATCAAGTTCTATTGGGAGTGAAATGGTGGACTAATAAAGAGATGTTTAGAAGATGGAGAAGTCACAACAATGGTTAATTGAAGCTGCGCAACTCAAGGATATGAATGGATGAAGAATGGAACGGAAAAGAAAACAAGACAAGAGAAACCCTCGAGGGATTCTGTGCAGCAAGGAGGGTTTCTATCTAGGGATTGGTGGCAGAAAGTTTTCTTCAATGAGAGATATAGAGTGTGAAAACTGAGGGAAGAAACTAAGCAGGGTTCTAAGAATCCCTGCACGGTTTCTAAGAAACCCTCGAAGGTTTCGGGGCAAAAACAAGTTGGCCACTTGTTTGACTTTTTGTTTCTTCTGCATTCTTGATTTGACATAAAACCACGTTTTGTAGCAGCTTTTTGGGACTTCCAAGAGCTTTATTTCTTGACTTTTGGACAAGAAGAAAAAATTATTGTACGGGGAAGTTTATGTTCTTGGCAAGAATAACCACTTTTTTCCTTTCTAACACTAGTTTTAACTTAGTTAGTATAGAATAGCACAGTTTTAGCTCTAGTTTCATTTCTCTTGGAGAAACTTGAAGAACTCTTGGTGTAACAATGTATTTTTAATGGCAATAAAGATAATGAAGTTTGGAGATCTTGCTTCTTCACTTGATGAGCATTTCTTCCTCTCTAATCTCTTTATTGTTGCATTAATGCTTAGTTACGTTGAAGATATGAGCTTTATAGTTGAATCTATTATGTCTAACTAAATCTTCTTATTCTAGGGATAGATGAAAATATTTGTTCCTTGATTATGGTGGAATAAAGTTGATTATTACTATATATTGTACGTGCTAGTTCACATATATTTGCTTGAACACTTGTGAATATTTGATCACCATTTGCAAGCCATGTTAGTTGTCGTTAATCTATGAAAGTAATTGACAATAATGGAAATGTAATAGGTAGAACCTAACGAGTAGCCACACGAAAATAATGGTACCCTTATCTGGATTTTTTTTTGGCATTTCTAAATCTTAATTAATTCTTCATTTTTGATTTCACCATGAAAGTAGGGAAACTATAGTGTTGACTAAACTCGGTTTATTGATGAAAGCAAGTTCCAATAACTTGAGTGAAATGCATCCTTAGTAAGACAAGTGCATTAGTGATAATTGACCATTTCATTCATAGTTGAGTGCATTTAGTGGATTCTATATCCTAGGACATTTGTGTTAGTTGTATTCCTTCAAGTTTGATAGTTTTCCTTGCATTGTTCTAGCATTATTGTTGCTCAATTTAGTTATAATTTTTTATTAGTCTAGATAATTGAATAAGCCAAGAGCCTTAGTAGTTGAAAGTGATTCCGTGGGATGAACCCTAATTAATGGTTTTTATACCTGTAGTTAACGAGATCTTAGGTATAAATTTGGAGTGTAAATTTAAACCTTGTCACTAGCTTTCCAATGAATCAAGAATCGTGCCATTTGGAGCTCTCGAGGCTAATAAATGACTAAACCACCTTCAAATATTCAGAAACCTATTGTAGATCATATCTACAGAAATGCACTTTCGAATTTCAGCTTTTTAACCATCAAAATATGTGAATTGGACTTTGATGTCTCATAAGAAATGTAACTCTTGGTCTTATCTTTAAAATTTTCAAGAATCATCTCAATCTAATACTTATAACTCAAGTTATACCCAAAACACCAGAACGTGTCAGGGCTGTCAATCTTTTTTTCATTTGAACTTGCTTGCATTTCATACATTGAATATTTTGTACTTCATATTCACTTGAAATCACTTCAAATAATAAAAAAATCATACAAATATCTTCTCACTTCATTTCAATTGATGATTTGATCATTAAAACCTACAAAAAAAAAATGAAGTTTTAAACCATTTAAATCCAAAGGAATGCAATTTTCTTACTTTAACCACAAAATGCCATTTTTACTAGAAACCTAGTTATTTAGCTCTTACAATAATTAAAACAACTAAAAACTAAGTAATAAAATACACTAAAAATATGCAAATTCAACACTTATCAATACCTTTTATAATAACATGGCATGAGAGGGGAGGGGGGGTTTATGTCACTTTTCTGGGAAAAGTATTCACGTGTAGCATTGTAGGAATACTTGAGTTTATGGTGCTTCTGGATTTTACTTTTTGATTTTGTACTTCAATATATACAACCAACTTTTATACTTCATTATTCATTTTTCAACATCCTTTGTTTAACCGAAGTAGTTTTATGATTATAATGGTTTAAGTTATATCTGTCAAGTCAAGGTAAGATTCAACATTTTCTAGAACACGAACGTGATAGAGATGGAAATTGAGATGATATCCCTAATACTTGCAATGATTAATTACTTGATATGTATGACAAATTTAGAGTTTAAATCTTGTGTCTGATAGTAGGGAGCGGAAAGGATATGTGAAGGTGTGGAAGGGTAAAGAAAAAATATTAGATGTTTAAAAAAAATTACTTGAGATGCAAGGGGGAGGGGGCTTAAATCACTTTTGATAAGAAATTTTTATAGGAAATGATATTTGACGCAAAGACATGTTATTGATATTGAAATTTCTTGTGGGCCCACAACCTTTTGGTATTTTTGCATCTAGATAAAGGTCATCTAAAAGAAAAATAATTGTATTAAAATTAACTTCTTCATTACTTTTCTAAGGTTTATTACCAAGACATAGAAACGAAATACTGTGCAAGTGTTTCTTATTGAATGACAAGTATAGTTTTTCGAAGTAATTTTTTCTTTTTCTTCTTTTTTGGGATAGAACTCTTCTTTTCTTGTCATGAAAGGCAAAAAAATGTAGAGTAATTAAAATAGTTAGTGTTGCGCCCTATTTTTCGCGATGAAAATAAGTGTTTATAAAAGATGTGATTTTATGAAAAAAGGACCTACAATGGGACTTTAAAAAATGCGACAGTTTGGGTCCAAAATTTAGTCTAAAGAGTTTTTAAAAAAAAGAAGAGTCACCACTAAGTATTGAGTTTGGGAGTACCAAGTCACTCAAAAATATTTTTTGATAAAAATAAAATAAAATAAAACCCTTTTTGATGACTCCAGGTCTTTGAAAAAATAAGAGAAAATGAGTTCGAGAGTCACGGTTAAAGAAAGGGAAGGTAAAGGTTCAATTGGCTTAAACCTAAGGCACCCTTTCAACCTAGTCTAAGTTAGTTGCGTGGTTTAGTTAAAATTTCTCTAATCTAACCCTTAAATTTATCACATTTGAATGTTTCCTACATGGATACAAATAAAAACGTCAAGAGGGACAAAATGTTCATTCAAGGGTTTAATTGATACCAATTGCATTAATTGTGAATGCCAAAATAATTCCTTGAAGGCGTCATGAGTATACAAATGATGAAATTAAAAGAAAAGAAAAGAAAATTAAATTACATACATAGGTATAAGTGATCAAAGGAAAAGGAAATGCAGCATAATGGGTATGAGAGGCAAAAACTCGTGACATAATTTTCTTATACAGGGATTAATAGAGTATTTAAACTAAAGAGTTATAATCATCCATTTCCCATGTTTGAAGAATAATTTTCCTAATATAGACAAGCAAATAAACTAGCTTAAATGAGATGCAATTCTAAATGACATGATTAACAAATATAGAGGATAGGGGGTAATATAATAGGCAATATCATGCAAATGAAAAAAGATCCTAAAAATAAAAATATGCATGAAAATGTAATGAATATCACACAAAAATGAATCTAACGCACGTATGATCTAAGGGTCTAGTATTGGACTAGCCCATTTCTAAAAATCCTTACTAGCGTTGGACTAGCACGTAAGCGGAAGCAGAAGCCACAACTAGCGTTGGACTAGTATGGTGACGTCATGCATTCTTAATACATAATAAGATAAATAAGGTATAAATTAAAACAAATAAACATGTAAGAGCATGTAGCACATAACACATAAATATAATATCTAGATGCAAAAATCCTAAGAAAAGCGGATAAAGCACATAGCACATAAGCCACATAAACACACAAAAACTTATCTATTACAGTGGGGAGCCTAACTACAATCTAAATGGGGGAAAGTATGCTAAAATAAACTTATCTATCCTATCTATTACAATAGGGGACCTAATTACAATCTAATATAGGAAAATATAATAAAACAAATCTAGTTATCCTATCTATTACATTTTTGAGGTATTTAAATGCCTTCTCAAATAATTATAAAAATTAAACTAAACAAATATAAGAAAATTTGAATGAATATTTAAATCAAATAAATAAAGCATATAAAAATATATAAAACACATAAGAACACGTAGGAGCACATAAAAGCACGTAATTGACATTTAAATAATAATAGGGGTACCTCCCTTTTGAAGTGGTGACTAAATGGAAGTCAAATTGCCCTATTTATATTCAAAATGAACAAAAGAATCATGGCACCAATTTAATTGAAAATAATAATAATGATAAAATACTAAATTCATATTAATATGTCAAGTATAAAGAAACTTAAGAACATCTAAAAATTTCAAGTTAAATATATTGAAAAGTAACATAATTAGCTATTAAAGAAAAGAAACAATTATAATAAATAGAGTCAAAATCCACTAGGGACTGCATTGCAAAAATTGAAAAACTTTTGGGGTCAACAATATATTTTCCCAAAGTTTAAGGGTAAAATTAAATGAAAGATAAAGTTCAAGGACCAAAGTGAAATTAATTTAAGGACCTAATTGAAAGAAATTTAAAATCTTTTGGGCCACAATAAAACTACTCCAAAGATCAGGGGTTAAAGTGAATATTTTTGTTACTGATTTGGGCAAGAAAAAGGTCATTGGGCCTTTCTTTTATTTTTGCTTGGCTCGGAAAATCCTAAGCCAGCCAAAACCTAAAGAAAATAAGCGGTCCAACCCATTCTTTCATCACTCAAGCCTGACCAAAAAAAGCATGGGCTCTGACCTTCTGGCCCAATCGAAACCCAAAAGAATAAACCAAAATCCATTCTCAAAACCCAACCAAAATAACTTACAAGCCCACCAGACAATTAAACATTAGCCCAATCCATCTTCTCTTTTCTTTCTTTTCTTTCTTTTTCCTTCTCTTCTTCTTCTTCTTTTTCCTTCTTCTTCCACCCGAGAAGCTGAACTTCTCCTTGCTGGCGGCCCAACGGCGCCGACAAATTTTTCGGGTCACCAAATTTTCTCAAAATACACCCCTCGCTTGATTTTTCGCGTAGAATTCGTTTTTGAATTTAATTTTTACAAAAAATGACTTGAAAGTGGCCAAAATGCCCAAAAACAGCCCAGTTTTTTATTTTTTTAAAACACTATAATCACCACTAAAAACCATGAAATTTATACCAAAACACTCCTTATAACTTCTACATTACAACTATAATCTTAGTTTGACAAGTAAAGAACAACAAAATGATGCATTAAGTCAAAACAGCCCAAAAAATGAAGAAAAATACTTCAATGCCTTTAAGCTCAAAACTCCAAAATTTTTAGATAACCCAACATTTTCGGACCTTTGCTAGCTAATGGTCATCTATTTTAGCAAAACATACACACCAAACTCACTCCTTTAATTCGTTTTTCATTTTGGCATTTTATCAAACATTTAGCATGCATACGAAAAAACTACTTCTCTTTCTTCAATCTTGTTTGTAAACTTAACCCCAACATTTAGCTACACAACAGCAACAATAAAACCCAACAAAAACAAGAGAAACTAAGCAATCAACATGAATTTAATTTGCTTCAAAAAATTGAGAGATACCTCACTGAAAGTGGAGTTGGTTTAAAATGCTTTGATGAAACTCCAAACCTCCAACTGTCCAATGGCTTGCCCTTTATTTTGTTGTTTTGCTGGTAGGTGTATGAAATTGAGAGGGGGAAAGGAAGGTGAGAACCGAGAGAGTGAGGGAGATTTTTCTTCTTCTTCTTGTGTGTTTTCTATTGGGAACCAAAGAAAGGGCCGAGAGTGGGGAGCAAGAGTGGAGTCTTTTCTTTTTCGGCTTGTCTGGAGAGAAAAAGAGAGAGCCAAGAGAAGAGTTTTTTTTTGTGCCTTCCTTTTCTGAGGGAAAGCCACCGAGAGAGTGAATTTTGGGAGAGAAAGTGGAGTTTGTGTATTTGGTTAGTAAAAAATGATAGCCTTCCAAATGACAAGAAAGGTGCATGGAAATAACATGATGAATTTTTTACCAAAATGAGAAGAAATGTTAATGAGGATGGAGTGTAAAAATGGGTTAATAGTGATTTTGGTAAAACAAAATGATTAGGATGATTTTGATTTCTTGATTTTCTTTTTTTTGTTGTTTTGTTTTGTTTTGTTTTCCTTAAAAAAACCTGCAAAAATGAGAAAAATGCACATTAAATGTAAGAAATAAATAACTCAATAGATAGAAAAAATTCAAAAAAATATTAAAATTGACAAAATTTTGGTGTCTATAGTTAGATCCTATTTTTAATGAATCTAAAGCAAAATAATGTTTGATTACATATCACAAAAAGTAATACCAGCAACATGCATCGCACATACTCTAGTACTAATTATATTAAAATGAACCAAATATTTAACTTCTAAAGGAAACAATGGGAAATATATGGGGCCTTTTTGCAATTGACACACTTTTCCAAGGTGGTAGCGCATATATGCTTGATGTTTAAATGTTTCATATTAAACGCAACTAGTAATGATAAAGCAATCGATTCGTAGTTGTATAGTTCAAATTCAGTTAAGAAGCAGGATGAACAGTGACATGTTTAGTCTTTAATAGCATTATGTATTTGTATTTGGGTTGGTACTTTCACAAGAACCACTGTAATTTGTCACAATTTGAGATTTTTGTGACTGATATAAAGTTCGAAAATAGTACTAAATCTGTTGGTGCTATTGGTCCACAAGGTAATATTATATGGGAGAGATTTCTATGGCATAAATTGACAGGAGAAAGGAAAAAAAATGAAAAAGAAAAACAATTAAACCATATATCAACTATATGTAGATATGCATTTGATAGTCAAGAAATTTTAATGGCTAATCCGCTATTCATAAGACCAGCAAAATTGGTGGTAGTTTGATAAATTGGTTTCCGTAAATGGCCAATTTCATTCCTGAACTTTTTAACTTGTGCCAATTTAATTTCTAACTTTTATTCCTAGCTAATTTGATATGTGAACTTATTTTTTGGTTCCAAATAAGGACTTTCGTGGCAGCACTAACCTAATTGACCAAGTAAATAGGGGTATTCTAGGAATGTCGCATAAGGATGTAATAAATCAAGTAAATTGGATAAAAAATTACAAGATTAAATTTTCAAAAAGTTTTATGTGGTGATCTTTTATGCAATTTAAAAGTTTTATCTGATAGTTTTTTTATACGATTTACTTGTTTTATGACAATCCCATGAGTGATGTTTCCATAATACTCCTTTTAGTTAGTCAATTATGAGCCAAATCGGTTTTAAATAGTAGTGCCACCACGAAAGTCCTTAATTGAAACTGCAAAATGAGTTCAAGTATCAAAATTAGCCAGAAATAAAACTTGTGGACTAAATTGGCATTAGTAAAAAGTTTAGGGATGAAATTGACAAAATTTGTGATAGATTTAATGGCTAATCTGCCACTCTATAAGACTAGCAAAATTGGTGATAGTTTGACGAATTGGATTCTGTTGTTGAGTTGGTAAAGTAGATGTCGTAATATTATTTTATATTTTGTATAATTTTAGACAAGCAACATTTTATGGTCAAGATGCTTATAACATGTGACTTGTTTGATAAAAATAAAAAGTGAATAAAGGTATCATGCATGAGCCATGTTGCTTATGTGCTATGACAATGTTGCAGCAGACACAGGCACATGTTGAAAGGGAACTTAGTCCATAGTTTCCAAATTCCCTCGACAGAATCATAAAGAAGCACAAGTTGAAAGTTTTCACTCTTGAAAAAACTAAAGTCCAGCAAGACTCATACTGCTGACTCCTGAATGCTGAAAACCAAGGTTAAATATGAGTCATTTTTGAAATTGCACTTACATGCAAAATCCTTTTTTCATTGTCCACACAATTTACTAAACTAAATTACTTTTTTTTGAAGTGTACGTGAGAGGGTTCGAATCCGAATTCTCACTTATACTCCCTTTTTTCGAACCATCCAACCCATTCCTCTCTTAAGTTACTTGATTCTCCATTGTGCTTCATTTTGCCAGTTGCAAATTTTGGTTATTAAAGTAGACCAAAGCAAATGTATGGGATAAATATCTCAATCCAATGCTACAACTCCCATCTCTTTCAAAAACAAAAGGGATCACCAGCAATAAGGATAGAATAATCGTATAATGAGAAACCATAACACATTCTTCTCCTCTTTAACTTTGATATAACAAGAGTAAAGAAGGCTCAAAGATCAAAACATGCACCTAGAACAATCATAAAGCTCAAATTTCTAACATATGATTCGAATGAAAAGATTTATTGTAAAAGCTAAGACATCAAACCAAAAAAGTACGAGCAATAAAAAGCACATCTAATGAGCATGATTTTTCCAAGTCCTCATTTGATCTCCAGTTCAATTCATTCGATGACCGCATAGTTCACCAAGAGCAACCAAACTTTCATGATAAATATCAGCTTACAGACTGGTTGGAAACCCATGAATGTTGTATTTTGTAAGACTTCCTCGATTATCACCTAGGATAGCATATGAAGCCAACTGTCCATTGCTCATTTCCCAAAGCAGTTTATCACGGTTCCATGAAGATAATGGGCTCTCGATTCCTGAAAGTGGTCCTATGGAAAACTTTTTATCCCAAGACTCTTGCACACCATACTCCGTCATCACTCATATGTCAAAATGTTGATCCGAAATTGCGTCTCTGGAATAGCATAGCATATCATGGCAAGTAAATTGTCTAAGACAATGAGTTTCTGCATGCCAAATTCTCCTTCAGGGTCTACTGCTCCATCAGGGTATTGAATTTCTAGAAATTGCTCAGTGCTCATGTCAAAAGAAAGGATCTTGTCGACAAAAGAATCAGTTAACAGTGTGCACCAATGGAAGCAGCCATTAAATTGAACAGAGAAGTGCGGCTTGTTATATATCATGTCCGACATGGTGACGTTTATATCGAGTTCTCTCCAAAAATTATTACTGAGACTGTATATTTCAGCTTTGCAGGGATAAAGATCACCATTGTATTCACGAGGAGCAATTTCTGTAAAAGTAATGATTTTGTAATCGTCACTAATTGCATCAAACCCAAACCCCAAATCAGCCAGCAGGCGCCGATACCCTTGAGGGCAACGAAAGGGACAATCCGGGAGTGTAAGAAACTCTTGAGTTGTAGGATTACACAAATAAATATCATTACAAGCATAACTTCTAAGACAAATTATGCCATGGCATGTGCTCACCAAATGCATATCGTAGTCAGTTGAGTACGGTACCTCAAAATCAGGGGCCATAACCTGGAGAGATAAAGATTCATCATTTGAATGGAGTGACAACACAGTTTTTCTCTCATTTTTGATGAAGCGCTTCACTAGGATGACATCTTCCTGATTACCACTCTTGGCTCGTCTGACATGCAATTCAGCGAAATGGGGGCTTTTGATCAAAGAGCACCAAGATTTGCTAACGCATCTGAATCGGAACAAACATTTCACAGGTAATCTCACCAAGATCTGCATCAAGACGTCCTCTGAAAGAACATCCATTTCTCTAGTTGTTTGGTCAATAGATTGATAGCAGACAAGCATAAAAATAAAAATAAGGCTGCGAAGATAAGGGTTCATCAAGAGGTCTCCTTATTTGCAGCTATCCTTTCTTTAGTGAGATCATTTTCTCGCAAGAAATACTGAGAAGATTTATTGAGTGGATTGCTACTTACCCACTTGGCTTCATCAAGTCCTCCCCTTGTAGCTTTCATCAAGGGCTCTCCTTGCTTTAGTGGGATCATTTTCTTGCAAATATGTGGAGTTTGTGAAGTGATCAACTAACCTAACATTCCTATTAATATCTAGATGTTCTTGGGTACAAAGGATAAGCAAGCCAAGTTTTAGCAAATTGTAGTAAAACCAAAAGGAAAAAAAGAAGAGATTTAAAAAATTATTAAATAGTACACCGGGCACTTTGTCCAAAATCTCATAATCGAGTGATGTGTTTGGATACAAAAGTTATTTTAAATATTATTTTATTTGCATTACAAAATACATTTTCAACAAATCTTTTTATATTTTCACTTTATTTTTATCTCATTTATATCAATTCACAAAAAAGTGTTGCACTAAACTATGTCTGAAAGGGATTTTTATGAAGTTTACTTATACAACAAATCTAATTACATAGCAGGATCGGCATGGTTGAAATTTTCTTATATTAGGAATGTGATAAAGCACGCGAACAATTATGAACCAAATCAAGGATTATTGAAGAAGAACCAACAAGTTGTGATTTGGATAGAGATGACTGAAGAGAAACTATTTGATCTTTTTGAAGATAATAAATAGTTTTTCCTACTACATCATGAAGAAGTTGCTAAATTGATGGAACCAATCAATTTGTAGAACTTTCAAAATCGAAGTTATCCTATAGATGCTATATTTACGCCTATCCGAAATGTGAATTATAATATTCATTCTTATGGGAATGGGAATGAAAAGCAAGAAATGCTTTTGTTAAAATATGGACAAATGAAACTTTGCTACATAGCTTTGCTAAATTTGGTAGGTGAGACAAATTCTATCTTTTCTATAATATAGCACTGTTAAATTTCTGTTAGGTGTATTCTTTTGCATGAAATAACCTCTTTTCATTAACTGTCTTTTTCTATTTGGTTTGTATTTTGAAATCTTTTACTCTGACGAGTTTCAACCATGCACCAAATTTTAATAAAACCTAAATATCCTATTTTCTGCTGGTATACAGATCGTTTATCGAGTACAGGATATTAGGTGTCGATCCCATAGGGAAAATTGTCAATTACTGATGGTTTTCGAACTCCTTTATTATTTAAACTATCACAAATGCAAGAGATTAAATCTACACTACAACCATGAAATAAAAGTAATAAAAATAACAATATAAAGCCCCTAGGGCTGTGGAATTCCTAACTATTCTTGCAAGTGAAATTAAATATTAATTGAATGTTATTATCTTGTTAGTTATGGCGTAATTTCCTAATGTATGCAAAATCTACTCTCGTAGTAAATTAACTATACTTGTAAATAAACCATACCTACTCTAGTGGTTATGGAATTAACTACAAGTTCATTTCTTCTATGAAATTACATTGAACAAGCTACTAAAGCCACATAGGTGCACCTCTACTCTCGTAAGTATACTCCCTAAATTTAGCACTTCCTTAAACTAGTGTTAAATCCCAATTCTCATTGTAAACTTAATACATTAAGGTTATCACAATTAATGGTCAATTAATCATAATTAGAAAATCAAAAGTGCTAAATAACTGGTTCAAAATAATATCATCAAATAACCGAGTAAACATCACAAATAAGTTATAGAAAGTTCATCCATAACTCTAGGCATAAGCTTTAGTTAAACATGAAAATAAACACCAAACTTATATTATAACCAAACACAATTATTAATACAAGAAAAAAAGTGGTAGGAGAAAAGTCACCCTTATCACATGAGTTCCAAGCATCTCCATTTTCATCCTCTATCTCATCCAAGTTTAGCTAGTACAAGAATGGATGAAACTATACTACTCTATACTAAACTAATGAACTAAGAAAAACTAGTGAAGACTACATTTTTAATGGTGTCTCTAGTCTTCCAAAGTTATGAAACAACCTCAACAAAGGCCCTATTTATAGAGAATTACAGCTCCAAGTAATCATGTTTCAAGTTGTGCAAATTGTCTCTTGGAATCATCAAAAGTTGTTTTTCCAAATTTCCAAGTTACTTCTTGCACTTTCCAAATGAAATTCATTCAGAAAATTGGTCCAAAAGTAGTAGGAAAGAGCTGCGAGTTGAAGTACAACTGGTTCCAATTGTAAAGCAGCCAAAATGTGAATACGCACCCTTAAACACGGGTTAGGATGTGTATTTTCCCAACATATTGCCTCCCCTGCAAGTTTGCATTTTTCTGATCAGTTTTCAACATTGCTCTATTTTTGTACCAATTTCAAATGATATTTTGTCAATGATAGAGGCTGAACTAGTTCTTGTACAAAACAGAAAAGTTGTATCTCTTTGAGTTAACTTTCCAATGCATAACAAATCATCTAATTTGGAGCTCTGAAGACTAAGAAATGACCAAAATACCCTTGACTGGTCAATCCACTGTTTCAGCTTTTGACAATAGAAATAGCCAACTATATTTTGACTTTTTGACTAGGAAAACTGATGAACTGTGTGACAGCCCCACCTTCCCCTAGTGTGTACCCCAAGGGTTAGTGAACTGCCTGCCCAACTCACGTCAGGACTACTAAGCCAAAACACACATAAACCCTACTGAATGCGCAGTAGAACTTCGACATACCTTCCAACGGATACAAGAAAATTACACATAGCCATAGAGACATGCATTTTCAACTAATATACATAACCATACACTTGCATAAATATATACGTTGGAGTTTTCAACAAGTTAACTTGAAGTACAAGCTAGAATAGCCATAAGGTATCAAAGTACACTTAGGGTTTACTATTACAGAGGAGCTTAATCAAAAGAATATTTATAACTACCTCTACTCTTTTCTCCAAAATCACGGTTCCAAAATATTGTCCCCTGTAAGGAAAACAAAGGTAATGGGGGTAAGCTTTCGCCCAATGAGGTACTAAAAGTTCAAACAGTCGAGAATCATGGAACTCCACTTTTATGCAATCAAATATAAACACAAAATAGGGAGATGAACAAACACCTCAGTCAGACATAGTAATTCAAATAGAAATGATATAGATAGCTCTCAAAAGCCAAATTCCCATTGCAGTATTTGATCCAAACTCGTTAACTCTCCGTCAACATTTAGAGAAACAACCATGACCGTTGACCCCACTTTACACCAAATTCCGTCCACCAAACATACCCTTTACCGGGTCCGAACACCAAACAGAAACAGAGGTGGTAATATTCGAGTATACCGATTAGTCGAGAAGATAACACTCCACTCGATAAAACTAGAGACCCATGGTTCATTATTTGATTGACCAGGCCTTGCCGGCTCGATTCGATTAACTACCAATGAGGTTTGAGCTCAGATGTCACAGTAAGATCGTTGGATACAAGCCTCCAAACGATATCAAATCATGCACAAGTAACAGATTCAAATTTATACAGTAACCAGTCAAATAGATAAGAGAAATGAGTGTGATAAAGTACACCCTCGTTTTGCCCAGAATAAACAGAAGTCATAGTTATTCAAGTCACAAATTGGCAAGTACAAGTAAACCAGTTAAGCAACAAGTCATGCGAGTGGTACACTCTGTGACGACCTCACTTCTCCTTAAGACGAATCCTAGGGTTTCGGCGGGCCGCCTGCCTAACTCTCGCCAGGACTCGATACAAGTCAAGATTTATAACTTAGAACTAAATAACCAGTAAGAAAACTAATATAAAGAAAAGTCGCTTCCTTCAATAGTCATCCAATTTTACATCATAATATTTCCAAAAGTTACATCAAAATTTTCCAAAATACAACCACCAAAAGTTGACTAAATCATTTACATCCATAATTGGACCAAAAGACAATCAAGCCAGCTTCTCCAAAAATCTTTCCACTTCAAGTTCCTGCTAAGGAAAACAAGCTTAAGGGGGTGAGCTAATGCTCAGTGAGGCCAAGAAAAGCAGGCAAATAAATAATTACAACTAGCATTAAAACTTATACAAGAAGGGCAACCATAATATTCATATAACTCACAAAGGAAAATAAAACACAATCAATAAGGATACGGGAGCTCTCAGGAGCTAAATCCCCATTGCTTTGCCAAGGCTTGATCCAACACTTCCAAGTGGTGACACTCCGTCAACCGAGTAATTATCCAAGTTTGTAGAACCCTACTTACTTCCTCCATCCACCAGTTCACCCTCTCGGATCCAGAACCAAACATGCACGAAATGGCAATACTACTCAAGTATGCCAAGCAAGGTCTCAAAAGATCAAGCTTTATAATTTCCCATGGTTCACCAAACTTCTCGACTAAGCCCATGCCGGCTCGAGATACAAGGTTAGCCCATGGGATTTGGGCGTCCCCACAAGTACAAGTATAAGTCAATGAGATTTCTCTCAAATCGACACTAAGTCACGCACAAGCACGAATATGATTATCGAGCACAAGCACGAATATGATTATCGAGTACAAGCAAGTCAATTATCAAGTCAAGCAAAAGAGAACGAGTGCGATAAGGTACACACTAGTCTCGACAAGTCCAATTCACATATTCAACAAGAAGTAGTTCAAGTATTATTATGCGACACGTCATGCACTTGACACTCACTAATTCAAAAGCAAGTAAGCAAGAAATTCCTTTAAAGTTCCTCGCCGGGATTCCCTTCTGTGACGCCCTCACTTCTCCCTAGGGCGAACCCTAGGGTATCCGCGGAACGCCTGCCCAACTCTCCCCGGGACTCACTACAATCTATAATCCAAAAGCTCGAAATACTTTAAATATTTTCACTATTTAATTAAAATACTCCAAAATATTTCATACTTACAATTAGTTAGCTTTCAAGCATAATACAATCCAAAAGAATATGTACTACAACCATCCGCTATAATACAACTTAAGGTCTTCAAAAGAAAACAATCTAGTACTATTCACGAGCACTCTTGGTCTCGAACCCTATTAAGGAAAACAAAAACGTGGAATGAGCTAAACAGCCTAGTGAGGTTCCAAAACACTCTAACAGTTCTAATAAATCATGTAAGTTAAGCATGATACATATATGGTTCAAGATTTCACATTGGCACATTTACAATAAGACAGTTATCATGATACAGAAATAAACACATATTGAAGGATACGGTGTTCCAGTGGAACCATTTCGGTCAACTTCACCTTATAACTTCAGATCCTCTCGGTTTGTCTGGCTATCACCTTATCCCTCCAGTGGTAATACTCGAGTATACCGAAACGGTGGCCCAAGGTTCCAACCTACCTGTCCGAGCCCAATCCTGCCTCAAGCAGGTTAGTAACCAAGGGTAGGATCCAGTTCAGCTTAGAGCTTACAACATGCACAAGTAATCAAGTAAATCGGTAAACGATAGTAATTTGTCATTTTAGTAGGTCGAGTGAGATAAAATACACACTTACCTTAAAACGGTAGAAAAGTTCATAGGAGCAATTATCGATAGCACTTAACAGGTAAACACATAATGACCATGGAGTAAACGTGTCATAAAACTATTCAAGTTACGTATTCCTATATGGAACATTCACCAATCAAAATAAGTGAGTAAAGAAAGTCGTCAATGATCCACTTCAGGATTCTCTTCGAGACCTTCTTGATCGCCTGAAGAAAAGTGACCAATAATCACCCTCACAATTTCACAAGTTCCTTATCAAACAAGAAAGAATGCACACTTGCTTTAGAATTCAAGTCAATGTCTTTATAAGGGTTTCATTTTATTGAAAGTTAAGATTCAAAAGTGTGGATTTTAAAGTTACTGATGAAACTCATATCCTCCACGAAATCGGGTTCAAAACGATAGATTAACATCAAGATAAGAAGTCAAGTTTCCAAAATTTCATTTTCTAAGAAATCGACAAATTTCAGCTTTGTGCGTCAAGCCTAGAAAAATCATATCTTGCACTCAATAGGTCTAAAATTCGAAAACTTTGTACCGTTGGAAACTAGTTCCAAAGTACTAAAAGTTTCTAGAAAACACTTTTCCAAGATTCAAAACGGAAGACATTCAAATTTCAGCTCAAAGTGGCTGACTTACACTCCCAAGACAGTTTCAGTCTTGGTTTTTGGTAAATTTTGGAAATTTGGCAAAATTCACAGAAAGTGAACTAGCCTCTGAAATTCACAGAACTATTAGAGTTCCAATCAAAGTTTTAAACACAACAAATGGAACTAGAATCGTAGTTTTGAGCACCAAGATATAGCAGCTCAAAGTTGGCCAAAAACAAGGACTGTTAGGTCAATTTTCCAGATTTGGAAAACAACTTTGGGATAATATTTACCTATCAAAACGATCTTAGATTGACACCAAAATTGGTACAATTCAACTTCCATATGAGGACTACTCCTCTATCAAAATTCATTTGAAAATTCGCATGGGAAGGTAGTTAACTAAACTACCAAAGTTTAAGGAAATCCCAAGACAAATCTGTCTTTTGCTTTCTTCTTCCTTTTCAAACATTTTGCCCAATGAAAACCACTCAAATCTGGCTCATTTATGAAACAAAAGTCTGAGAAACATCCAATATACATTTGGTAGGTGATTGACACCAAAAGTTTCAAAATAACAAGTCTCAATTCCAAGCTAGGCCATTCGGCTAGCCAAAATTAGGGTTTTTCAGATTTGGTACAGTTTGGGAATTGGACTATATCTCACTCAATTCAACTTGGAATTGGACATGGTTGGTGGCGTTGGAAACTAGATTCAAAAGGTTACATTTCATCAGAAGGAGTCATTTTGAAATTCAGTTTTCAAATAAGAGAAAATGAAGCCACAAGTTGCAGCTTCTACAATTTTCTCGGTTGCACTGGCAGAACAGAGCAGTCGACTTTGACTAGTCACTACAGATGACTCACTTAGAATTAAAAGGTGCATAATACACCGTTAGAAAACTAAGGATGTCTAGTTTCAAATTCCCGCTAACGACACTTGATTTCAACATCTGAGCAAAGAGTTATGATCATTCAAAGTTTACTGCCAGAGAGCCCCTGTTACACGATTTTCCAGTTTTGTTCCTACCAAAACTCGGTTTTTCCTCAACCAAATCAAGTGATTTTTGGTGGAAACTTTCCACACATCCTATATAACATATTTACATCAGATTCAAGGTCATTTGATCACCGAAAATTCAAATCAAAGCTTCGGCAAAAACAGGGCAGAATTGGTCATCAACCAACCGAAATTTTCCTCAACTTTCCTTTCAATTTCCAACTAATCTCACCTTGTTTACCACTTAATTAACACAAACCACACTTATAATCACCATATCAGTCCAATATATCCATTGTGAGATTTCATAGAGCCCACTCCAATCATTTACAACCAAATAACAACACCCACATGAAGCTACAAGCTCCAAGGCCAAATTTAACCAACTAGAACTAAGATTAAGGGACTGAATGATTACCTCCTAATTCTTGATGAAAAACCAGAAATTTTGGTCACCAAAACCTCCAAGAAACTCGGCTAGAAGACCTCCTCCTCCAAGCCAAGGTGAATCTCCAAGTAGTTTAGGTGTTGTGTGAAAATTTGTGGAAGATTTGGAAGCAAGATTGGAAACAAATGAAGAGAGCTTTGCTTCTCTTCTTCCTTGGGGTTGCTGGTCGGCTGATACTAGGAGGAAGAAAGAGTGTTTTGTACTTTGAATCTTGTCTTAGAAGCTTACGAGAATTGTGGCCCAAAAGCTTTACCAAAGTCAACTCTTAATAGTACGCGTACGCGCGAGTTTCGTACCCATTTCCTCTCGAGTTTGTTCCACTTGTGCACTAAACCTCCAAATATAATTCCTTTAACACTATAATTATTCACTCTTAGTAGTCTAAAATAAATTCTAAAGTCCATCAATTAGTCGCGCGCGTGAAAACACGAACTTCCGACTTGTGCGTGATAAAGCGCAATTTCAAAGAAATTCTTGTAGCGATTATATAACTAACTAATACTAGGGTAATTAATCATGAAAATAACTATTTTAGAAATAAAAACATGAGTCCTCACATGCGTCTAGTATTAATTCCTCAAATCTCTAATTAATTTGTACCAGCACGTCTTTCGGAAACTTTCGGCGCGCGCACGGTATAAGTTTAATTTTAACTTACTCACATCTAATCTCTCAATTAACTTTTCTTAATCTACTATTGATCATTCTTAATTCTCCAAGACTAATGTACTCTCGGATCGAATATAGTCTTGAAAAACGTGTACTCTTTATTTCTCGCTAAACGAGCCCTAGAAAATTAATTTTACTAACGAGACGTGTTAAAAATATAATTGAGACATTATTTTATGTAAATAAGTTTAAAATGATTGAAATAAATTATTCAGAGAAACGGGTGAGTAAATAATTAATTAAACCAGAAAAATAAAATAAAATAAAAATAAGAAAATTCGGGTCCTCACACCTTTGAAACCCTCTTGAGCACCTGAAAAAATATTAACCAACCATCACTCACAAATACCCTAGGTCATTGAGCATACAAAGAAGAAAGTTCGTTTGTTTTGAACTAGGACAACGCATCAAAAGGTGTTTATTCCATTGAGAATCGAGTTTCAAAAATGAAGGTGTTAAAGTCACAAGAGAACTTGTATCATTCATGAAATCAAGTTTGAAATGAACTATCAATCTCAAAAGGAAGTTGGAAGTTCATAAAAGTTCATTTTGTTGGAAATCAGAAATTTCCAGCTTTACGCGACAACGCTTGAAATTTCATATCTTGAGTTTGGTAAGTTTAAAAATTAGAAACTTTATACCATCGGAAACTAGATTCAAGGTACTAAAACTTTCCAAAAGACACTTTTCCTAGATTCGAATCAGAAAGCATTCAAATCTCAGTTCAAACTTACTGTTTTATTAAAACAGGGTAGAAATAGTCTTGATTTTTCAGTAAAGTTTGAAAATTCGGCAAAGTTCATAGGAATTGAATTAGCCTCTGAAATTTATAACATAGCAAGAAATTCAAATCAAGTTTCAAACGCAACAAGCGTAACTCAATTTGGATTCTCCAACACCAAGATACAACAGTTTTAAGAAAACTGGTTTTTGCAACCTGTTTCGCGGATTTTTAGTCACAAAGCTTCGACATAGTTTTGAAATCCGGCCATAACTAACTCTATACAAGTCCAAATTGGGAATGGTTTATGGATTTGAAAACTATATTCAAAATTATATAAATCATCAGAAAAGTTCATTTTCAAATTCTTTTCACAAGAGGGGTGAAATTGAGCCACAAGATGCAGCTATATAGTTTTTCTCGGGTAAACAGGTGAAGCAGATCAGTCCACTTTGCCGGGTTGCTACGGCTCACTCAAAACGAATTAGCAGGAGAACTTTATACCGTTGGAAAGCCCTTGGTGTCTAGTTTCAAATGCCACAAATGGCACTTGATTTTGATTTTTTTACAAAGATTTATGCGTAGACAAAGAGCCCCTGGTCGGCTGACCTGGGTAGCTTTTCTAGTTTTCTTCCTTTCTTCAAAACTCAAGTTTTATCCAACCAATTGAAATGATTTTTGAAAGACAATCTCTACACACACCATACAACATATAACAAGCATTTTAGAAGCCATATAAGCAACAAAATTCGAAATCAAAGCAAGGTAACAAGGCAGCAAATTTTGGTCAGCACCTCCCTTAGATTCCTTCCAATTTTCTCTCCACTACCAAGCCAATATCAAACCATAATTCACAAAAACAACAACAATCAAGCAAGAAGCCTCAAGTCCGCTACCTAAAAGGCCACCTCAAGACCACTACCTAAGATATAAAGCAAGAACAAGGGTTTCCTCAAGTCCTCTAGCTTAGGTTTTTTGTTAGGGTTTCAAACCCATGCAAATCAACCACTAACCATTACTAATCCTTGTAAAAATTAAAGATCAAGGAGAGATGAGCTTGTTACCTCTTCTACCTTCTTGAACCCTAGTTGGAGACAAGGTTTTTACCCAACACTCCACCAAAAACCACCACAAGATAGCACCTTTCCTCTAACTAAAGCAATATCCAAAGGTCTTGAGGGTTGGGTGTTGATCTTTAAGCAAGATCAAGAGCAAAAGATGAAACTTTTTCTTCCTCCTTTTGAGCTCCCAATTTTCAGCCAAGAGAGAGAGAAAGTGAGGGAGTTGGAGTGTTTGATTTGTGGTGAAAAGGTTGGAAGAAAACTAGCCTTATGTTTGGTGAAAAAAGTCAACTTCGAATAGTGGCGAAATAGTGTCTTGCACTACCAATTTCCTTCTTGTTTGCCACACTTAAATACTAATCCTCCAAGGTAGTTCCTCTAGTACTACAATTACTCATTTACTAGTCTAAAATTAATTCTCCAAATCTCCAATTAGTCGTGCCGGTGCGACTTGAAAAATTTTGACGCGTAAGTGATAAAAATATAATTTAAGTAAAATTCATACTAAAATATTAATATTAAATAACACCAATGCAGATAATTTTAAAAATAGGCTAAATTAAGAAATAAAAGTACGAGTCCTCACACATTCACCAATCAAATGCAACCCTTCACTTGAACCCTGGTTTGTCCTCTTGAACCATCTCGAGTTTTGTGGTCACATACTATATTAAAAGACTAACAAAACGAAGGTAAAATACATGAAGAACTTAAGATTTCTAAGACTTCATTTCCTCTCACTTAAACCTCACTTCCACTCATAAACCATACCCAAAATGATTTACCAACTCCAAATTTAAAGTGGGAAATGAAAGTAAGGACGGTTCTAAGAGAACAGAATTTTCCAGTTTTGCACAGCATTATTTGAAAACTCATATTTCAAGCTTCCTAAGTCCAAAATTCATAAACTTTATACTGTCGTAAAATAGATTCAAAGGATTACAATTTCTCAGAAGACACATTTGTAAGATTCTGTCCCTAAGTCAATCAAATTCGAGCCTCAATTTGCTGCTTTATCCAGTAAAAGACAAAACAGGTTTGCAATTTCAGTCAAATATGAAAAATCATAGTTATTCATAGAAATTGAGAAAAAAACTGAAATTTTTACGGTTGATAGTACTCTGACTCTAGTTTCAAATGCAATAAACGGAACGCAATTCTGACTTTTCTACAACAAGATATAGCAGATTTCCTAAAACTGCCCTAGGGTTCCTGCGGACAAATTTTCAGCAGCATCTCCTTTGTTTTTACCAAATTTTCCAGCCAATTCAAGACTTCATTCTCACCACAAAACAGTCTCAAATCAAGCATATACATACCAAGCCAACAACTCACTAAATCAAGCATATAACCATCACCTACTCAAGTTAGAAAATGAAACCCTAAGCTGGAATTCCTACTCACAAGCTGAAATTTTCTTTAGGTAAGTCAAACTAGCATATAAAAGCTAGATATTTCATATAGCAAAGCTACCAAACCATGGCTAACACTTAAGCATCATATACGGGCAGAAAATTACCATAAAAACTGAAAATTACCACAACACTACTTTAACCATGAAACTTTCTCATAAAACCACCAATTTTGCAACCCTAATCCACTAATATGCAAGTAGTAGAAGTAAAGAGGAGTTTCTTGCCAAAGCTACCTTAGAACCTCAAGAAAGATGGAAGCATAGTGCTTTTCCTCCAAAAATATCTCCACTCAAGCTCTTAGTCTTCCCTAGTGAACCACTTTTATGGAGTATTTTGCAAAATCTATGATTGGAACTCAAGATTCAAGCTAGAAATTGAAGTGGAAGACGAAGTCTCTCTTGGTGTTTCCCTCTCAAAATTTCGGCCAAGCTAGAGGAAAATGAAGAAAATTTGGTCAATGTTTGGTTTTAGGAAAGTTAAGACAACTTTGGTCAAAGTCCAACTTTCAATGGTTTCGCGACAAATGGCATCTTAGGGTTTTGTTCTCATCTTCTTGTCTTCCAAAGGTTAATCTATCTAACTAACTTCTAATTATCCCTTAACACCTTATAATAACATCTCTTTATGCAAAACTTCACTTAGTCGTCAAAAATTTATCACACTTACCGCACTAGCGGGCCCACGTCCATAATGCGCTACGAACTTAACATGTACTAACTTATATCAAGTAAACGATTTAAAAACTTGACTCACTTATAAAAATATCGAGGAAATTAAGACAATTATTTAAAGCAAAGAAAATGCATTCAAAGAAATAAAAGAAAATACAAACTAATTTTCCGAGTTCTCACAAACTGGATTTTAGTATCTTCATAAGTAATATAGAGCAATGTCTTAGTTTCAAAATGACTTAAGAATCACCTCAATCTGATGTCTGTAGCTTAAGATATAGTTGAAATACCAAAAGATATCAAAATTGTTAAACATTTCTTCTTTTATACTTGATTTTTTTTCCAAAATACTTGATAGCATTTCATCTTTTGAACATTTTGCACTTCATATTCTCTTTAAATCACTTAAAATCATCAACAACCATCCAGATATCTTCTCATTTCATTCCATTTGATGATTGAATCATTAAAACCTACAAAAACATGAATTTCACCACTTTAATCATTTTAGTGTACTATGGCAAGAGTTTTCCTTGTTTTCATGACTTAGATCATTACCAAACTTCAGAGCTCTTGTGTAGTATTCTATTGCTAGGAAATGTGTGGGAAAGTAAATTAAAGTTGGCTACTTTTCATTTGTGCATTTCATTTGCAAGACAAATCTTCAAGTGTTTCTGTGACGACTCCACCGCCCCCTAGAGCGTACCCCAGGGGTTTAGCGGACCGCTGCCCAACTCTCGGCAGGACTCGCTTATTTACTTCAAGAAAACAAGTTACAACTTCAAGAGTAAATGAAACAACAGTCCCCAAGTTTGGAACGTACAATTACATTCATTTCTATCTCAAACAGTCATACAGCCCCCAAATATAACAAAAGATTTGAGTTCCAAATACATTCAACCCTAATCGAGCACTAGTACGCGTACAATTGCAAAAAATTCAAAAACTAGCTAGTCTGTACCAGTCTCACGCCCTCACTCGTACCCCCTGTAAGGAAAACAAATTTAACGGAATAGAGTGAGATAAAACTCAGTGAGGTTCCAAAACTTCATGCAGACCCAAATAGTAAGTTGACTATTATATAAAACTTGCGATATCAAAGTAGCGAGCATAAAAGTTCATAAAAGTGAGCAATAACACTTCAAGTAGCAAATCTCAAAATGAGCGAGTGTAAAATTTTTAAAAAGAAACAATAACAGTACTAGTAACAATCATTTCAAAATATAAAGATACAAATGACTCTCAACAGCCAAATTCCCGCTGCATTACTTGATCCGAACCCGTTGACACTCCGTCAACGTTTGAAGAAGCAAATCATTACCGTAGATCTCCACTTTACACCAATTTTTATCCACCAATCAACCTCCTACAGGGCCTGAAATCCAAAATAAGAGTGATGGTAATACTCGAATATACCAAATCTAGTGGACCTAATCCAAAAGATTATACAATAAACAGTAGTACCTATGGTTTGCCAGTCTCCTCAACCAAACCCTTACTGACTCGATTCGACTAACTAACCAATAGGGTGTGGATCCAAGTAGTGAGACGGGATGAGAGGTACCTCCCACTCGTATTGAGTGTGGTACATGCTACCGCTCAGCACTTACAAGTCAAGTACAAGATCTCAAGTAGTATTCAAGTTGTAAACATGTAGATTAAATCAATAATAACTAGTAAACAGTAAAAAATCACATTAGGGCAAGTGCGATAAAGTACACCCTTGCCCGTTCAAACAAATCAAGTATTTCTTTCAAATATCAAGTTCAATCATGCACTTGGAAACACTCACCAATAATTTATTTCTTTTCAAAACTACGTCCAAGGTCAACTCCTTGGTTGGAGTCCAAATCTGCAATAAAATATCATTGAACAATTGAAAGCAATTAGGGTTCAAATATAATAGTTTTGGCTTAACGAAAAGCAAATAATTGAAATTCGTTGAAGTAGTATTCATTTCACTTATCACACTAGAAAATTCATACTCACTCGTTGGTTTCGATAAAGAAGCAATTAAAACATTTAAGTTCGGAACTTGGTCTAAAAGACTAGGAAAACGTCTTTCTAGTGGTCGCTACTTTCACCTTTTAAAGGGTATGAGTTTTGGCAAAATTTCAGTTTATATACCTCTACTAACGAAAACTTGAATACCATAGACAATCCAAATTCACTTCGACCTCAAATCGTCGCTCAAGTTTCAAGTTCACTCGCTTATCTTTCGAGCGAAAATTTGGACAGCATTTCCCCTATTTCCTTACTTTTTCCATCCAAGTACAACTTGGATTCACAAGCTAACAAGCCAACAACATACATCTATTCAAGACCTCAAAACCAACCAAACAAATTGTAGACACCAAATTTTTATTTTATTATTTATTATTTATTATGCATTATTATTTATTATTTTATTTTAATCGATTAAATGATAGTTAGTATTCATTTTTGCTTATTAGGCTCATAATTTTTATCTTTAAGATATTTTTGCATTAAAAATTTTGAAAAGGAAAATTTTCACAAAAATATGTTTTAATCATCATAGATTCAATTCCTTTAAAATGAATAAGAATTTTGCAATGTAACTTCTTTTAGGAATTAACTGTCTTTGTTTACCTAAATTAATTTTGGAAAAAAAAGGGGCCACGCGCGCGTGCAATCCATGTGCGCGTTTTCTTCTTCGGCAGAGGTATAGAAGCATGCATAGTACCAAAATTGCAGCTCCATTTCACTGCCCATTTTCTACTCATTTTTCTGGTTTTTCTTTCTCCCAAACTTGGCCACCTCATTCCCTAATCTATATCAAGATCTTTCTAGAAAAATACCATCCAATGGCTCAAGTTTTCTATAGAAACCCACCCTTTATCCTCACCTTTGAGGTGAGGGTTTTGGGGTTGTTGGTTCCTATAAAAAGGGATCCAAAAAAAAACGCAGCCAAGGTAAGAACAACAGATAGAGTAAAGAGGGGCGGCTAGGATTGGAAAAAAAAGCAACGGGCTGGAGAAGGAGAGGAGAAAAAAGGGTTTCGTCGGAGCTTTGGGTGAAGAGGAAACCAAGAGAGCTTGGGGGACAGTGAAAAACCGAGAGTAAGAGATAGAAGGAGAGGGTCTGAGAGAGCTGGAAGGAGAGGAAAAAGGCTCGGAAAGGTTACGGGAAAAGCAAGAAAGAAAAGAAAAAGCTTCGGCATCAAGAAGTTTGAGAGGAAGAAAACCAGAAAAAGAAAAGGAGAGATCTTCGGCTGGGTAAGGAAACCAGAAAGGATACGACGGTTTCGGCCAGGAGCTCGAGGAGGAAAAGAAAGGAAGGTTGTGAGGGGTTTCGGTTGTGGGAAAGGAAGAGGCTTTGGGAGAGAAAAGCTGAGCAAGAGAGCGAGCAAGAGGGGAGAGTAAAAGGGGGTGGCGGCTGGGAAACAGAAAGAGAGAAAGGAAACCAGAAAGAGGGAAGTAAGGAAAATGGAGCAAAAGGAAAAACTAAGAAAAAGCAAGGGAAGGAGAGAGCAGGAGGAGAGAGTGAGAGGGAACCAAGGGAAACCAGAAAAGAGGAAGAAAAAGAAATAGGGGCGGCGGACAGAGAGAAAGGAGGTGTTTCGGGCTAAAAAAAGGAGCGGAAGAGCTGGTGAGGAGGTCCGGGAAACAAGGAGAGAAAGGAACAGAGAGTGAGGGATAGAGAGAGTGACGACTGAGAACGGAGGAAAAGAAAAAAAACTAAGGAAAAAGTAAAGAAAGAGCTTCGAGGGGAGAACAAGAAAAGAATTGGAGTGGTGGCTAGGGGGAACTGAGAAAAACAAAAAAAGAAAGAACAGAGAGGGGATGGCTAAAATAGAGAGGAGGGCTGAAAAAAAAGAGAGACTAGGGAAGAGCAAAAAAAAGGGTTTCGTTACTCTCTGGGTCTGCTCAAAGAAAATTTTTCTTCTTCTAGTTCGTTCGATTGTTGGAGAATCCTGCACATCTAGGTCAACTTGTGACGCAAGAGTAAACTCTTTTTCCTCTTAATTAGGATACCAGCATGTGTGAATCTCTAGTTTTTCTTTTATCATGCCACTGTTGGATTCCAAATGATGATTTCTTGCTGTTCGTTGTGTTCATCACTTGATTCTCTTGTGTTGTGGTTGTGCTGGATTGTTTGGAGCAGTTTCCTTGCATTTTACTTATAAAGCTGCTTTCTTTCGCTGTTTTTATTTGCTTACCTTTGCTATCTGATGGTTCTTTCTTTTGCTTCCATGCTATCTGATGGTTCTTTGCTGATGGTTGCTTTTCCTAAGAGCAAAGGACCTGATTAATGTTTGGTATTTTGACGTGAAAATGAATAATGTTTACATGGGCCTGTTTTGAGTAATGTTCCGGTTCCTCCTTGTTTCATGGTATGACAATAGCAGTTCATGCCCTTGGTTCCTCCTGTTTTATGGCAAGATAGTACCAATCCATACAAAAATTCTGTTTTTGATAACCTGCTATTCTTAGGGATAAAAGCCATTAGCTTTCTTTCATGCGTGAAACTAAAAGGGATGAGAATCATGGTTTTGGACTTTGATGAATCTGGTTTCATCATTGTTTCATGGCCAAATGGGAGGATAGGATGTACAAAAATGAATCGGATTGTGGTTTTTTTGTTTACTTGGTCATGCATATTTATTTTCCTTTTCCATTCTTTCGTTACTTTCTTCTTGCTGCCTTTTCCATTTATTTCGTTTCTAGCACTTGTTTCTTCAGAACTTGTTTCTTCTTTCTGAAAGGGTGGGAAGCATTGTTGTTTGATGTTTTTATATGAGGATAAGAATGATTTAACATGGGTTTTGCTCCTTCAAAATAATGTTTTGATCTTATGGTACGGCAAACCCATCTTATGATACTTGCTATGCTTGATGCAAACTCATTTTCGCAGATTGTATTATGCTTGTCGTTGGGATCTTTGGATGGATAAATCTTGTTGGAAATTGTTGAGAAAATGGGATGAAGTTTAGTGGTAATTGGGTTGACAAATTTATGGTTTGTTCTTGTGAGTTTGCGAATGATCTGATGCTAGATAGAGTTGCAGAAAGCTGTGGAATATGAATTGCAGAAACATTCTTTTCTTGCAAAATCATGTTCTGCTTCAAACCATGCATGCAATATTTTTAAAAATTGCATTTTCACCCCTCAAGCTTCCCCTTATTCTACTATGGCCCAGAAATATGGAAAAGTAATCAGTTTCACTCTTTTGAATTTCAATCGTTCCTTTCATGTTTTAATCATGTTTTAGGTAGGTTTATTTTCTGGTTTTTTAATAAATAGTTAGTAGAACTCCACTAGTTTTAAATCTTTATTTTTGACTTCCAATCTTAGTAATGAGTGATTTGAACCTTCAAAACCCTTTACTATCTTTCAATTGGGTCCTTATTTGTTTTAATTTGTTGAATAGGGGTTATCTACTTTTATTTGAATGTTTTGATTGATTCAATTTTGTATTTATTTCCATTTCTTGTGATTATTTGTTAATTAAAATGATGCCTTGACCTTTTTCTTTATTTTGGAGGGTAAATAAGAAAATTTCACTTCATTCAGTCATCAATTCAAAGGAGATACACTCTACCCTTTATTTAATCTTACTTGATCCAATGTGCCCCTATGTGACTTTAATGTGCGTGATTGCATGCCTTTTTGAATGTTTTATTTCATTTATTTATTTAGTCACTTTAATTGTTTTAATTTTGTGCATTTATTTTAATTTAATTTTTGATTATTTGAAAGGCATTTAAATGCCAAAATTGTAATAGTTAGGGGGAGCATGTATTTAGATCGAATATGTAATAGTTAGATTATTATTTTATTTTATTTTATTTTTCCCCCCCTTAGATTGTAGTTAGGGTCCCCAAATGTAATAGTTAGGTCTCTATTTGCTTTATTTGCTTTGTGTGTTTTGCATGTTTATGTGTTACGTGTTACTCGCTTTTTTAAAATCTTGCATCTAGATATCATACTTATGTGCTATGTGTTTTATGTGATTTTAGTGTTTAATTGCTTTCATTATGTCTTATATGATTTATTTTTATTATGATAAATGAATGACGTCACCACACTAGTCCAACGCTAGTTGTGGCCCTTTGTTTCGATTTTTCACTAGTCCAACGCTAGTGAGAACTTATAGACATGGGTTAGTCCAATGCTAGACCCTTAGGGACCGTTCACGCGTTAGACCATATTTGTGTGACACAATCACTACATTTTCATGTATATTTTTTCACTTTTAGGGTTTTTTCATTTTGCATGACATTTCCCTTATATGTATATCCCTTATCCCATAGTCTCCCTATATGTATATCCCCTACCCCTATATGTGAATCATTGAATCATGACATTAGACTCGCATTTCATTTAAGGAAACTTAAAACTAGATTAGATCATTTTGCTTACTTAGATAGGAGAAATACCCCTTGAATATGGGATATGGACAAGTGTGGCTTTTATACCTTTAGCACGCTCGTATTCCCTCTATTAAAGTGAAAATTGAAATTACGAGTATTAGCCCCCGCACCCGTTATGATGCATTCCTCTAGGTCATGTATATTTGTATAATTATTATCTTTTTCTTTTCTTCGAGTCTCATATTTTGCACATTCGTGACCTCTTCAAATAATTACTTTTGGGTATCGTAATTAATGCGATTTGCACCAACTAAAATTCGAAGAGACATGTTGACCCCGATACATTAGGTCTAGGGTTTGCATTCATATAGCACGTCCAAATGTGATAAATTGTTAGGTTAAAATAAGAAAATTTTTTACTAAATCACGCAACTAGCTTTGGCTAAGTTGAAAGGGTGCCTTGGATTTTATCCTTACCTTTCCTTTCTTCAAATGTAACTCTCGAACATTTTTCTCTGATTTTCGAAAACTTTGAGTCGTTTAAAAAGGGTTTTCTACTTTTTCTTTAAAAATTCATTTTGGGTGACTTGGTACCTTAATTCAATACCAAGTGGTGACTCCTATTTTTCATTAAAAACTCTTTTTAAACTATTATTTTTGGGTCAAAATCGTCCGCTTTTTAAGTCCCATTTAGACCCATTTTCTTTATTCATTTTCTAAAAATCAAAAAACTCATTTTTACTCAAAACAAATCAAAAATTCATTTCTCAAACTCGTTATTTATTTATTTATTTCATTATTTTTCTTTTAAAAATGGGGCGCGACAACTTGGCGACTCCACTTGGACTTAGAGAGTCCGAACATTTGATTTAGTCAATTCTTTTTTTTTTCTAACCTTTTATACATCACGTTTAGAGGTTTTAGGTTGCATTTTTTCCTTTTTAGGGTTTCTTGCATTTCACACATACAATCGTCTCGATATCGTGTATGTGATAAATAATGTGTTTATTTTCTTTCATTCATTTATGTTTGTATCGCGCTTGCATCTTGGGAAGAGGGGTAGCCACCCTAGAACTCTTCACTCACATTTGATGGTATTAATCCCTCCTTCAATCGGGACACTTCATATGTGCATACGTTTTACTTTTATAACCCTCATTTTTTTTACTTTTAGTGGTTGTCACACCACTCCACCCATTAGGATTAGGATCGATCCACTTGGACATATGCCGTGGCACGACGTGCGCGTAGTAATGTCCGAGATCACTCGAACCACCGACTCTTAGGCCTTGGATTGATGACCCTTCGTCTTTGGTCTGAAGGTTTGGGCTGAAAACTTATCGAGTTTAGATGCATTAGTGAGCCCAACCTCATGCATCCATACTAGAAATCGCCTAGAATAGAGTCGACGTACCCAATTAGGAACACTAGGCACGAAGGGAGGGATTCCACCCCTCTTCCTTATTTTTCTTTCTTTTCGCCTTTTGTATCATCTAATTGCCTAACGTGTTATGTGTGATTTGTTGACTAACATTTCCTTGTTTTCTTTCTTTTGCATTCACAAACACTAGAAAATAAGAGTTCTGGCATGATACTTTTAGAACCTACCCTCTTAGTAGGTTATTGCACGTTTAAATTTCAATGTATTGCATTCAAAGGTTAATAATTGCACATCATTTTAGGCCACCCTAGTACACAAAGGATCCCTTAGGCCATATTTTCATTTCAAATTGCATATTTAATGCTTTGATAAATTGGTATCATGCATAAACCATAGAGGAATGCCATGGGATCCTTAGGAATAATCCACCTTGTCTCGGATATGCAATCCAATGAGACTTGCACGTTATATTTTTGTAACATCCAAAGGGGTAGTGCACGGATAAGGTAGGATCCGATCTTTTCATGATAAGGAACATTTTTGCACATTAGAATATGAGCTCTAACAATCATTTTTTGCCATTTTATCAAATTGGTAAAATCCTTTGCATAAAGGACCTTAAATTGAATAAATTCATGAATGACTCCTCATTATTGAGACAATAAATGAATCAAAGCCAAAATCTTGATTGTAAAAGGCTCATAGACTAATGCGTTGGCAACAAAAGTGTCAAATTAGGGTTTTTATCGATTAGGTGAGCCAGTTATTTTTAGCAAATCATCAATTTCATTCAACCCATTTGACCAATTAGGGTTTCAATGTCAAATTTCAAATTGAAAACCTAGTCGATTTTGAAAAACCATCCATTGCATCCAGCCATTTGATCGGTTGGGGTTTCGATCCATGCTTCATTGAGAAAATTTGTCAACAAATTTCAATCTCTCCGATAGAAAGTTCTTCAAGGTCAAATCGTGTTTTTACAAATTCTTGTATCAATCAAAGCAATCAATCCATTCGGACTTTACCCTTGTTCTATCAGGCTAGAAATCTCCCGTCGTTCAATTGGCCAAAATTTTCAAATTACCTTCCAATCGAATGGCAATAAGTTGATCGGATCCATCAGATATTGTATAGTGCCTACCTGAAGGATGCATTTTCATGCTAGGCCAACGCTTGGCGTAAAAATGGGGCCCCCAATAGGACATGCATCTGAAATTACTTTAATTTTTACTAACTCGTGTTTTTTTCTTTTTCTTTCTTTTCTTGCTTTGCCAAAAGCGGTCAAGAGATAATGCTAAACAAGGTTTTCTAAAATGTCAGGTGTTTTTCAAATATAGTTACAAGAAGAAAGTCCCATCGTCACACGATCTCGCAGTCGAGTTTTGAGAAATCGTATAAAAATGAGCGCACATCCGGGAATCATCTGATAGATCCACCATGGCCATCTCCAGCTGACATTACAAATTTGGGAGCCTCAATTGAGTGAGATGTTACATAAATTCAATGAATTGAGCGTGGAGATGACAGCCCAAAGGCGCATGATTGACCAATTGGTTGCTAGTAATGGCGGTGTCCAGCATGATTCCTTGCCTATTGGCCAACTCGAAAAGTAGAACACCAGCCACCTCCTTTATCGCATACCCAAGGGTACCTTTGCACCGCCCTTTGCAAACATACTCGAAGAGATTTTCACCTACCCCGTTTCCAAGTTTTTCATTATTATACTTACCCCCATGACATTCAAATTAACCCAGTCAGCATTCAAATGTCTCAAATTACCATCGAACATGCCAACTGACTCTCAGTAACCTCATTACACCACCGCTGAGCCATTCATGCTGGATACTACTATGCAAGGGAATGTGGAAAATGGGGTGAATCCTCCGCCCCAATGGACAAAAGCTTGATGAAAAGATTGGATAAATTTGATGAATTCATGAGGGGAAAAGCCAAGGAATGAGCAAGCCTAGAGACTTAGACTATGATGAACTATGTCTTTTTCCAAATATGCAATTGCCTTTGGGTTTTAAAACACCCAAATTTAGTATGTATGATAGAACTGGTAACCTCAAGACGTTATTTAAGACTATTTGCAAAATAGTTGGGAAAGCCAGTAGATGATAAAAATTTGCCAATACGTTTATTCCCGAAAAGTTTGGAAAGCGAACACTGGATGGTATTCAATTTGAAACCTGAAGAAATGAGAACATGGCTGGATTTGTCAACGCTTCGTGAGACAATACGAGTACAATTGTGACTTGCTCCCACAAGAACCACGCTTGAAGGCACTAAAAGGAAACCATCTGAAGATCATAAGACATATGCCAAGCGATGGCGAAGACTGGCAGCTAAGGTGGAACCTCCGATGACCGAAGAGGAAATTGTCCGTACTTTCATTAAAACTCACGACCCACCATATTTTGAGGAGATTTTTCGCGTGACCGGGTGTTCATTTGCAGCAATTATCAATAAGTTGGAGGAGTATGACGAATATGTCAAATAGGAAAAATCGTCAATGTATCGGCTTTAAAATCACGTTGGACGCCTTGCAAGGTCAGAATAATAACAGAAGGGAACCTCAACTCAAGAAGAAAGAAAAGGAAACTGCTTTTGTGGGACCAAGGACCGTCTTCAAGACCCAGGTTCCAATGTTACCACACATATTCATCTCGCTACCCAAACTCGGACCCTATTTACTATACTACTGTCAATCACCCTCGCTCTTGACCAAACTATGCAAAGCTCACCTACAAGACCATTCCCAATATCTCAAACCAACTCTCCAAATTTTGATCTCGTCTACTTTAATAATCTCAGACCTGTTCCACCAAACAAATAGACCTACAACCATCGTCAAACCAATGAAATACAAAACCCCGGCCGATTTCGAACTTTTACCAACTTAGGCAGGCTCATTAACCAACTATACGAACAGCTCAAGGCCACCGGTAAAATTGATGACATACCTCCTCCAAACTACCCTCGTTGAGGTTTCTCTGTTGGGTTAACAACCCTTAAACCGCTTGTGCCTACCATTCTGGAGCGCCCGGTCACTCGATCGATAACTGTTGGATACTAAAACATAAGATCCGGGATTATAATCAAAGCATGAGATATAGTGTTAAGGAAAAGGGAAAGAACAAGGATCGAGCACAAGTACGAATCCTCTTCCTGAACACAAGGGACACCATCACGGCATTTACCCCCCCCCCCCCAATGAAGAAATTTGAAAAATCTTGGAAGGGCTAATTAAGTGAGATTCCTCCCTCTTGAAGGGAAGTTTCGGATAAATTTGGGGAATTGTTTTGGTTAAAACCAATGAACAATAGTTCATGCGTACGTCTTTTGTTTAACTATATTTTTTTGTAAATAGTTTTCAATCAAGTGACTTTTGAAAACACGTTTCATTTAGCAAGTAACATGATATTAAGTTTGGGTTTTTTTTCTTTCTTAAAATGCAATAAAATGTACAGTTTTATATGTGTGTGGCTTACACATTCTTTTCAGATGACCCAAAATAAAACCCCCTGACCCTTTGAATATTACCATTTCAGAATTTGATGGTTTGTAATCTCGATACCGCATGAATGTAGGAATAGCGAGGAGATATCCGAATATATTTCAAAGAGATTCAAAGGAGGAATTCAGACCGAATGGGGGATTAAGATGAAGGAAATAAAATTAGTGGTCACTTGAATAAAAAGAAGAAAAAGGAGGTTGATGGAAAGCAGTGTCAAGAACAATAATCTTTATTTGATGAGAAGCAACCAAATGTAGTCAAAAGAAACGACCTGTGCTTACAATAAAAAGGTCAAATCGTGACTATTCGGAAAAGAGACAAAATGTTGAGGCAACTGTTGTCGGTGCAAGATTGGAAAGGGTTTGTTGTCAAGAAAAAAAAAAGAGAAAAAGAAAAGAAAAAGGAAAAGTATTATCCGACGGATCACTTATGTTTCACAGATATGGATGAACAGGAGTCTTTCTCAGTCAATTAATTCAGATACATGCAAGAAATTTCGCATTAATGAAAGTTTCCTTTCAGAGTTAATGTAAGGAACGGAATGAAAGTCAGGTCTTCATCCTTCCAATTAAACATTCTATATCTAGTTATCCCTTTTGAACTTTCAGAATAATTTATTTCGTTTGACAACCCCTGAGCACCGCAAACCCTATACTGGGGCATGTTTGAGTTAAAAAAAGAGGAAAGAAATGCCTCAAGAGGTGAAAGTGATAAAGGAACAAAAAGAAAAGAAAATTAAAGGAAAAAACCTTAGTTAAAAAATAAATTGAGACAAATTTTGAAAAAATTTTAAAAGGTGAATGGAATGAGATAAGAAGAAAAGAAAAATTAAAGGAAAAAGAGAATCTCAATTAAGAATAAACTGGGGTGAGTTTGATTTAACCCTAAAATAGGGTTGATGCAACAATACAATTTCAGATCATTTAAACCACTTTTAAAATCCGCTTTCAAATCTTAACTTTTCTAAATACCCTACCTGATCCCATTACAAAAGGCGAAAGTCCTGACTTCTATTCTTTGCAATATCTCTGTCAAGAAAATTTTCTAATTAATTAGCAAGTGATATTCATATACTGATACTAGGAAATTTTTAGATGTATTTCTGAATTGATTAGGTGTGAGATTGACACTGCTCATCATGTGAAAACCTACAAGGACGTCTTTTAAAAAAAGAGAAAGAAAATCAAGAAGAAAAATAGGGGGAAAAGAGAAAATAAAAGGAAAAAACAAAAAGGATGAAGAGTAATCTTAATGAAACCCCGAAAGGGCGCTAAAATAGGGTTTTATGAGGAAAAGTAAGTTTGGATTTGAAAGACTGGTGATTCGGTTCATTTGGATTCCTCTTCACATTGTGATTTTTTTGTCGGCATTGAATTTCGAACGGACGATATCCAAAGGGTCAAACGGGGCACTTTGTTAGAGACCAAAATATTTTGATCATCAATATAGGACTGCTTGGATTTTTAATTCATTTCTCTAAAATTATTTTTTGTATTACTTTGATTTTTGACATTTTTGTATAAAAATTCTTTGGTGTTGCATAGTTTCATTTGTCCCATTGGATTTTATCAAATGACAATTTTCTCAATTTATCGAAAAATGCATATGTATAGGTTTTCATGTTAAGTTAGCATTGGAAACTAAAGCAATTCGGAGACAATTTACAGAGCAAAGTTGAGTTTTGCAGCATCGAGAGAAAAACATCAAAATACTCATGTTTTACATGTTTCTCGAAAGCCGGACAGATCAAATGGGTGGTGGCATTATTTTTTTATTTCATATAGCAAAATGGGAAAAATTATTTTTTGTAATAAAGTCATGGAATGTCGCCCAACCAATTAAACATTCTGGGTTAAAATAGAAGAGGAAATGCGAATCAAGGCCTTAAGGAGGAGCAACAATGCCACAATGCAAAGCAAATGATTGGTTGTACAAAAACTTGATTCAAATTGGGGCAATTCTTGAAAAGATTTTTCAACTAAGTATTCAAGAACTTTTTCATGCAATAACGCGTTTTTTCTATCACCATTAGCATCGAGTTTATCTCACTAACATATTTTTTTCTTTCACCCCTTAGTATCGAGTTTATCTCACTAACGTATTTTTCTTCCATCGTTAACGTCGAATTTATCTCACTACCGTGTTTTTTTCTTTCACCGTTAGCATCGAATTTATCTCACTAATGTGTTTTTCTATCACCGTTAGCATCGGAGTTTATCTCACTAACGTATTTTTTCTTCCACCGTTAGTATCAAATTTGTCTCACTAACGTGTTTTCTATCACCGTTAGTATCGAGTTTATCTCACAAACGTGTTTTTATCTTTCACCGTTAGTATTGAATTTATCTCACTAACGTATTTTTTCTTTCACCGTTAGTATCGACTTTATCTCCACTAATGTATTTTCTATCACCGTTAGCATCGAATTTATCTCACTAATGTGTATTTTTTTTACCGTTAGCATCGAGTTTCTCTCACTAACGTGTTTTTCTATCACCGTTAGTATCGATTTTATCTCACTAACGTATTTTTCTCGTTCACCGTTAGTATCGAATTTATCTCACTAACGTGTTTTTCTATCACCGTTAGCATTGGGTCCAACCCACTAACGTGTTTTTTTTTCACCGTTAATATCGAATTTTATCTCACTAACGTGTTTTTCTATCACCGTTAGCATTGAGTTTATTTCACTAACGTGTTTTTATCTTTCACCGTTAGTATCGAGATTATTTCACTAATGTGTTTTTTCTTTCACCGTTAGCATCGATTTTTATCACACTAACGTGTTTTTCTATCACCATTAGTATCGACTTTATTTCACTAACGTATTTTTTCTTTCACCGTTAGCATTGAATTTATCTCACTAACGTATTTTTCTATCACCATTAGCATCGAATTTATCTCACTAATATGTTTTTTCTTTCACCGTTAGCATCGAATTTATCTCACTAACGTGTTTTTCTATCACGTTAGCATTGGTCCAAACCCACTAACCTATTTTTTCTTCCGCCATTAGCATCGAATTTATCTCACTAACGTGTTTTTATCTTTCACCATTAGCATCGAGTTTTATCTCACTAACGAGTTTTTTTCTTTCACCGTTAGTATCGAAGTTTATCTCATTAACGTGTTTTTCTATCACCGTTAGTATCGAATTTATCTCACTAACGTGTTTTTCTTTCACCGTTAGTGTCGAATTTATTTTACTAACGTGTTTTTTCTATCACCGTTAGCGTCGAGTTTATCTCACTAACATATTTTTTTTCACCGTTAGTATCGAATTTATCTCACTAACATATTTTTTTATTTTTCACCGTTAGCATCGAGTTTATCTCACTAATGTGTTTTCTCTTTCACCGTTAGTATCGAGTATATCTCACTAACGTATTTTTTATATCATCGTTAGCATCAAGTTCATTCCAACTAACGTGTCTTTCTACTTCCGTTAGGTTTTGAATTTTATTCCACTTACGATCTTTTATTTTGGAGCATTTTGAATTAATCACTTTGTTTTTGCATGACAACAAATATGTTGGACTAATCGCTTTGTGTTGTTTGATTTAGTTCATCATTGGAATAACGCAGGTAAGTATTTTGTGTCTACATTTTTGTCTCGAGTCTCTTTCGAAACTCAGACAAAAAGGAGCAAATTGTAAACACCAATTTTTATTTTATTATTTATTATCATTTATTATTTATTATTTTATTTTAATGGATTAAATGATAGTTAGTATCATTTTTGCTTATTAGGCTCATAATTTTTGTCTTAAGATATTTTTGCATTAAAAATTTTGAAAAGGAAAATTTTCACAAAAATATGTTTTAATCATCATAGATTCAATTTCTTTAAAATGAATGAGAATTTGCAATGTAACTTCTTTTAGGAATTAACTGTCTTTGTTTAACCTAAATTAATTTTTGAAAAAAAAAAGGAGCCACGCGCGCGTGCAGTCCACGCGCGCGTTGCAGTCCACGCGCTCCGTTTTCTTCTTCGGCAGAGGTACAGAAGCATGCATAGTACTAGAATTGCAGCTCCATTTCACCGCCCATTTTCTACTCATTTTTTCTGATTTTCTTTCTCCCAAACTTTGGCCACCTCATTCCCTAATCTATATCAAGATCTTTTCTAGAAAAATGCCATCCAATGGCTCAAGTTTTATGTAGAGAAACCCACCCTTCATCCTCACCTTTAAGGTGAGGGTTTTGGGGTTGTTGGTTCCTATAAAAAGGATCCAAAAAAAATGCAGCCAAGGTAAGGACAACAGATAGAGTAAAGAGGGGCAGTTAGGGTTGGAAAAAAAGCAACGGGTTGGAGAAAGAGAGGAGAAAAAAAGGGGTTTCGTCGGAGAGCTTTGGGTGAAGAGAAAACCAAGAGAGATTGGGGGGCAGTGAAAAATCGAGAGTAAGAGATAGAAGGAGAGGGTCTGAGAGAGTTGGAAGGAGAGGAAAAAGGCTCGAAAAGGTTACGGGAAAAGCAAGAAAGAAAAGAAAAAGCTTTGGCAGCAAGGAGTTTGAGAGGAAGAAAACCAGAAAAAGAAAAAGGAGAGATCTTCGACTGGGTAAGGAAACCAGAGAGAATACGAGGGTTTCGGTCCGGAGCTTGAGGAGGAAAAGAAATGAAGGTTGCGAGAGGTTTCGGCTGTGGGAAAGGAAGAGGCTTTGGGAGAGAAAAAACTGAGCAAGAGAGCGAGCAAGAGGGGAGAGTAAAAGGGGGTGGCGGCTGGAAAAACAGAAAGAGAGAAAGGAAACCAGAAAGAGGGAAGTAAGGAAAAGGGAGCAAAGGAAAAACTAAGAAAAAGCAAGGGAAGGAGAGAGCAGGAGAAGAGAGTGAGAGGGAACCAAGGGAAACCGGAAAAGAGGAAGGAAAAGAAAAAAGGGCGGCGGACAGAGAGAAAAGAGGTGTTTCGGGCTAAAAAAAGGGGGGGGAAGAGCTGGTGAGGAGGTCCAAGAAACAAGAGAGAAAGGAACAGAGAGTGAGGGATAGAGAGAGTGACGGTTGAGAATGAAGAAAAAGAAAAAAAAAACTAAGGAAAAAAATAAGGAAAGAGCTTTGGGGGGAGAACAAGAAAAGAATTGGAGTGGTGGCTAGAGAGAACCGAGAAAAACAAGAAAAGAAAGAACAGAGAGGGGACGGCTAAAATAGAGAGGAAGGCTGAGAAAAAAAGAGACTAGGGAAGAGCAAAAAAAAGGGTTTCGATACTCTCTGGGTCTGCTCAAAGAAAATTTTTCTTCTTCTAGTTCGTTCGATTATTGGAGGATCCTGCACATCTAGGTCAACTTGCGACGCAAGAGTAAACAACTCTATACAAGAATACAACTTGAATCCAAATCCAATCCTTGTATGCCATCTCTCATCTCCCAAAAATCCTCTCTCACCCACCCCGTGTATAAGGTTGCATGTCGCATCTCGTATGTCCTTGTGTGTCACTCGTGTAGTATGTCAACCCACCTATTTATAGGGAACATTATTTGGTCAAAACCCAAATAGCAATAGGAAACCAATTCTAATTCCTAAACTTACATAGAATAGGAAATAACTTCTAATCCTAAACAAAAATAGAAAATTTCTTGACTACTATTTCAAATAACTAAACCAATTAGGAAACTAGTTACTTTCATACAAAACAAGAAGTCTACCTAAAAGAAATTACGCCAATTTCCTAACACTCATTACGTTTTGTATTTTAATAACTTCTTCCTTATCTGTTAAATGCTAGATATAACTGATAAAGTTCTTAGAATATTTACTAATATGATGGTAGTCACAAGTATTGAAGACTATGAGATATCAATCATATTTATAGTAATATTTTTAAATTCCCCTAGTCATAGTACTAATGAGATAGGACATCATTAGTACAGAAAGACTAGTACACAATTAGGCCTCTACTTAATGTAAGTAGTGGTTGTTCTCATCAATCATGGTATATAGATATCTAGATTAATGTGTAGATGATTTGTAAAGTACAAATACATTGGAATGATCTGCTTAGAGATCCCTTTAGGATATCTATCTAGTGCCAATAGTTGTATCTCTTGTGGAAAGTTATGTAAATGATTTTACGACTTGAAATCACCATAGTATCTTGAGTGTGAATCACTATATATTTTGACTCTATTGCTTGTTACTCACTGAGAGTAATTTAGAGAATAAAGATTGGGTGTAGTGATACGCTCCTCGGTCAACATGTTCCGAAACTCGTAGCACGTTTGCCCAAAAACCTAGCGAGGTTGTCCCACGTTTGGTTTACGAAACCCAAAACCAAGACGGACGACACGACTTGATTGAAAGTGATTAGAACGATGACTCCAATCGAGGTGAATAGTCAGTGAATAGGTCAGGTGAACAATCACGAGATTGTTCAAGAACCCTTGCCAATGCAAGTAAAAGGAAACCGTTTTCTCACAATAATGGAAGAGAAATTAAAACAAAATTTTATTGATAAAAGTGTCTAACACTTAACCCGTACAAAATGAACCTTCTATAGGTTAAGAACTAAGAAACCCTAAAAACTAAACTAGGTGAGGGGGTCGGCTACCCTTGGGTTTCAAGTGGATCGAGATTACACCTTCAACTAACACTAATAACGAAACTAAACACTAAGGACTAAAGGCCTAGTCGGCCATTCCCACATGTGTGGTCACTTGACTCTTCATGGGTTTGGATCATCGTGTAGACAATTTGATTGTCACCTTCCAAACCTTCAATGTTCTTATGGACTCCTTGTTGGGTTTGAACATTTCGTACAAGGGTTTGAAAAGACTCCTTGAAGACCTCGGCCCGTGCACGTATAACCGGGCCCAATGGAACTCGAATTGGATCATTACTTGGGTTAGGGTCTGTGCACACATCAGTCCCCTCCACTTGAGAAAAATTTGTCCTCAAATCTGGATCCTCCTCGTCAAGGAATGGATTCAAATCCGTGACATTGAAAGTCGTGCTCACGTTGTACTCCCCAGATAGCTCCAACTTATTGGCATTGTCATTGATACGTTAAGCACTCGAAAAGGTCCATCACCCCTTGGAGACAACTTGCTTTGGCGTTGCTTGGGGAACATTTCTTTCCTCAAGTGCAGTCAGACCCAATCTCCAAGTTCAAAAGTCATCTTGCGACGATGCTTGTTAACTTACTGGATGTATTACTGTGTATGCTTCTCAATATTGGTTCGAACAACTTCATGTAACCTGCGCACAAAATCAACTTTCTTTTTTTCATCTAAACTTGTGTGCTTAGAGGAGGGTAAGGGGGCCAAATCAAGTGGGGTCAGGGGATTAAAACAATAGACAATCTCAAAGGGTGAGTAATGTGTTGCACTATGAACAGTTCGATTGTAAGCAAATTCAACATGTGACAAACACTCTTCTCACGATTTAAGATTCTTTTTAATCAAAACCTTGAGTAACGTACCAAGTGTGCGATTGACAATCTCCATTTGTCCATCGTTTTGGAGATGACTGGTAGTCGAAAATAATAATTTAGTGCCAAGATTAGACCACAAAGTCTTCCAAAAGTAGTTCAAAAACTTCACATCTCTATCACTAACAATGGTTTGAAACATACCATGTAAACGAACAATTTCTTTAAAGAACAGGTTAGCAATATGAGATGCATCATTAGTTTTATAACAAGGGATGAAATGAACCATCTTAGAGAATCTATCAACGACCATATAGATGGAATCATTATTCCTTGGTGACCTAAGTAGTCCCAAGACAAAGTCCATAGACAAGTCTACCCAAGAATAATGTGGAATGGGCAATGGGGTATACAAGTCATATGAATTTGTTTTAGACTTGACCTTGTCGCAAGTGGCATATCTATCAACCATGCGCTCAATATCCCTACGCATAGAGGCCAGTAAAAGTGTTTCTTGCAACAATGTTAAGGTTTTAACAATGCCAAAATGACCCATGAGATCACTACTATGTGTCTCTCTAACCAAAAGATCACGAATAGAAGAATTAGACACACATAACTTATCCACATAAAATAGAAATCCATCATCCAAAAAAGTATTTTTCATGCGGACTCTTAGCACAAGAAGCATATATGTCACCAAAATCAAGATCATGTGCATAAAGTTCCTTAATCATTTCAAAACCTAATAACTTAGCATCAAGGAAAACAAGTAGAGAATGTCTACGAGATAGTGCATCAGTTACCACATTCGTTTTGCAATGAAACTTACCCATTTGGCATGTCTCTTGCTCAATTTTGGTTGGCCCTTGAGAAATTTCAAGAATTCGTGATTAGTGTGTATCACAAATTCTCTTAGATGGAGGTAGTGTTGCCATGTTTCCAAGACTCTCACCAGGGTATACAACTCCTTGTCATATGTGGGGTAGTTCAAGGCAGTACCTCCCAATTTATTGCTAAAGAATGCACAAGATCTCTTGTCTTGCATGAGAACAACTCCAATCCCTACATCAGAAGCATCACATTCAATCTCAAAAGTTTTGTTAAAATTAGGTAATGCTAAAATAGGTGCATGTGTGAGTTTGTCCTTAAGGGTAAGAAATGCTTATTTTTGGGATTCTTCCCAATGAAATTTATCATTTTTCTTTGTCACGGTGGTCAATGGAGCAGCAATGATACTGAAGTCTTTGACAAAAAATTGATAGAAACCCGTCAATCCATGGAAATTGGGTGTGGACCATTGTTTGATGGCCTCAATTTTGGATTCGTCTATTTTGATGTCATGTGAACTCACAACATATCCTAAAAATACAAGTTTATTGGTATAAAAGGTGCACTTCTTAAGGTTAGCGTATAGACGCGCCTTTCGAAGTGTATCAAGAACTAATTTCAAATGTTCCATGTGCTCATGCTCGTTTCGACTATATATCAAGATATCATTAAAGTAAACAATGATAAATTTTTCAATAAATTGTCTCAAAATATGGTTCATCAATCTCATGAAAGTATTAGGACCATTAGTCAACCCGAAGGGCATGACTAACCATTCATAAAATCCATATTTTGTTTTAAAAGCAGTTTTCCACTCGTCTCTCTCTTTTATCCTAATTTGATGATAGCCACTTCGTAAATCAATTTTAGTGAAAATCACAGGACCATCAACTTCATCAAGCATATCAGCTAATCTAGAAATTGGATGACGATATTTAACAGTTATAGCATTAACAGCTCTACAGTCAGTGCACATACGCCAAATACCTTCCTTTTTGGGGACAAGTATAACAGGCACGACACACGGATTCAAATTCTCCTTTACCCAACCCTTACCTAATAGGCCATCAACTTGCCTTTGGAGCTCCTTAGTTTTCTCAAGACCCATGCGGTAAGTAAGTTTGTTAGGTAGTGGTGCTCCAAGAATCAGGTCTATTTGGTGCTTGATCCCTCGAATAGGTGTAAGCCATCAGGAACCTCATCAGCGAACACATCCTCAAATTCCTGTAAAAGAACAACTACACTCGAAGGCAATGCCTTATTGAACTCATCAACATTTAGAAGCATATGTTTGCAAATCATGAGTAACACAAGCTGATCCGAATTCACAATTTTTCTAACATTTTTAACCTTAATGATCATGTTTTTCTTCTTAGTGTTGGATTTAATTAATGCATGATCACGTGGGACACTAGGTGTGCTCACTTGACCCTTGGTCGATTGCTCACTTGTGAAAGTGGAGCATTTTCCAGGGTCGGCCGCCTTTTGTTTCCTCTTTTGGCTGTCCAAATCACACTCGCTTTGTAATTTAAGTTGGTCCTCATACACTTGTGCAGGTGTGAGCGGTGTTAAGACCATGCGTTTATCACTTTGCAAAAGAGTGTACTTATTTGATCTACCATCAAATGTGACATGTTTATCAAATTGCCAAGATCTTCCTAAGATGACATGTGTCACATGCATAGGAACAACATCACACACAATTCATCAATGTAGTTGCTAATTGAAAAAGGAATACGTACCTGTTTGTAAACACGTACCTCACCTTCTTCACTTAGCCATTGGAGGCGGTAAGGATGTGGATGTTTAGTTGTAGGAAGGCCCAAGTTTTCAACCATTAGTAAATTGGCCACATTGGTACAACTCCCACCATCAATGATGAGCCTACACACCTTATCACTTACTTTACATCGAGTGTAAAATAAGTTTTTCCTTTGCAATTGCTCGTCCTCCTTGACCCGAGCGGTTAGCACGCGTCGTGCCACCAAATAATCAATTTCCCCTTGAGTAGGAGAGCATTCTTCCTCTGCCGAATCATCCTACAAGCAATCACTCTTGGTCAATCCAGGCATCTCCTCACAATCGTCGTCATTGGACACAATTTTTCCATTGTGAGTGACTAACATGACCCTTTGGTTTGGACATTGGGACTGGATATGTCCAAACCCTTGGCACTCGAAACACTTGATATCTCTACTCCTAGTCTTAAGAGTCTCATGAGGGGTCTTAGAAGTGGACCTGGATGCATCAACAAGTTTGTTAGGGGTAAATTGGGAATTGTGGTTAGGAGCACTACCTTGAATTCGGCTAGAAGAGGTGGGTGTTGCTGAGTTTCCAGTTTCGTGGGCGGTTCTCCTCGGTTGGTTTCCCCTCCATGAAGTCGAGTTGGGAGCTTGAAAGGCTCAGCCTCCTTGCCTCAACTTCTTTCCCCTCTCGGCCTTGATGGCTAGTTCAAGAAGGTCATACATGTCCAAGTAATGTTGGAGGTCCAAGACTTCTTGAAGGTTAGGGTTGAGACCCTTAAGAAACCTTGCCATTGTAGCCTCACTATCTTCTTGAATGTTCGCGTATGTGTTTTATAATTTTTTGTATGCTCCAAAAATTTTAACATTTATATATAAAAATTTTGACTTATATTTAGAAGTTTTATAATGAGCTTAAGTATATGTTTCAATATGCGCAATATTTAACAATTATATGTTTCAATGTCACTTTTATTCACATATTCAAAATGACCAAAAAATCTCAATATTCTTTTTGTGTTTTTTTGAAAGGTTATTGGGTGTTCGGATGTCTTTTGGAGAAAACATAGAGTGATTTTACCACTATATTTAGGTAGGCCTCCATGTAGATTGTAGATTGATATCAATGACTTTCTTTAGTATTTTATAAGTTTAAGAAAAACTTTCATATTTTTTTTATTTCTATTTTAAAGTCTATACATTTCAAAGAAATTATAACATCGTAAGATAAAGGTATAATCATTAGTACTTCAAGTATGAAGTTTGAGATGCTAATTATCTTTCATAATTTAGTTGTATCATAATCACTTAAGAGTATCATATACTAAAAACTTAGAATATGTTATTTCCTTTTCTTTTGGCAAATTTGTAATTTTTCTTCTTCTTTTTTTTTTTGCTATAATGATGGGCAACTTTAGCTTTGGTTCAAAAAGGTGATGAATGATAATCTCTCTGTAGGTTCAAGCTATGAAAAAGAAAATATTATACAGTGGATATTGAAGTTAAGCATAACTTACAAAAAAAATACTATCAGATTATGGGGTGAGCAAGTATATTTTCTGTTATGAAACTATTATATATTTATATAAGTATGTTTAGGAACGTAAGCTAGTGGCTAAGGTAGAGGTTTTAGGATTTATAGTTCTTGCAGTTAGATCCACCTTTGCCTCCCTACTTCTCAAACTCCACCCCTTACCTAATCCCTACTAGTAAAAAAAATTAAAAATATATATTTATAAAATCTATATCTATATCTATATGTATTAGAGGGAGGGTTTTTTTATTAGAATCCTCCATGAACCTCCAAAATTCCAATCCCATTTTCCTACAATTTTATATTTATTTTAATTCAAATATATTAAGTAACTTATCCTTCACAACAATTCAAATTTACGTGACCCACTAATTTCAACAACCAAAATCCAAATACTTATACCAATACGCAAATCATCTACAAATTTAAGTGACCCCACTAATTTCAACAACCAAATTCTAAATAACTGATAACACAAATCATTTAAGTAGATGACTACTATAGAAATCATATGTGCAAAATTTTAGCAATCCATTTGAATTACAATTTCCATAATACTATAATAACTAACATTTTTTTGATAAAATATCATAATTTTGTTAAAATCTGCACTAATGGCAAAAATTACATCATCAAACATACACAGATATCAAAAAACATATCTGAAGAAAGGATACTTCAGATCTGAAGAATAATAAAAATTACATTGTAAAGCTCCAAATTTAAAATTTGAGATAAAATAATTGTAATTCCACGAACATCTATGCATGCTTCCAATCACTAGATCTACTGATTAACTACTTCAAGTCTAGATATTATGGTGAGACTTACCGATAGATCTAAGAAATTCCAGATCTGATAATCAAAATCTGAAAAAACTCAGATCTAATAAATGAAAAATGAAAAAAATTAATTGTAGGTTGTACAACTCAACAAACAATGCTTGTGAAAACTTGGTTATGAAAATAAATAATTGTAGGTTGGGTCTTCTCCAATGGAGCAAACATTCCTTAGGTAATCAAACTAAGGCTGCAGAAGAATTTCGGCAAAGGATTTCTCGACTCCAACAAGGTGTTTTGACAGACTTTGTAAAGGCTGAGATTGGTTCTTGAACTAACCAACTAGAGGACTTTCTTGACGAGCAAGACATCATGTGGAAACAAAGAAGTAAAGCACAGTGGTACAAAGAAGGTGATCAAAATATAGCTAATTTTCATGCTCTGGCTTCAAAAAGATGGAAACATAATCAAATTGTTGGCCTTTTTGATAAAAATGGTTCTTGGTGTCAGTCAAAAGAGGAACTAGAAGCTATTATCATGGAGCATTTTGGCACAATTTTTTCTGCTTCAAAGCCTACTTTTGAGGCAATTGATGCAGTCATTCAGCGAGTGCGGAGATGTGTTTCCAATGAAATGAATGATTATCTTCTGCATACTTACAATTCGATTGAGGTAACAAAGGCTTTAAATCAAATGCATCCATTTAAATCTCCCAAACCCAATGGCATGTCACCAATTTTCTATCAAAAATATTGGCATATTTTTTGTTCTGATATCACTTGTTGGGTTCTTAATTTCATGAACAAGGCTCCTATACCTACAAGTCTTAATCATACTTATGTTGTTCTTATTCGTAAGTGTCAAAGTCCATCCAATATCACTCAATTTCGTCCCATTAGTCTTTGCAATGTAGTTTATAAGTTAGCCTCTAAGGTCTTAGCTAATAGAATTAGAAGTTGTCTTTCTAAAATCATCTCACCGTGTCAATTTGGTTTCATCCCTGGGCATCTTATCACTGATAATATCTTAATTGCATATGAAATTAACCATTCCCTTAAGCTGAAGTTTTCTGGGCAGGAGGGATCTTTGTCCGTTAAGTTGGGTAGAAGCAAAGCTTTTGATAAGGTTGAGTGGATTTTTCTTAGACATATTATGTTAGATTTAGGTTTTCATTCCAATTTTGTGGACATTGTTTTATGCTGCATTTCTAATGTGTCTTACACTTTCTTACTGAATAGATCTCAATTTGGGAACCTGCAATCCCATTGAGGCATCAAACATGGAGATCCATTATCACCCTACCTATTCTTGATTTGATCCGAAGGCTTTTCTTGTTTATTGCAAGAAGATGAATGTTGTGGAAGCATCTCAGGTTTTCGTATAGGTTCACATGGACCGAAGCTATCTCACTTATTATTTGCAGATGACACTTCATTATTTGGAACAGCATCATTTCAGGAGATGCAGCACAAAAAGACAATCCTTGATCTTTATAAAGCGGCTTCAGGTCAAGAGGTTAATTTTGATAAATCACCTGTTTTCTTTAGCAAAACCATGGATTCCACAGTTCGGCGAAGCATCACATAGCTTCTTAACATTACGGAAGTTCCTACTCACGACAAATATCTTGGCCTTCCAACCATTGTTGGTCGCTCTAAGTCCAAAGTTTTTTTGTCAGTAAAAGAGAGAATCTGGTAGAAGATATCTCTTAAAGGCAGGTAAGGAAATCATGATCAAGGCTATTGTCCAGGCTATTCCAACATACTCAATGTCTTGTTTCGAGTATCCGGATTCCTTGCTTTCAAATATCCAATCTACGATGAGTAACTTTTGGTGGAGTGATGGTACAAAGCAGAAACCAATTCATTGGGTAAGTTGGGACAGAATGTGTTCATCCAAAAACAAGGGTGGCATGGGCTTCGGACAACTTAAGGTTTTTAATTTAGCTTTACTAGCTAAACAGGCGTGGCGCATTACAACTCAACCATCTACTCTTCTACATTAGGTTTTTAAAGCTAAATATTTTCCTAATTCAGACTTTTTTCATGTCAAGCCTATTTCCGGGCCTTCTTTCAATTGGAGGGGATTGTGCAAAGTTCGAAAATATCTAGTTTCTAGTAGTAGATGGCAAGTTGGAAACGGGAATCATATCAAAATTTGGAAAGATAGATGGATTCCACGTCCTTCTATTTTCAAAATTATATCTCATTCTGATGTGCTACTAGAAGACTCCACCATAGATTGTTTAATTGACGAAAATAGCAGGAAATAGAAATATGAGTTGCTTCAAGAGCTTTTCTAGCAGGATGAGATCGGCAAGATGAGATCGAGCTGATTATGAGTATTCCATTAGGTGACAGTCGAAATCAAGATAAGCTCATCTTGCACTATTCTAAAAACAGCTCCTTCATAGTAAAAAGTGCCTACCATCTTATCAAAACACAATCTACAAACTGGCAAGATTTAGCTTCAGGGAGTAATGGCTCTGTGGATGATATTTGGCCCCATTTATGGAAACTCAATATACCAAGTAAAGTTAAAATATTTTTGTGGCGAATTTGCAAAGGTATTCTACCTATAACTTCCAAGTTGAACAGTCGTGGAGTCTATTTGATCCTATTTACTCTTTATGTAAGGCCCCTATTGAAGATGTTAATCATCTTTTCTTGTGCTGGCCATTAGCAATTCAAGCTTGGGCCCTCAGCTTTCTTACACTAAAGATAAGACTAGACTCTGCCGATCAAGTTTTGTCTTGGTTGCCTGGCCTTCTTTGTCTTTTGAAAAAGTGGGACATGGAATTGGTAGCCATAATTCTTTGGAATCTATAGCTTAACCAAAATGGTGCATTATTTGATGGTTCTTGTCAAGATCCTCTCAGTTTGGTATCTCTCTATATCACTTTCTTACAAAAATACCATGAAACAAACACATCTCCAAGCATTCCAATACACTCTTCCACTACTCAACTTCATTGGAAAAAAACCCCCCTGCAAGTTTTCTAAAGGCCAACTTTGATGGTGCAATATTCTATGAAGACGTCTACTCTGGAGTTGGAGCTATCGTGAGGGATGAATGGGGCAATTTTGTTGCAGTATTTCTCACAAAATCTTAGGTATCTTTTCTCATGAAGTAATTGAAGTCTATGCTGCAAAATCTGCAATTTCCTCATTACTTCAGTTGAAGGTGCCTAAGATTACTTTGGAGGGTGACTCATTGAAGATCAACAACATGCTTAAAAAGATGGAATCAGATGATTCAGCCTACGGAGTACTATTAGATGATATCTTTGTTAGTTTATAGAATTTTGTCACTTGGGAGGCTAATCGGGTTCCTAGGAATCTAAATGTGCCTTCTCATTTATTAGTTAAGAATGCTAGTTCTGTTTTAAATATTTGTAGTTGGAGATTTTCTCCAACATCTTTTCTTTCTTCCGCAATTACTGTGGATCTATCTTCACCTTAATAAAATTTTCCAGTTTTCTATCAAAAAATATCAGTTCTTAACTTAAAAATGATAATACTTATGTGTTTTGAGTATGGCACATGTTATAACATCTAATTAATTATCACAAAAAAGAACATACTTATGTTTATTTTCATCCTTACTTTTAATCATTTTATGGAATTAACTCCTTGTTTCAAATATTAACACTAAAGACCTTTATTATTAATGAGTAGCCATTGGGTGTCTGTTAGCATAAAAACCATAAAAGACAAGGATTCGAAAGATATTATTTGTCTAAATTTTAGAAAATATTAAACTTTGTCTAATTTAAGATGAGATGAGAAACATGGAACATTAAATCACAAAACAATATGTCTATATAAAATATTCTAAATTCAACCAAAAAAGCAAATTAAAAACATCTTGTCCAGATGAAAAAATTTTATTATTTTTTTTATAGCAAAAGAAAATTGAATAGAGTATTTTCGCTGCTTGTTAGGTAATTTATGTTAGTATATAATCCTTACTAGATGGACTCTTAAAGATCAAATGCAGAAGCAAAGAAGGGCATGCTTCTAGATCATAATTTTCATTTTTCAATGAATTAGTAATTAAGAAATTGATACGTGCAACAATTGACTGTGGTGGTAAAAATTACACTTGACCAAGTAGTTTGTCAAGGTTCTTTTTTTTTTTTTAAAGAAAAGGGAATCTTATTAGAAATGGAAAGGGTTACAAGGGCTATAGATCAGGAGTACTATTCTCTCACAGCGTTCTTAATCTGGCGGATAGATGCAACTCCTAACCTATCTAGAAATAATGCTCCTCTAGCTAACTGGGGCAAATCTGAAGCTGCCAAATAAATTTCTTCCCGGGCATGCTGGCAACCAGCATTGGCCAATATATCTGTGACCTAGTTAGCCTGACGATAACAGTGAAAAAGTCATGGAAAATGGGATGCCAAGCCCACCAACTGCTGCGCCTCCGTGTAAATACTTCATAGGCAATGTGCTGACCTATTTAAAATGCGGACTAGCACCAAGGAGTCCAGTTCAACGTCAAAGGTATCAAACCCTCTCTAGAGACACAACCTGACCCCAAAAAGCAGGGCACGAGCCTCAGCCTGCATACTCGAAGCCAAACTGAAACTGCATGAAAACGCCAGCACCAGCCTACTACCCGTATCTCGAAGCACCCTCCCTCCCCCACTCAAACCAGGGTTACTCTTAGAAATAGCCAATGATGAAATAGCGGCAGACAAAGGAGATAATACACATTTGGTACTATATAATATGACTTAACAAAAATTAGATTTGCATTTGAAGAGACATTATCTTCAATAACTAGAGAAACATTATTTTAAAATAAGTGAAACAAATAAATTTATTTAATAATAATTATCAAATTTTGTAGACAATTATTATATGCATCAATACATGAATTGTAACGATTGCGAAACTTAATTTTTTATATAATCTAATAATTTGAGTGAATTAATAACAATTTTTAGAAGAGATAAAAGAATATAAAAAATTGATTTGACAGATTAGTTGATAGAGAATAATCTGAATGCTGATTAATTTTCTTTCAATCCATTGTGTCACATAAATTGAGAAGTCAATTGATTGAAGAAGTTTGTTATCTAATACGCTACTACTTACTTACACTACAAAATAACTTCAAAAAGTTCAATTGAGCCAAATTTTCTTGAATAAATGACCTAAGAGCGTACCTATTAAACCGGACCAAGACCGACAATTCAACTAGTTAATCCTATGAACATGTTACTTAGCCGAGCTGGATTATTCATTTGATCGGACAAGGAACTGAGCAAGTCAAAAACTAGACAGTTTAACTCGATTGAACTGGAAAGCTGATCGACTTAAGGAACCTGGGATCTTTAATCTTTCAAGAAAACAACATAGCACATTACATGCTGGCAAGCAAGCATTTTCTGCTAGGATGCTACCTTCTTTTTGGTAGTGAGCAATTTTTTTCCCTTTTAATCTTTCAATTCCTAAAACCCTTACTTCTCTACCTTGAGTAATTTTGTTTTCTCTCTCCTTCTAGACATTCCCTTTGTATACTCATAGGGCATTTTTGTTAAAACATATTAATCCTAATAAACTCTAAACTTTTATACACATCACGTACCTCCCCTAATACCATTTTTTTGGGTAACATTTCAACCCATCTTACAAAAAAATAAGATTAAACAACTAGTTTCAAGGGAGGTAAGTAATAAGTGATTATTTTGTCCTATATTTGGATGATATTTTATTATACTTTTTCAATATTATAAGAAGAAAATGGTCAATATTTGCTAGAATTGGTTCTAAATACAATCTAAAGCTTAATTGAGAATTTGTCCCTTTTATTTGCATATTTTTGGTTATTTTTGTAGGAGTTGAAAATAGACTTCATTTTGAACAAGAAATAGGCTTATAATATGATGATTGAAATCCTAAAGTTTGCAAGGATGATGAGTTTCAAAAGTGGTTCAATGTCTCTAGAAAAAGAAAACAAAGAAACTTGTTGAAAACGGAAGTCGACTCGAATTCCTTTGAACAATCTGGCCAGTTTTTTGGAGAGATTGGTTGGAAGGATTTGATGCAAAGAATTTTTTATGAAACAAGGGACAAATCCCTCCAAGCAATCCGGCCAAAATTTGGAGGGATTCCAGTCAATATTGACGACTTCCAATTGCGCAACTTGTTTTTTACTCCATTCTTTCACAACTTTTGAGGGACAAATTTTACAAGATTTGCAGCTATAAAAGGGAGATTCTAGCAACAAATCTTGACTTTATTTCTTCTATAATGATGTGATTTTGCTTGGAGCCAAAAATGTTGACATTTGAAACCAATGTTCACACTTGAAGGAACACACAAAGAGGAAAGATTTCTCTATAAATAGGAGTTTGTGTCTTCATTTTAGAGCTTGAAGAGTGCAAGAATATACCACAAAAATATAGCTCTTATAGTTTCTTAGTTTTATATAGGTTAGTATACTATAGAATAGTTTAGGTAGTTATGTGTGTTATCCACTCATATGTATTGGCTAGATTAGGATGAAGATAAAGAAAGAGGGGTCGAAACTCATGTGACAAATGTTATCTCTTCTCCAACTCTTTATCTTTTATATTAGACTAAGTATAGTTAATATGCAAGTTTTCGATTCTATGTTTGTTATGTGTTTTTAAAGTACATGCCTTGGGTATTTGGTTGAAATTTCTATGATTGTTTGGTGTTGATTTCTTGGCTAATTAATGCTATTATCTTGATTAAGTTATTTAGCACTTTTGCCCTTATAATCATAATTAACTGGCCATTGATTATTATCATCTAAAAATGTTAGATTTACAATGAAAATTAGAATTTGACACTAGTTTATAGAGGTGCTAAACCTAGGGAGTACACTTACGAAAGTAGGGGTACACCTTTGTGACTTTTATGACTTTGTTCCATCTGATTTCATAGAAGTTAATGAATTTGTAGTTGATTTCATGACCACAAAAATAAGTAAGAATTAACTATAGGTATTTTTGGTACACTAGTAAAAGCGGATATCACGTATATTAGAAAATTATGTCATAACTTAGCCGATATTTTGGTACTCATTTGGTTAGGGAGTTGCACTAGTTTGAATAGGTAGGGATTCCATTACCCAAAGAGCTTTTATTTACATTTATCTATCCATTTAAAACTTAGTTTATCTGTTTTAATTTGTTGATAGTTTAAATAATAGAGAAGATTTAGTAGTGTCGGTAGTTGCCTGTCTTCTTTGAGAGATCGACCCTTAATACCCTATACCCGCTCACGACTCGTATACTTATGAAAAATCGCGTGTGGGGCATTTGACAATTTATAAATATAAAATTTAACTGTGAATTGAGTTTAATTGTTATATGTATATCCCACGCTCGTCAAGTTTTTTGCACCATTGCCGGGGAAAATTGTGACGGTATTAGTGTGAAGAACAACTTTATTAGTTTAGACATTTAGTTATTATTTTTGTTGTGTCTTGTATGTTTGTTGAGTCTTTAGTTGTGTATTTGTTTTTATGTGTCAAGTTATTTATTCTTTTTAACTAAACTTGTTTTTGAATTACTTTAAAAACATGTTTAGAAACTCAAGGAGACTAGAAAATATGGGAGGACGATGCTTGAGAAATGGAAGTTTGACAATAGATTGTTACCAAGTGCAAAACTCCATGAATAGAGGTAACAAGAGGTGTCCGAAGGTATGTCATTTAAAGATGGTTTAAGGAGGTTAAAGGTTAAACTTGATTACATAACATTAAAAGTTTAATTGGATACCATTACACATATGCTTGAGCAAAAGAGAAATGTTAATACTTTCAATTCTTATCATATAATTTGTGACTTGTGTGGAAGTTATCATGCTACTTATAAATGTATACAAGTACAAAATATGGATTATTATGATGAATTGGGGCATTGCAATCCTTGTTTCGATCAAAATGGTTCTAATTGGGGTAATTCTTATGCTTATGTTGGAGTAATCAATGTAATTTTAGTGATTCTCCATATTTTTTTAATTACCAACCTGAATTTGTCCAATATGAATCTAAACTATTTTGGAAATTAGCAATAGAAAGGTTAGCTAATGCATATTTACTTTGGAAATCAGAAAGTGAAACATTAGTTAATGATTTTAAATCATCTTAGGAGTTAGCCAAAGAAAAATTTTCTAATCAATTTGATTTAGTTATAGAAAATCTAGCTAATGCAACCTCTAATCGTTTTGTTCGGGTTGAGGATAGGTTAGATGGATTAGCTTCTCATTTTGGTAGAATTCATGACCAGTTACATGTTTTCTGTGAAGTTATTTCTTCTAATGATATACACAATGACCCTAGCATGAATGGTGGGCATGTTACATGTGAAAATGGATTGCATTTTGATGAAAATGATGCATCTAATGTGTGTTTCAATAAGAAAATGTCCATTTCACATGATAATGCCTTTGGAATGAAGTTTGAAGCTCAAGAGATAAGCATAGATGATTCATATATAACTCCTCTTGAGGATTGTGTTAAGAGTGTAAGTTCCAGAGTCATAGTCACCCAAGAAAGGCAAGCGGATATTTCTTTGGTGAGTTCTCAAATGACACGTATTCAAAATAATATCTATGAATCACTTGAATTAAGTAAGCCACTTCCATATCTCATGTCATTTGAATATGTGGCTTTTGCTATCAAACTACCTTTTATTGATCCACCACGATCTAAGATGGTGGATTATTCATTAATAAAACCATCTTGAAAAATGAGGTGAAATAGTCAAATTAATTACTATAAAGAATCACTTGTTGGGAGGCAACCCAACAATTTCTTGTTTTTAGTAGGTTTTAGTTGTTTGATTAGTATTTTTGTGTGTTTTGTAGGTAGCAATGACAAGGGTTCATGCAAATTGTTTTAAGTGTAAGAGCTTATAAGGAGGCAAAAAGGAAGTTTTCATGTTCAATTCAGGCATTTCATGTATTTAGTGTGATTCATGTTTGCATTATAATAATGCATGATCTTGTATTTCTATGTTTATTTGATTGAGAAAAGTGCATTTTCATGGTTAAAAGTGGATTTTTCTTAAAGAACATGAAAACAGTTGAAAACTAGGTGAGTGTGGAAATTTGGCTACACAAAAAATTAGAGGAAAAACTGCAGAAATCAGAAATTTCTATAGTAAATCCGACCAAGATTCGGTTAGATTTCCGACCAGATTAACAGGGGAGGCTGAAAAAAAAAATTCAGCTCTTTAGGCCGTATTCGACCAACAATCTAGCTGGATATCTGGCCAAAAAACGGCCGGATTCGGGTAAGCCATGCACTTTAGAGAGGAACCTATTCACAGATTCCTCATTTTTCCTCTCCTTCTTCCTCAACCTCATGCACACACTACTCACTAAACTCTTCTTTTCACCAATAAATCTTCAAACTAAATTCACCAAATCACTTCCCTTATCCTCTAAATAAGATTTTCATAGCTTTAATTTCTTCAAAAACAAGGTTTAACTCGGATTCTAGCTTCACAAGAATAAGGGTTTCAATTTCTTGAACTCTCCATTTGAGACCAAATTGGAGTGGGATTTTTGGGGGTTTCTTCACCATTTGCAGCCATAATCATCAACAAACATAAGGTAATAAATCTTCGCCAAATTTTGCCATTTTCACTTTTTTCTATTTTTGGGCAATTTCAAATTTCTTAATTTTGTAAAGTTTCGTGTTTTCCATTATACTTGTTGAGATTATTGATGATTACTGGTCATGATCTTGTGATTATTTGGTGAATTTAGCAATTTTTAACTAATTTTGAGGATTAATGTGACTTGATAATTATTAGCTAATTTCTTGAGTTAATTAGATTGGACAAAATTTTGAGAAACATGTGATTTGCTCTAGGATATTTTACATGCTAAGTTTTGGCTTAATTTGCTTATCTCTTGATTTGTGCACATTTATTCTAGGATTTTTGGTGAATAGTAAATTAATGATCTTTTTAAACCTAAATCTCATGTTTTAGATGCTACTTTGCATTTAATTATACTTACTTACGTAATTAAGAAGTGAGTGAGTTGTGTGTTTACCTTCATTTTGAGATTACTTTTGTACTTTGAGGAAATTGATCATTAATGACAAAATATATAAATGGAACTTACTTTGTTTATGGTTATGGGCATATTGTGTGAAATTAGCTTAACTTTGCTTGGATATTAATGCATATACTTATTTTGTGAAGTTACCTAATGTTTTTATTATCCTTGAACGTTGTGTTGGTTCCATATGCTTGATCCTTCACCTTTTTCCTTTTTTTTCCAACAAACGTTAATAGTTTTATAAACACTTGATAGTACAAGGATTAATTATAAAAGGGGTCACTACCCTCATTTCCTGTTGTACTAAATCTATCAGCCATCTTGGGAAATTTTGTTCCCATTCAACATCATGCACTAACTTAACAGCAAACTGAGCTAGTGTATGGCAAATTTCATTTCCTGATCTAGGTATAAATGCAAAACTACAGCTTTCAAAACTTGTTATGAGTTCCTGCACGTCTTCCAAGATAGTTTCAATGTTGTAATCATAGTCATTGCACCTGTTTATCTGATCCACTACTGATTTGGAGTCAGTATGGACTATTATTTTGGCCCATCCTGCATGTTTAGCCATCAACATTGCATTCCTTTCTGCGAGAGCTTCTTCCTTGCTTGCAATTCCTTTTCACTGGTTGACAATCCCTTTTGCTCTCATGATCGTTCCTTTCCAGTTTTTTGCAATTATTCCTTGGCTTGTCCTGATCATTTTTGCTGAGATTGCAGCGTCCGTATACATGCATATCACATCTTCCTTTAGTGTTTCTTTTTTGACTTGAGGCTCGCTGTTGATGTGTAGTGCAATGTTTTCCTATTCTGATTCTCTTGCCTATTCACACTCGATCCAATCATCTTGTGCTTTTTGAACTGTTCTATATGGATCCGGATTGGAATTTTCAAGCATTTTTTCATTTCTTGCTTTCCAGATTTGCTAGAAAATGTTGATGGTGAGGTTTATTCTATCTTGCCCTTGTTCCTTTGAGATTGATTGTGTAGCCGTTTCCCACCAAAGCCACAAATTTGCTATTTGTCTCTCAATCCATCCCATCTTACTGGAGCTATTTTCCATACTATTGTTGCATTTGTACAGAAGAAGAGCAAATGCTCTATGATTTCCACATTTTCCCACAACAGCCACATCTTCCCTCTTCTTTTCCAAACCTTTTGAAAGTAATCTCATTTACTAGTAGGTAGTTCTGCAGGCATTTCCACATAAAGTGTTTTAGCTTGGCCTTAACCTGCAATTGCCAAAGTTTCTTCCACACACTATATTTTCTTATCTCCCAATTGGTTTCAGCATTGCCTTCTCTTTTGTTATAGTGATGGGCATCCTCTTGTCTTGCCAATGCATAACCAATCTTCACAGTGTATGTTCCAATTTTGGAGAATCTCCAGAATATTCTGTCCTTTCTTCTACCTATACTAGTAGGGATGCATTCAATCAGCTCAGCATTTTTGTTGTAGAACCATTTCTGTAATGACTATTTTTTCCACTTCCCTCCTTCTATCATCTCACTTACCCATTCTAATTGGCAATCATCAGGTTTTTTAGAGGTCACTTTACTTTGTTCTGATCCAATTATCCATTTATCCTTCCATATACTCACAGTACTTCCATCACCTATTCTTTTACATAGCCTAGCAAATAGTAGTGTTTTGGCACTATGTATACTCTTCCAGCTCCATGATACTGAGTTTGGAGGACTTTTTTCCATCCAGTTAGGATCCTTCATGTATTTTGCCTTCATTACCTTGCTTACTAGCAAATTTGGGGTGGTTAAGAATCTCCAAATTTGCTTTGCAAGCAAGGCAGTATTGAAGGTTTCTAGGTCTCTAAAACCTATTCCCCCTCTTTCTTTAACTTCTGAAATTGATAATCTTGATTCCGATTTTTTGATACTTACAAAACAATTGGATAATACTAATATTTTTTCAATGAGAAAGCTTTTCAGCTCTGAAGAAATTTGATTCAAAAAGCAATTAAAAGAAGAAAAAGAAAGTTGAAAGCTGTCGGACGTTCACAATGGCAATACCGGACGTCTGATAGACAAGGCAGACACAGAAAGATCATATCGGACGAAGAACATCATCATCGGACATCCGAAAGAATTGAAATGACTTTTCAAACTCTCTGACCACTTTCGGACGCAAGTATCGGAAGTACCGGACGTATGAAAAAATTAAAAAGATTTTTCAAACTCTCTGTCCGTTTTTCAGACGCAAGCATCGGAAGTACCGAACGTCTGATACTCCCAACGGCTAGTTGACTCTTCAACTACCTTCTATCCATTGAAAGTATTAATGAAATACTTTTTTGGTCTCATATAAATAGTGCATGGTCAAAAACTTCAAAATAACTTTTGCACACTGAGAATACAAAAAATCAAGAGTAGTTTTAGAGAGAAAATACTCGCCAAAGAATATTTGTACTCTTTGTGGTGTAAGGTTCTTTGTAAACTTTTCATTTGTGAGAGAATACTTCAATAGTGTAGTTTTGTGATGGTTATCTTGAGAGATTATAAAACTTCCTAACTTGACCGAATGAAACCTGGGGCAAGGAGGAAGTGAGCCTTCCTTTGTACACAAGATTAGTTGTATTTCATCAATTTGAAGAAGTTTGTTTTGTGAATTGATCTTCGAGCTCAAGAGAGGTTTGGTAATCAATTGGTTTGCAATTCTTCTCTTTTTATTTATCTTCTTATCATTCTTAAATTGTATATCTCTTCTACTTTTCTTAAGTGATATTACTTTTTTATTGATTGATTCATTGTGTGATCACTTAGAAAAGAGGGTAAATTTCATATTGAGCAAAAAAGTCCATAATCTAATTAGTTTTTAATCAACCTAATTCACCGCCCTCTTAGGTTGTCTTCCGGCCTAACAATTGGTATTAAAATTTGATTTTCTAAAGATTAAACTCAAATGATTTAGGAGTAAAGGTAACAAACAACAATGCCATATTTTTTTTAAGGACAATTTGTAACTAAATCTCCAATATTTAATGGGTCAAATTATGTGAGTTGAAAAGAGAGAATGATTATTTTCTTGCAATCGATTAACATTGAACTATGATTTATTATTAATGAAGGTCCATATGATACTTCAATAGTAGATGAAAATACTCATAGATCTAAACCAAAAATAAAAAATGAATTGACTGCAGAGAATAGATCTCATCTCAATTTAAATGCAAAAGTTGTGAATGTATTATATAGTGCTTTAGATTCAAATGAATATATTAGGGTCAAAGATTGTAAGTCGGCTAAAGAGATTTCGGACAAATTGAAAGAAATTCATGAAGGCAGTGAAAATGTTAGAGAACAAAAGAAGTCTATCTTGATTACTAAATATGAGTCGTTTAAAATAGAACTTCATGAAGATATTGATAAAATGTATTGTACATTTAATAATTTTATTAAGAATTTAGAGGTTCTGGAAAAGGAATACTCCTTCGGAGATAAAAACAGAAAAATCTTGAATGGTTTGTCTAAAAATTGGGAGAGCGAAATGACTGCTATTGAAGAGGCGAAAGATTTGAATTCAGTGCTTATTGAATCTCTTATAAATTCACCAACTTCTTATGAGTTGAAACTTAAGATCAAGGTACAAGAAAAAGAAAATGTAAAAGTAAAAAAGAACATTGCTCTAAAAACATCTCAAAATGAAGATGACTCAATTCCATTGGATAGAGAAAATATGGCTGTTGATGACACTAACCTAACTCTCATTACAAAAAGTTTCAAGAGAATCTTCAACAAAAGAAGATTCAAAAAAGGAGGACCTAACAATGCGAATTCCAATCAATTCAACAATGCAAGAAACAAAGAAAAACAAGAGATCAATAAAAATAAAGTGACAAATGCTATGAATGCGGTCAATTTGGACACTACATGAGTGAGTGTCTAATGAACAAGAAGAAAAAAGAAAAAAAATCAAGATTCAACAACTTCCAATTCACATGGAATTAGTGCAACTTCGATGGTGAAATTGAAGAGGAAGAAGAATCTGCTCAATTGACTTTTATAACCATTGAAAATAATGAGGTAACAACTTGTAACTCTCAATTTGAAAGTGATGATAAAACTGATGATGATCTTGAATTTTTCATTGAAAAATTGTATGATAGTTTGAAAGAATCTTATACTAGAAACAAGAAATTAAAACACAAAATTAGTTTTCTTCTTCAGGACAATACACGTCTTTTTCAAGAAAATAGAAATCTAAAAACTGAAAATGATTCCTTGAAAAAGGGTGAGCTTGATCTACAAAATGAGTTTGATAGAAAAATAAAACTTTATGAAATGTTCAAAGTTCAACAAGGTGATTTGAAAAGAAGAATGAATAATTTAAATGAGTTTCTCTAACATAAAAAATAAAACTGTTTTCAAGAAAATTGATCAAAATCTCATCTTAGCACTTATGAAAAGAAGTTAAATTTTGGTGCAAATGAATTTACTATTCATAAGAAAAGAGAAGTAAGATCTATTAAATCTTTTCATGTAAATAATTCTTTGATTATGTATAATTTTTATTATCAAAAAGGTCACATGAAAAGTGATTGTTATATGAGGAAGAACATGAGAAGAGGCATGAAATTCATGTGGATAGTTAGACATGATACTAACTCTTAAGGACTAGAAAAATTAAAGGGTACCAAATATTATTTCTTGGACTCTTGTTATAGAAGAAGTCATATATGTCACATTTGATAAAACTAATGATGATATTTCTAAGAATTGTTGTGAAAATGATGATATATATATTCAAAAAAGATTTAAGAAACTCACGATTCAAAATGAAGAAGGTACAAAAATTGATGAGAAGAAATATAAAGGTATGATTGATAGTTTATTTTATTTAACAGCAAGTAGACCCGATATTCTGTTTGTCGTTTGGTTATGTGTTCGTTTCCAATTTTGCCCTAAAAAATCTCATTCAAATGCTGTTAAAAAATTTTTTAGATAATCTTGAATTATGATTTTTGGTATCTTAAATGTCATGAATTTGTCTTATATGATTTTTTGGATGCTGATTTTGATGGGTGTAGGATAGATAGAAAAAATACTAGTGGTACATGTCATTTTTTTGATAATTGCTTGGTATCATGGTTTAACAAGAAATAAAATGCTATCTCTTTATCTACGGCGGAAGCAAAATATGTAGCCACCAGTGCATGTTGTACTCAATTGTTATGGATGAAACATATCTTGAATGACTTTGGACTAGTGTATGATTGTGTGCCTATGTATTGTGATAATACGAGTGCCATAAATTTGACAAAGAATTCCATTCAACACTCTAGGACAAAACACATAGATATAAAATATCATTTCATTCGTGATTTTGTCCAAAAGGATGAAATTTGTGTAAAATATGTTTGTTCAAAAGATCAGATTGCTGATATTCTTACAAAAGATCAATTTATATTTTTTAAGGACAAAATTGGACGTTTTGGAAAAAACTATCTAAAATTTTTTCAATCAAACTTTATCGGGCGTCCGACAACTGATGAACGAGCGTCCGACAGTATTCTAAACTATTTTCCAAAAAAAAGTTTTGCATCAGACGGTAGTGTCGGACGATTCTCTTCGTTCGGCCTTCCGACACTTTGTGTAGGACGCATTTCAGTTTTACTTTTGTAATATTTTTTGTGTTTCTGATGTTTCGTACTGTGTTTTCTTGACGTTTTTTAATGTTACCATTAATGACTTTTGGCTGTTATGAATGTTAGTATCATTGATGTTTCTTAATATCCGTTGTTATTATTTTTATGTTGATAATGGCTACTTTCTGATTTTATGATGACAAAAGGGGGGAGAAAGGTTATGGATGCTATGTGTAAGGAGGAGTTTTTTGATGGAAATTACTTTGCTCATGACTTTACTCATGTTGGTACTGAATGACTTTGAATTGGTTATGGATACTATGTGTAAGGGAGAGTTTTTTGCTCAAATTTTTTCAAAACATGATCCATTATTTTGTCATCATAAAAAAGGGGGAAATGATGGTCTTGATCCCGATTTTTTGATACTTACAAAACAATTAGATAATACTAATATTTTTTTAATGAGAAAACTTTTCATCTCTGAAGAAATTTGATTCAAAAAGCAATTAAAAGAAGAAAAAGAAAGTCGAAAGCTATCGGTCGCTCACAATGGTAATAGCAGACGTCCAATAGACAGGGCAGACACAGAAAGATCATATCGGACGAAGAACATCATCACCGAACGTCCAAAAGAATTGAAATGATTTTTCAAACTCTCTGACCACTTTCGGACGCAAGTATCGGAAGTATCGGACGTCCGAAAAAAAAAGTTTTTTCAAACTCTCTGTCTGCTTTCGGACACAAGTATCGAAAGTACTAGACGTTCGATACTCCCAACGACTAGTTGACTCTTCAACTACTTTCTATCCATTGGAAGTATTAATGAAACACTTTTTTGGTCTCATATAAATAGTGCATGGTCAGAAATTTCAAAATAACTTTTGCACACTGAAAATATAAAAGATCAAGAGTAGTTTTACTAAGAAAATACTCTCCAAGGAACATTTGTACTCTTTGTGGTATAAGTTTCTTTGTAAGTTTTTCATTTGTGAGAGAATATTTCAATAGTGTAGATTTGTAAGGGTTATCCTGAGAGATTGTAAAACTTCCTCATTTGATCGAGTGAAACTTGGGGTAAGGAGGAAGTGAGCCTTCCTTTGTACACAAGATTGGTTGTATTTCATCAAATTGAAAAAACTTGTTTTATGAATTTATCTTCGAGCTCAAGAGGAGGTTGGTAGTCAATTAGTTTGCAATTCTTCTCTTTTTATTTATCATCTTGTGATCCTTAAATTGCATATCTTTTCTACTTCTCTTAAGTCATATTACTTTTTTATTGATTGATTCATTATGTGATCATTTAGAAAAAAAGGGTAAATTTCGTATTGACCAAAAAATGCCCATAACCTGATTAGTTTTTAATCAACTTAATTCAACCCCCCTCTTAGATTGTCTTCTGGCCTAACAAAAATTTTCTTCCAGCTTGTCCAATGAACACATGTCTCATTCTCTCCCTTACCCCACCAAAACCTAGCAATCCTTGCTGTGATTTCTCTGCACAACCCTTTGGGGAGTCTAAAACATGCCATTACATATGTTGGCATGGCCATTATGACTGACTTGATCAGTACCTCCTTTCCTCCTTGACTCAGTAGCCTTTGTTTCCACCATTGGAGGTTGTTGCTAAATCTGCTCTTTACAAATCTAAAAACTTGTGTCTTAAATCTTCCAATGGCCATTGGTAATCCCAAATATGTCCCATTTATTGCCTCTCTCATGTTGTCAAGCCCCTCACTCATCTCTTGTTTTATCTAGTTAGTGGTGTTTTTGCTATAGAAGATTGATGACTTGTCAAAGTTCACCACTCTCCAGAAGCTTTGCCATATTTTTTCAGGATGTCTTTCACTTTCAGTGCCTCATGTTTGCTTACTTTGCAACATAGTAAGGAATCATTTGCAAAAAATAGATAAGAAATAGCAGGACTATCCCTACAAATTTTGATTCTTGTTAGCTCATTTTCTGCCACTGCTTTTTTAAGTAAACTGGATAAACCTTCAGCACAGATAATGAACAGGTGAGGTGATAATGGGACCCCTTGTCAAATGCCTCTACTTGGTTTAATATGCCCTACTTTTTAACCATTTAAATTGAAGGAGTAAGACACAGAGGACAGACAGACGATCATCCATTTAACAAATATTGGACAGAACCCCATTTTCATCACAAGTCTCCCCAAAAATTTTCATTCTACTCTGTCGTAAGTTTTGGACATATCAAACTTAATAGCTATGAAACCAGTTTTTCCTCTTCTCTTGTTTTTCAAAAAATGAAGTATTTCATGTGCTATCACAACATTATCAAGGATTTGTCTGCCTGGAATGAAAGCAGATTGTGAACAGCTGATACAATGCTGTAGCACTCTTTTCAATCTGTTTCCAATGATTTTTGAGATGATGTTATACAGAACAGTACATAAATTGATAGGCCTATAATTTACAACAGACATAGGTGCTTCAGTTTTTGGGATCAAAGAGATGATGGTTTCATTTACTGCTTTGAGCAGGTAACCAGTATGAAAAAAACTATTTATAGCAGACACCAAATCCTCTTTTATGATATGCTAATAATGTTGGAAGAAAAGTGGAGACATACCATCAATCCCTGGAGCTTTGTTTGGATGCATTGAAAACAAGGCTTGTCTGATTTCTTTTTCTTCCATAGGCTTAATCAGCTACTCATTCATTGAGCCAGAAATAGTGCTTGGAACCTCTGCTAGTGTTTCCTCAAAGTTGTCAGGGTTAGTAGTGGTGAAAAGGTCATTGTAGTACTCACTAAGTTCCTTTTCAACCTCCTTCTCATTCTTGCACCAAGTCTCATCTTGTTTCTGTAAAGTGCTGATTGTGTTTCATTTCCTCTTTGTCATCAAACTTGTGTGGAAAAAAGCTGTATTTCTATCACTTTTTTTGAGTCATCTGCTTCTTGATTTTGGCTCTAATACAGTTCTTCCTCCTTACATGCGTTGTTTAGTTGATTTTTTATCTCTGTAATTCGACCACTCTTGCCCAGATCATTTCCCTCTTTCACTTCATTGAGTTTCTCTTTTAGCTCCTTTGTCCTTACTTTGGAGTTCCCTTGCACCCTTTTATTCTATTCCAAGACAGCAATCCTTTCCTTTTTTTTCTCTTGATTTGCATGTTTACTTCTTAATCGTTGCAAGTTTTTACTCGTAAAAAGTCATTTTATTTTAATTTGCCATTTGAAGTGGTGCATTGATTAAACTCTTCTTTCTTTGTCAAATAAGGTTGAAAATTCATCACATAGCCATGGAATTGGATAGCGCAAGTCATAAGAGGAGTCTTATCTCTTAATCTATATTTATTTTCCTTTTCTCACATTGAGAACAATGTGAAATTTAAGTGTGAGGGAGGAGAATAATTGACTTGTTATTTAGTGTCATGTGATGATATTTCATGGATTTAAATGCATCAGAAATGATAAAAATGTGTTGGAAAAATTGCTATATGGAAAATTTTCTTGAAATTGGGTTTGTTGACAGGGAGTTTCGTCCAGTTACAAGGGGAAACTCTGTCAAAATTCTTTTAAAATATTTTCCAAAATTTCACTATGGCCCAAAAATTCTTCCAATTTTTTCAATTTTATTTTAAAAGGGCCAATTTGATCCAATCTTACGTTCTCTAATTCTTCCACTTGTTGAAACTTTATATGTATTGTGGAAGATTTAGTTCTCAATTAACTTGAAAATGGTTATTATGCAATTAAGATCTTTGCATTTAAAAAAGTATATCTTGTAAAGTAAGAAGAATTATGCCTATAATTTTGCATGTTTAATAAGATTTCTGCTCTTTACTTAATTTTACAAGTTAGTGATTGATATAGTCAATAAAAGCTATACTATTTCTTTGATTATTCTTATGTATTTGTTAAGAGGGAATGTCTATTTATTGTCTTTTACTTTAAAAAAAATGAAGAATAAAAAATAAGAAAAGAAAAGAAAAAAGAAGAAAAAGAAAATAGAAGAAAAAAAAAGGAAGAGAATAAGAGTTTTTGTTTTACTTCAATAATTTTTGAATCGAGTAACTGAGGGTTGGCATTTACCAATGTCGACATTCATGTAAAAAGGTACTCGAATTAAGAGTATGCATAACAATTTGAATAAGTGAAATATTAAGTAATTGGAGATCTTCAAGTAAAAGTGTCGATCTTCGTGACAAAAAGCATTTTCACTATTTGAGTAAGATTTTTTATGAATAAAGTCCCTCTTAGTTTTGAAATTTGAGAAAAGATGATTATAGGAAAAGGATAGTTATGAATTGACTATGTGATTTGCTTACTTGTAAAATTAGGTTAAGGATAAGAGATCAAGTTTAACTTGTTAAAATTAGGATATAATTATCTTACCTTTACTTGATATTATGAATATTTAGTATAAATTGAATGATTGTATAATAATTGTTTGTCGAATCATGAGTAACTAAATTCGAAAAAAGTGCATATAGTATTTTCACCTCTTGAATCATTGTTGTTGGTTATGTATTGATTGCTTGAGAACAAGTAATGATTCAGGTGTGAGGGAGTTGATAAGTGATTATTTTGTGGTATATTTGGATGATATTTTATTCTACTTTTAGTCACTTTTTCAATAATATAGGAAGAAAATGGTCAATATTTGCTAGAATTGGTTCTAAATACAATCTAAAGCTTAATTGAGAATTTGTCCCTTTTATTTGCATATTTTTGGTTATTTTTGTATGAGTTGAAAATGGACTTCATTTTGGACAAGAAATAGACTTATAATATAATGATTGAAATCTTAAAGTTCACAAGAATGATGAGTTTCAAAAGTGGTTCGAATCATTAGAAGAATAAAACAAAGAAATTTATCGAAAATGGAAGTCGACTCGAATCCCTCTGAACAATCTGGCTAGTTTTTGGAAGGATTCAAGGTAGAGAATTTTTGGCAAAACAGGGGACGAATCCCTCCAAGGAATCCACCCGAAACTTGGAGAGATTTCCTGGAGGGATTCCGGTCAACATTGACGGCTTCCACTTACGTAACTTGTTTTCTACTCCATTCTTTTACAACTTTTGAGGGACAAATTGTATAAGATTTGCAGCTGTAAAAGGGAGATTCTAGCAACAAATCTTGACTCTATTTCTTGTATAATGATGTGATTTTGCTTGGAACAAAAAATGTTGACATTTGAAGCCAATGTTCACACTTGAAGGAAGACACAAAGATGAAAGATTTCTCTATAAAAAGGAGTTTGTGTCTTCATTTTAGAGGTTGAAGAGTTCAAAAATACACTACAAAAATGTAACTCTTACATTTTCTTAGTTTGAAATTAGTATAGCATAGAATAGTTTAGATAGTTATGTGTGTTATCCACTCTGGTGTATTGGCTAGATTAGGATGAAGATAAAGATGAAAAAGGAGTAGTTGAAACTCATGTGACAAGAGTTATCTTTTCTCCAACTCTTTATCTTTTGTATTGGATTCTTAAGTATGGTCAATATACAAGTTTTGGATTTTATGTTTATTATGTGTTTTTAAAGTATATCTCTTGGGTATTTGGTTGAACTTTCTATGATTGTTTGGCGTTGATTTCATGGCTAATTGATGCTATTATTTTGATTCAGTTATTTAGTATTTTTGCTCTTATAATCATGATTAACTGGCCATTGATTATGATCACCTAAAAGTGTTAGATTTGCAATGAGAAATGGAATTTGACACTAGTTCATAGAAGTGTTAAACTAGGGATACACTTACGAAAGTAGAGGTACACCTTTGTGGCTTTTGTGACTTTGTTCCATGTGATTTCATAGAAGTTAATAAACTTCTAGTTGATTTTATGACCACGAAAGTAGGTATGAATTAACTATAGGTATAGTTGTTATACTAGTAAAAGCGGGTATCACGTATATCAGGAAATTATGCCATAACTTAGCCTATATTTTGGTACTCATTTAGTTAGAAAGTTGCACTAGCTTGAATAGATACGGATTCCATTACCCAATGAGCTTTTATTTGCATTTATCTATCCATTTATAGTTTAGCTTATTTGTATTAATTTGTTGATAGTCTAAATAATAGAGAAGATTTAGTAGTACTGATAGTTGTCCATCCTCCTTGAGAGATCGACTCTTAATACCCTATATTCACTCACGACTTGTATACTTACGAAAAATCGCGTGTGGAGTACTTGGAAATTTATATATGTAAAACTTGACTATGAATGGAGTTTAATTGTTATATGTATATCCCGAACTCGTCAGTAAGTGATATTTTAAAATTTAAGAGAGCTTAATGATATTGGCTTAAACTTCATGGGTGATTTTTGAAATTATCTCATGCACAGTGCTACTAATTGAGTGCCAGCACATAGTTGTGCTGTCAGTAAGATAGTAGCCAGCGTATTCTATGAATTAAATGAATTACCAAAACTATATATTACAATAATGAATCCCAAAGCAAAATTACTCCAAATAAAATCTTGTACTGTAAGTTAAAAACTAAATTAAATACAAAGTTTTACACTTAAAAGTTGGTTTGAATTACTAATTAAACTTATCTTGTCCTAATGCTTAAAGTAGGTAATCTTAGTAGCTCATTAGAATGGTCATTTTCATCTTGTGTTATAAATTATCTATTATTAAATCTAATTTAAAAATTATATTTTAATAACTCACCAATTCATTCACTCATCTGCTAGTTGAACCCGTTGACCCTTTTGTCAACCACTCATCCACTGGTTCAACTAGTAATTTGTCAGGTTATTGAGTTGATTTTAAGAAAATTGAATCTTATTAGGAAGTTAAAGGATGAAAGAGAAACGGAGGTTGACGGTGAGAATTCCAGAAAGAGATGAGAATAGAAATGAGAGAAAGGGAATTTTCCATTAACTGCCAAAAGATGTCCAATTGTCCCTACTTTATAACTAATTTGTAACTAATTCTTAACTAACTCAACTAACAATTAAACCATTCCACTTATTACTACAACTGATTTTTTTTTTATCAAAAATGATTACATTGGAATTGAGTAGCACAAATTACAATTCCAACCAATCCCCTCCACTTAAAGATTTAGACTTGTCCTCAAGTCTTGAATTTTGGAAATTGATTAGCAATAAATGTTTTGTCCTCCCATGAAACTTCATCCAAGCTCAAGTGATTCCATTTGATTAAGAATTGTATAACAAGCCTTCCTTCTCTACAAATGACTCTTCTCTTGTGAATAGTTTCAGTTTTCAAAGAACATTGATTATGATTATCTAATTCTGGCAAAGTGGAAGAAATTTCTTGAAGTGGTCCTAGCTTCTTCATAAATAATGAGATGTGTAAAACTGGATGTAATCGGGTTCCTTCTAGCAACTTCAGTTTTTACGCTGCATGGCCAAAATTCTCCTAAACTTGAAATGGTCCATAAAACTTGGCTGAGAGCTTCAAGTTTTTCCTGAGAGCAACAGTTTGTTGTCTATAGGGTTGTAGTTTCAAAAATACCCACTCTCCCACACTAAATTGCTTTTCAGTTCTATATTTGTCAACAAAGTACTTCATCCTCCGTTGAACCTTAGCCAAATGTTCTTTGATTCTTGCTGAAATTTTGTTCCTTTCTTGTATCATCTGAGAAGCAGCTGGCATCATTGACTCCAATTAAGGGCCTAATGGAATAGGACTTCATTTGTAACCAAACAGTGCTTCAAAAGGAGTTATACCCAAACTAGTGTGGAAAGCATAATTGTACCACGATTTTGTTGATGAAAGCTAATTACTCCATTGCGTTGGATATTCATATATTATGCACCTTAAATAGATTTCTAGACACTAATTTAGTCGATCACTTTGACCATCAAATTGAGAATGATAGGAAGAACTGTAGTTAAGCTCAGTCCCCACAAGCTTGAATAATTCCTTCCAGAAATGGTTAGTAAACACTTTGTCTCTGTCTATTATAATGGCCTCTGGTAATCCATGAATTTTGTATATGTTATCTAGAAATAATTGAGCAACTTGCCTTGTAGTAAATGGATGTGTTAACATAATAAGATGCCCAAAGTCAGTCAATCAACTACTGCCAAAATTGTGTCATATCCCTGAAATTTGGGCAATTTGTCAACAAAATCCATATATATATATATATATATATATGACTAGACTTGTTTTGGCACAACTATGAGTTGCAACAATCTTGGATAAGAGACATGTTCTGACTTGTTCCCTTAGCAAACATCACATGACTGCATAAAGGATATCACACCCTTTTTCATTTTTGCCCAATAGAATAATGCTTTGATTCTACACCAACAAATTCTTTGTCCAAAATGACCTCTTACTATAGATGCATGCAAAGCTTTAATCAATTGCTATCTTATCCCATGTGCTGATCCAACATAAAGTTTTCCGTGTATCTTAACAACCCATCAGCTGGAGCATATGGTGTATTAGCATTAGATCAAGTAATAGTTTGAGCTATAATTTCTTGGCATTGCTGATCTATTTCATCACTCCTTAGCAGCACTTCTGATGCGAACTCGATCCAACAAAAACCTGTTTTGAAGAAACAAGTTGATCAGACAGCGGAAGGATCTATCTTGATCAGGTTATGGATGCAAAAGATGGATTCTAAAACAATCAAGGACCGCTCAAGATTGATTAGAAGGGTAGAATGACGCCACAATTTAACGTGATCTTGAATTAATAAGTCAATTGAAAACTTAAGAATCCTCTCAAGTGTTCAAATTTGGATCTCTTAGACAAAAGACTCACTAAACACAGAGTGTTTTTGTTGGAATTTTCTTTAATTCATCATGTCATATAAAAAAACATTTGGACCTGAAGGCTTTATATAGCCTTTACAAAGACTCAAAACTCCTAACTAAATTAGAACATACGTAACTAACCTAACTAGGCTAGAATTAGGAAACTAACTCCGACTTAAGCCTCAACTATGGTTAACATGACCTAGTCTTTTAGTTAACCAACTATTATTTGTTGGAAATAACTAAACACACAGCTGGACATATTCCAAGCAAACAACACACATAAGCCTACTAACAATTATAGCTAATAAAAATGAACTTAACTAAGGATTAAACTAAGGAAGGGATGGATTGTATGAACTTCCATGAGCTCTTCAATGAATCATCCTCTTGTATGACTTGAACATGAATCATTGGATCCTATGTTCACATCATCTTCAATCCACATAGGTTTAATGATGTCCCATCCTCCCAACTCCATTACTTTGAGGTCAAAGTAGAATTTACGTTAGTTTTCTTCCCCAAGTTATATCTAGGACAAATGGCATTGCTAGTTATACAGGATCCATTGCCAACTATCACAAAAAAAGCTGTGACCATCTAATAAGGAATGTCCATTCCAATCAATAATTGACTGCTAATATAACTATTTGAGCTACCTTATCTACTAGAATCAGGACTTCTTCTCCATCCAAACTTCTCATCAATGTAATGGTTTTTCTCTTAAGAGCCTCAAATAAACTATGGAGTGACATTTCCATAATTTTGCCAGGATCTCCCATTTGTTCATTTTGTTCACCTAGAGCATCTTCCAAGATGGAATCTTCCTCTTCTTCACATATCATAAAATTTAAATGCCTAACCTTACGTTGAGCCATACTTTTCTCCATACTTAAAACACAATCCATGACTTCTTCTATATTGAACCTCATGGGGAGAAATCTTTTTAGTATCTTGATTCTCAAAAGCATGCCCTTTTGACTTGATATTTCTAAAATTACTTGTAGAAGGCACCTTTAGATATTACTACCTGATGTAGGATTAGCAGCACTTCTTGTCAACCCAAACCCATTTTTAGCTATATTCTTTTGACTTTCTTTGGAGTTCTTGTTCTGTATCTTGATTGAATACTCTTGCCATTATGACGTCTCAAAAGCCTTATTCAAAGTAGCAAGTTTCATCATTTTTACCATGGGCTTGATTTTCTTTTTTAAAGCACTGATAAAACTGGAAATGAAATAACTCTCATCCACATTGCAATTCTTAAGCATCATGAGGGGTTTAAGTTCTTCAAATTTCTCCTAATATTCCTCAACATTGCCTTCTTGCTGTAGTTTATTGAATTCCTCTATAACATCTCTGCCATTTCTATCATTAAATCTATGGCATAACAATTCTCCAAATTCCTCCCAAGTCAATTCGGGAATTTCATGTTTTACCCCTTGAAACCAGTTATCAGCCCTTCCTTCTAGATACGTTTCAACTATTTCTATCCTCTGCTCATCTGGTATCCAATAATTCAAAAAATATTTTTGCATTTTTGTATCCAATCTCTAGGATTTTTCCAGGAAACAATTGCATGTCAATCTTGGGAGGATTGGGGATCTGTAGTTTACCTGTTTCTTTCTTGAAGAGCTTCTAATAGTCTCTCTCTAATTGCATCCTTTGATAAGATGGAGGTGTTGGTACCAGCGGAGTCTGATCCAATCTTCCCATTTCATCCTTCTCTTGTATTTTCTCCTTCCCAACCACCCTAGCCATGACAGAGTTGAATTTTTTGCTCCATTAAAGTCCCAAACTTCTGTTCCCCACATGACACAAAATTTTGCTCCACGCTTGACACTAGATTTTCTATACATTTGTTGTTTTCTTCTAGTTCTTTCTTTAGCTCAATTCTGATTTATTTTTGGGATGTCTATGATGAATGCAGTGACTCTATTATCTCCTATAGTTTAATTTCTTTCTTTTTTAACTTGTTCTTCCAATGTTTTAAATCTAGTACTCTCAGCCATTGAAGAAAATCTTTCCAGGGATCACAGGCTCTGGATGCCAATTGTCAGGTTATTGAGTTGATTTTAAGAGAATTGAATTTTGATTAGGAAGTTGAAGCAAGAAAGAGAAAGTATGGGAGGTTGAAGATGAGAATTCTAGAAAGAGATTAGAATAGAAACGAGAGAAAGGGAATTTTCTATTAACTGCCAAAAGATGCCCAATTACAACAGCGATCCCTACTTTATAGCTAATTTCTAGCTGATGTGAGCATGAATGATGTCCAAGTGTTGATCACGTTGCTAGGGTTTGAGTATGGATCAAGTTCTTGGGATCCTAGGGTTCACTAATTCGTTTAGTTATGGGCAAGATTGAATCAAAATTCACAACTATGGGTATTAGATGGGTCTACATAGGAATTCCACTACCTAAACCTGTTTTCAATCACCAAAGATTCGAGGCTTGTTGTCGCGAGTTTCGTCATATCAACGAGATTCATATCAGTAGATAATTCTTAACTAACTCAGCTAATAATACCGTTCTACTTATTACTATAATTGATTTTTTAATAAAAAACAATTACATTGGATTTAACTAACACAAATTGCAATTCCTAACATAATCCTTCGATCCATCCTCTCATTGATTTCATTCCTAGGTTGAGTTTAATAAACAAGAAAAAGTCATGACTAAATAGCTTGAATATAAATTGTTATGCTACACTGCCCCTTCTTTCTAGAACTTTTTTCTCCTCGTCTCTAGAACTTTTTTAGTCAATATTTCCTTAATCTCTCCCAAAGGAGAGAGACCAAATCTAGTCCTTCCCATGGGAGGGAATCTTCCCTCTAGTTTTTAGGTTCCCTCATTTGAATAAATTCTTTCATAAGATTTCCTAGTGAAAGATTCTTCTTTCCTATGATCTTCTAATGAGAGTTTCCTTTCTCTTAAATTGTTTTAATGAGAGTTTTATTCTCTCTTTGATTTTTCTCTGTGGGAATATTTTTAGTTTTTGTCTTTTTGTGAAATTTGAAATTTTGTAGATCTAAGATGTAGCTTTGTTAGATCTACAATTTTTCAAATCTAAATTTTTCTTTGGATTTGAATTAGTTTTAATCAGATTTGACTGTCAGAAGTGATGTATAGATGTATTGCGTTACAATGATTCATTTGGATGGAAAATATGTGGAGCATCAATATTATCTTTATTTGCATTGAAAATATGTGGGAGCATCGATATCGTCTTTATTTGTATTAATTTTTTAGATCTGTTGTATCTATTGATTTAAATCTATATATGTTGGTGTCATTTTTGTTTGATGTATTTTTTGTCATTAGTATAGATTTATTGAATAAAATGATCTTTTCAATCAATAAAATAGTCTGAATGTAACCTCATTAAATTTTATTCTTTCTCTGGATTTAGTTTCCTCCATAATCCAAAATGGATTTACCTTAACTAATAGAATGTAGCAAGGAGATATTCTTGTGCAAGTATCTACTACATAAGTAATAGGAATTTTTTTAAAAAAAATTTATCACTTAATTCTACAAGGGTAAATTGCCTTTTTACCCCTCTGTAGTTTGATATTTTATCACATAACCCTCTATAGTTTAAAACCTATATATAACTCCTTCACGATTTGGGTGAAAGTGTCACCGTTAGTTCTTCCGCTTAAAACTAACGGTCAATAGTAAAAAGTCAAAATCAAATTAATGAATTGACAAATTCACCCTTCTACTATTTTTCTCTTTTTTCACTTTTCCTTCTCTCTCTCTCTCTCTCTTGGAAGAGAAGAGATGATTTTGAAAATCTATATTTTGGCAAATGGAATTTTAATTTTCTTCAAATACAAAAGAGATGGAAGGGAAATAAAAAAAATGAATAAGAAACAAAAAAGATAGAAGTGAAATATAAAACAAATAAATAAGAAAGAAAAAATACCAAATCTTTTTTGACTACAAATATCATTATAGGTTTTCAAACCCAAATCTTTAACGATATTTTCTAATTCTTATTTATCAATATTTTATTTCAATTTCTTCTTTTTTATATTTGGAAGAAAAAAGAGAAATAATGAATGGATAAATTTGTCAATTTATTAGTATAACTTTAACTTTTTATTGTTGATTGTTGGTTTTAATGAAAAAAATTGATTGTTAGTTTGAATGAAAAAAATTAACGGTGATACTTTAACCTAAATTATGAGAAAGTTATACTATATAATTTTTAAGCCATAAGAATAATATGTTAAAACATTCTATAAAGATGCAGAGCACACGTACGAGTCTGTCCTTGGCTCCCTACATCAAACGAAATGCCAAGATGATCAATGGCGCGACTCAAGTAATTTTTACACCTAGTAAATTTTATAGCAGAAAAAAATAATTTTCCAAAATTGGGGACTCTTTCCCTCCACTCCCAAACTTACAAAACTTCGAAGTTCAAAACCCAAAAAGAGTACTGCTCCAGTACTGCTCCTCCTCCACTATTCTGATGAAAAATCAGGCAAATTAGAGAAGGAGACAGAGAAAAAGTTGTACTTTTTTTTTTGCATTCTTTTGTGGGCTATAAGTTATAGCCCCTTCAATTTCCATCACAGCAATCGGCAGTCTCATTATCAGCCCAAAGGTATGCAACAGAAGCCACTTTCTTCTTCTCTTCTTTTTTTTTCTTTTATTTTTTTTGGGAAAAATTTTCTGGGGAGTGGACTGGCATGTATTCTATGCTCTGTGATTTTTGATTTTGATTGATAATCCTGTTTGGGTTTTCTTTTCTTATTAAACCCTTATCCTATTTCACACCATCTTTCGTCAGTCATCAGGAAATCTTTGAGACTTTCAGGAACTCATTTTCTTCAATTTGTTGACGTTTTCTTTGGAAAACATTTCTGGGTTCTTGCTATGAAGACACATTGATTATATTGTATCGTCTGTGATTATCTGATGTTCTTCTTGGTAGGTTTATAATTCATTTCAAGAACACTCCGTTTCCTTCAACTTTTGATCTAATCTTTGGAATAATTTTCTGGGTTTTAGCTTTAAATCACACACATTTATCTGTTTTGATAAGTTTATGATAGTTTCTTTTGTTGGTTTGGGCTTTTCTTCAGAAACCCTTCTAATTATTTAGAAATTTCCACCTCAAAAGCTCTCTTTAGGAATTTTCGTGTTTCGGTTTGAATGTTTTTGTCGTTAGTTTCTATTTTTTTGATCTAAGTTCTCTGAAACTGGTCTGTGCTAATTTTTGGTTTCCGTTTGCCCCTCTTTCTATTTTCTATCCTCCCCTCTTTTGGTTTTCCTCGAGTAAACCTTCTCCTCTTTGGCTTTTTCTGAAGGTTTTCTCTTTTAGTTTCATATCTTTTCACTCTCTCGTTTGCTATGTGGATGTGTGTGATTATCTGTACTTATATTCATTTATCAGTGTGTATTCACTGTAATCTTTATAATCTTTAGATACATATGTGAAAAAGATTATATGGAATACATTTGTTGATAATGGAAGTTGTTTTGTGAACAGTATTCAGAATGCCCTTTTATTTATTCTGTTATTCTCAAAGCTCTCAAATATACACTTCAATGCTTTCTCCGAGGTTTTTTTTTTTCCTGTTTCTTCTTGATGAAATTATCTTATTTAGCTTTTTGTATTTCTGTTTTTCTGCAATATCCTATTTTTACAGTTGGGATTTTCATTTTTAATTTACTCACAAAATGATGTACGTAGCAAGTAGTATGTGCCTTTTTGTAAATAAAACTAGCTAGTTTCATGCTTGTGTCTAAGTCTGGGGCTTTAGAATACCTTGTTTTTGACAAACTAAGATTTTGTCTCCAATTTTCTGATAAATCTAGTTGAGATACATTTCCGTGTGTTATCTGCATAAGGGGCCAGCTATCTCTGGCATTTTTTTCTTTTTTTTTTTTCATTATTTTGTTGTTTTTGGGTACTGAATGATTAGGCCATCTATCTCAGGATTAGAATTACTTCTCTTTTTTTTTTTGCTTTTTTTTTCTTTTTCTTTTCAGATATTTAGTTACTTCCTTCTTGTTGATGTTTTTGTCATGCCATAGGCAACATATTACCAACTAAATGTGCTACTGCAAAAAATAAACCAATAAATAAATAAATGTGCTACCCCTGTTGCTTTGTTGTACTTAATGGTGCTCTTATATAAATGCCTACGATGATGTTACTGTCTTACTGCTTCTATGCAAATTTTATTGCTAAATTTTTCCAAATTGTTTAGTATGTGCCTTATTTTGTTATTTTTATTTCTATATGAATTTTTTAAAGGATGGAAAAATTTGTGCATGATCAAAGCTGTAGTTTTAGCAACATTATTGGTAGGGTCATGAGGTTATTTGTATTCTTGACTGTATATGAAAAATTGGCAGTCATCTCCAAATTTACTGAGTTTTGGGTATAAACTTACAAAACTACTTGAAAAGGTCCTTAGACTAAGACCACCATTTTTGGGGTTCTCCTGTTGTAAGTACTAGTGTTTGGATAGGAGATTAGTTGGAATAATTTTTTTAAAAAAAATAGTGTAGCACTTTTTGTGATGTGATGTATGTGAGATAAAAAGGTGGTTGGAAAATGTGTTTATGATTCAATCAAATGATTATTTGCAAATAAAAAGTTATCCAGGTTCACATGAATTGGATAACATTGAGCCTGTTCGTGATTTCTCTATTATTTGGTATGGTTGGATTTTATCTGACATTCTAATGCATGAGGTGCTTCCCATGTTGTTTTGACATTTGATTGTTCAATTCGTTATAGTATAGTTATTGTTGGTAATCTGCAACTCAAAATGACTATTCAGCTTGATTCTTGTTTCTTTACATGGTAAATGATCATCCATCACATATCAGAGAATGATTTTCAAAATGCCAGCTATTTGCTATATACACCATTTAGGAAACTCACAATATGTTGCTTTCGGAAAAACATTGTTTATGATCGGGAGCATGTCTATGTAATATTGATTATTACTCGTGGCCATGACAATGATGAATATGCTTCATGTTTGTACGTTGCAGCTCTAAATTTTGTGTGAAGGATGGAGAAGGACAGTAACGAGTGTGATTCTCAACCTTTGCCCACACCACCACCTGTTATACCACCAAGTGTAAAGCCTGAGAAAGCAGATAGGCCAAACCGCAGCATAATCAGCAGGCCAGGATTTGGGAAAACAGGGCGACCTATCTCTCTGCTCACTAACCATTTCAGAGTTTCTCTCAACCATCCAGATGAGATCTTTTACCAATATACCGTAGGATTTCCCTTGGCTGTGATTCTCTACTTTCTAGGCTAATTTTCTTCTACATCAAGTTCATTGTATAAAATCTTTGCAGGTTTCTATTAGTTCTGAGCTAGGGAAAACTGTTGACGGCAAGGGAATTGGGAGAAAAATTATGGATAAACTTTACCAAATCTATTTCTCTGATTTAGCTGGAAAGAGATTTGCATATGATGGAGAAAAAGCTTTATACACTGTAGGGCCTCTGCCTCATAACAACTTAGAGTTCCCAGTAGTTCTGGAGGAGTCCATGGTTAAATGGTGAGTAGTACTTAGTTGAGCTTATGTTTTTACTAGATTTTTCATATCTCACAGAAAACATTGCGTTAATTCTCTGTCAACAATATATTTTTTGTCCTTTGAAGGGGGAGCCCTTCTCAGACCGGGAGTCCTAGTGAGTCTGGTAAAAGAGCAAAGCATTCTCTACAATCAAAAACCTTTAAAGTTGCGATCAGTTATGCTGCCAAAGTACCCTTGAAGTCCATCTCTCTTGCTCTTCAAGGAGCTGAACCAGAAAAGGTTCAAGATGCACTGAGAGTTCTTGACATTGTGCTGAGACAACAAGCTGCTAATAGGTATAACTGAACTTTCTCCATTTTGGTTATCAGTAACAAGTTTCTCTTTCTCAAAACTCTATAATCCTGGTATTGGGTGCAGGGGTTGCCTTTTGGTCAGGCAGTCATTCTTTCATGATGATTCGAGGTTATTTACTGAGGTTGGAGGTGGTGTTACTGGTTGTCGGGGATTTCATTCAAGCTTTCGGCCCACTCATGGAGGCTTGTCCTTGAATATGGGGTATAATTCAACTTTTGTCCTTAGATATACCTATACAAGCTTCAGAAAAATGCTTCTACTTGTTAATGCTCCTTTAGTTTCTTAATACAGATGTATCTACAACAATGATCCTGACACCTGGGCCTGTAATTAACTTTCTACTTGCAAACCAAAATGCAAAAGAACCTCGTTTTATTGATTGGGTGAAGGTAGAGAACTGTCCAATTACATAAACTATCACTGTCTTTCTGTTTCTAATTATTTTTTAACTTAAAATCTACAGGCAAAGAAGATGTTGAAAAATATGAGGGTAAAGGCAAGGCACAACAACATGGAATTCAAGATCATAGGTTTAAGTGAAAAGCCTTGCAATCAGCAATTGTAAGTGGTTATCAAATAATGTATTTATAATTGGAGCAAACATATGTATGTGTATGAGATATATATACATGCACACACAAAATACACCATTTGTTCTTAATTCTGAGAACGATTCTTATTTTCGTTTAGTTTTTCTATGAAAGTGAAAAGTGGTACTGATCAACATAATGGAGGAGAGACTGCAGAGATCACAGTTTATGAGTATTTTACAAAACATCGAAACATAGAACTTCATTCGTCTGCATACATGCCATGCCTTGATGTCGGAAAGCCTAAACGACCAAACTATCTGCCTTTGGAGGTATGTGAACTTTTCCCCCCTGATTTCTCTTCCAACCTCCCTTTAGCATCCTTTGGCTAGATATGTCCCTTTCTTAGTTTTTAAGAACTTAATTGAATATTTTTCTTTATTCCAGTTGTGTTCTCTTGTATCTCTCCAACGATACACAAAGGCTTTAACCTCAATGCAGAGGGCATCTCTAGTTGAAAAGTCTAGGCAGAAGCCTCCAGAGAGAATACAAGTTGTAACCAATGTATGTTACTTCAATCCGATGCCCATTTTGAGCTTCCTTTGTATTCTTAGTTTTTGATCTTCATTTGCAACTTGGCAGGCTATGAAAAACTATCGGTATGATGATGACCCTATCCTCTCTGCTTGTGGCATATGCATTGAGAAACAGCTTACTCAAGTTGATGGCCGTGTCCTTGAGGCACCTAAGGTGATAATTCAGTTATCTTCAAATGATGAAGTTCTGTGACTTATGATATGCTTATTTTTTATATGTGGTCTTGTTTCGTTTTCTCCTTGCAAATTACAGTTGAAGGTTGGTAACAATGAAGATTGCTTCCCATGTAATGGCCGTTGGAACTTCAACAAGAAGGTACCATCAGCCCCTGACATGTTAAAACGGTTAACCTAGAGCATGGGGCTCTTGCAAATTGCAATTTTAAGGATCATGATAGTTAAACGCATGCTGCATTAGCAGAATTCTTCTGTGTTTGGATCTTTATACCTACTTTTCTTTGTGAACAAAGTTAGGGATGCCTTTTGGGTGGAAAAGTGGGACAGAAAGAAGGTCAATAGGGTTACGCTAAATTCATCAAATTTTTATGCTTTTATCTAATATGATGACTCTGCATGAGATCTAAGAAATTTAGTTCTTACATGTTTCTCATACATTTTTCTTCTTCTAAAGAAACTTGTAGATCCCATCAGGATAGAACGTTGGGCAGTTGTCAACTTCTCTGCCCGTTGTGACACCAGTTATCTTTCGAGGGAGCTTATCAACTGTGGAAGAAACAAGGGCATTGTATGTTAAGAAACATTCTGGCTTTCTATTACTTCATTTCGTACATAAACATGTCCTGAAAGATTTTTGTTTTTCCTTTAGCATATTGAGCGACCAAAATCACTGATAGAGGAAGACCCGCAAAATCGAAGGTTAAGCCCTGCAGTACGAGTTGAGAAGATGTTTGAACTGATTATGTCCAAACTTCCTGGTCCTCCTGAATTTCTGCTGTGTGTGTTGCCAGAGCGGAAAAATTCTGATTTATATGGTATTGAAGTCATGCATTCAATTTTTCTGGGTAAGGTGAAAAAATTATACTGATTGAGTTGTCTTTGTCACATCAAGGCCCTTGGAAGAAAAGGAATCTCAGTGATCTTGGTATCGTTACTCAATGCTTGTCACCTACCAAGATCAATGACCAATATCTCACAAATGTGCTTCTTAAAATCAATTCCAAGGTAATTGGTTCAACAAAAGTCTGAAGATATTAGGTGGTTGTTTCAGTATTGTGATGTTTTCATGTCTTGTTTCATAGCTTGGAGGGATCAATTCATTGTTGTCAATAGAGCGACCCTCACGCATCCCACTTATCAAGGATACTCCAACAATGATCTTGGGGATGGATGTCTCTCATGGATCTCCTGGCTGCTCAGATATTCCATCTATTGCTGCTGTAATTATGCTACTCAGCGTTTTATTTTCTGCAAATACCAATTTATAATGCTTAATATTTGCCATCTTACCTTTGTATTCTTTTCTAGGTTGTTGGATCTAGATCTTGGCCACTGATATCAAGGTACAGAGCAGCTGTTCGTACGCAATCATCAAAGGTTGAAATGATTGAATCTCTATACAAACCTTTGGCAAATGGAGAAGATGGTGGCATTATGAGGCATGATCAAAACGAAATTCTTCTGTAGTATACTGACATTGATATGAAAGAGTTGTTGCAAGTAGTTGAGGAACTTATTAGACAGCTGAGTAAGAATAACCTCTTAGTTTGATCTTTTTACAGGGAACTACTTTTGGATTTCTATGGTACAAGTAATGGCTACAAGCCAGCTCAGGTTATTGTTTTCAGGTACATTACAATGGAGCTTCTATTGCTCTGGCACTTATGCATGGTGACTTGGTGTATTATGGGCAGACAATTTGTCAGTTTTACAATCACTTAGATGCTATGTGATGTTTTTCTGCCTAGACATCTCTTTGGCTTTATGTTCATAGTTTAGTCTTATTTTTCATTACTTTTTTAGGGGATGCGGCCAGGGGCTTTAGATGATTTCTGCTTGTGGCAAAATCCAAAATTTTTCCACAAGCACAAGCAAAATCCTACAAGTATATTTGCTTCTTTAATTGAGTATCCTACAAGTATAAGCAAGCAAAATTCAAATTATTCCACCCTTCCCGGTGTGCACAGATATATTCCATGCATTGATAACATAGTGCTACCATGCATTTGTGGTTGAAAAATCACCAATTGGACATTTGGTTCCATATTTTTGTGATAGGAAAGCTTATCAGGTCATGTCTGGCTATTTTTCCACGTAGTCTGCCTGTTCATGCTAGTGTCCATTTGAATCTACATTAGATTGTTGAACCCTTGGTTACCTTATGGCTACCCTAGATGCTCTTCTTTGGGTGTTGACGATTTCAACATGCAGGGAGAACTTGTCCTCCTTTTCTTTTTCGTGTGTGTGTGCACACGCGAATCATCTTGCTTATTTATTGTTAGTGTAAATATGAAACATTTGTTTTAACATGATGAATCTACCAGTGCAGAGGTTTATTGAATATATATTCTCTTTCAGGGATGGAGTGAGCGAATCACAATTTAGTAAGGTTTTGAATTTTGAGCTCAATCAAATGATAAAGGTAATTTAGCTTCCATGCAGATATTAATTCAGGGTTCTCTATTAGCTAAAGCTTTCAGCTTTGTCCACTATGGCCATTGTTGGTTTTGTAGATGCAGCATGTACTTATCAGATCTCTTACATTTCCTCCAATCATTATGCCTTCACTACTTGAGTGAAGCGTTTATTGTACCAGTGGTTTTGCTAATATTTTGTATATCAGAAACGGCCTTTGATATGCTTGTAGTACCCACAATCAGGTGTTATGTCCATCTGTATTCTCTAGTGTCAGCGCTTCCTTTTCAATATTATCTGCTTAGAAGTTTCTGAAACTTGTCAGGCTTATGAGCATCTTGGTGAGGTTAACTTTCCGAAATTCACTGTGATTGTGGCTCAAAAGAATCACCACACAAAGCTCTTTCAAAATAATGCCTCAGAAAATGTTCCACCAGGTCTGTATTTTCGTAATTACGTTCTTTCATCGTACTTCATAGGATCTAAGGTTCTGTCTTCCCACCACGGTTGCATGTTTACTATGATATTCTCTTATCTCATTTAGCTGTCTAAGGCTCTCTCTCTCTCTGTGTGCAGGTACTGTTGTGGACACGAAAATAGTCCATCCGAGAAATTATGATTTTTACATGTGTGCTCAAGCAGGGATGATTGTAAGTTATTTTTATATTTGGAATACATTTATCTAGCTATTCTAAGTTGTCAATTAATTACCTTGGTGGTGACTTGTTTGATTTGGAGTATACTGACGGTTGATGCAGAACCGTTTAAATAAGACTTAGCATTTATTAGCGACCTCATGGTGAACTGAAATAAAGGCTGAATTCTTTCCTTCATGTAAAACAATAGGGTGTCATAAATGTTTCTATGCTGAAGGAAGCCTGGAAATTTTTTCCTTGAAACTGCTGAAAGTTCTACTCTAACAGGGAACTTCTCGGCCTGCTCACTATCATGTCTTGCTTGATGAGATTGGTTTCTCTCCTGATGACTTACAACAACTCATCCTCTCTCTCTCATATGTGTAAGATTCAGTTTTTGCTTTTAAGCTATTTTTTTGCCTATGCCTAGCTTAGCTTATGAAATTGATTAATGCTACTGTATTTCGCTTTTCTAGGTGCCAAAGGAGTACATCTGCAATCTCAATTGGTATTTTCATTTCTTAGCTACCTTTTCATGTTATTCTGAATAAGGAAATAAAAATTTGTCCGTTAGTTCAGGATTAACGCGTCATTCGATAAAGAAGGTTAATTTCATAATTTCACCTTACTTTCTTTGTAGTGGCTCCTGTTTGTTACGCACATCTTGCAGCCCAACAAATGGGACAGTTTATAAAGTTTGAGGATTTTTCTGAAACTTCTTCTGGGCATAAGAGTGGCGTCACATCAGTTGGTAGCATTTCTGTTCCTGAGCTTCCCAGGCTGGATGAAAAGGTTGCAGGCTCCATGTTCTTTTGCTGAAGTCTGACTCTAATAAACCTGTAAATACTTGTTGATATAGGCTATAGCCAACCCCAAGTATCCATTTTGAAGGGGTTTTGGAATGGTTCATCTGGTAGCAACTTTTGGTATACTGGTCTGGAACCTTTTAAATTACACACATCCTCCCTAGTACAGAAATTCTCGAGGATTTGCAGGAATTAGACTGTTAATGCTGAAGTATTCTAGACCTTAGTCTTTGTACTAACTCCACCTTTTGCTAATTATGGTGCATGCATTGTGTACCAAGTGGAGGATTACTATGCATCTTGGTTGGAAGATGTATCTTATTATCGTGGCGGTTGTTCACGAAACTTGATGTGTTTTATTTCAGTTTTCTATAGAATCACATTTCTTCAAAGAAGGAACGGTTAAGAAACATCTTTATCATGGGGAATAGCAGAAAATGCAATTTGTAGCCGTGAACCTTAGACAGTTGATGCTGCGAAAACAGGTATTCGCTGTTGCAGAGATGTATTCAAACTTCAAAATTGACTCAATGAATGTCTGTTTTCCCATTTGAAGTTTGATTACTTCTCTCAAACATTGAATGCCTGTTTTCCCAGCATCAAGTGTCTATAGCATCATCTCTAACCAGCATGATTTTCATGGAATTTTTTTTCTTTTTCTTTTTTAATTACAGAACTGAGAGGACGATTTTATTTTATCTTTCTGTTTTGTTTACATAAAAATATTTAGTAGGGGTGATGGAACTTTCAAATCGTAATGAAGTCAAAACTTTACTTGTCTAATAATGGAAGCGATTATATACACTTTTTGTCATGTTCATTTTTAATATTACAAATTAAGTCTCTAACTCTCTTCATAAATTTTCAAACCACAGTTATCCTCTACGAAAATTCTGCTCTTGTTTTACTCTCAAAGATTTAATTGTCAATGCAGATGCACTTCAAGCTATACACGAAATGTTTTTTTGAACGAGTAAGCAGCCCACGAGGATTGGGAAGATAAGTTAAAACGTAATACTATTGGCAAACCTTCAGTCATAGGCATGACTTTTTGCCGTGACTTTTTTTTGATAAAAGGTTTAGTTGATTTCATAATTGGCAAAATTATTCTTTTTTACCAGGGAAGGGGATTGGAAAAATTATTTTGTTAGATTTTTGTAGTAATATTTAGTATTAAGATCATAGTTATTAAACTCGGCCCGGAGAGAAGACCGGCGAAGGAGGTGGGTCAACGGGTCACTGGTTCAACCGGTGGGTGAGTGGTTGAACCAGTGGGTCACTAAATATATTTAAATATTATATCTTATAAATTTTGATATAGGATATATGATATAAATTGTAATAAATAATGTCATAAAAAATATTCATTTAATTTAATTTGCTATAGAATATTTAATTCATATAAGAATCAGCAAAACATAAATTTAATTAGTAATCCCCCAAACTTCAAGTGTAAAATTTTATATGTTTACTGTAATTATCTAGGTTATTTACGAATTTTAAGTGCAAAAAATTATTAAAAACAATATTTGTCTTTAAAATAAATTATGTAATATGTTATTTTTGAAATCTATTTTATAATTTATCGAATAATGGGGTCATAAGTTTTATTAAAAGATTCCAAATAAATTTGTTTTGGAGAATTAAAAAAATAAAGATAAAATTAACAAAACGTTCATATAGCATAAGAATGACCATTAATTAACAAGTGACAAAGTGGCCTGGTGGTGAGCGTGTCATAAATAAGACTTTTGGTTCGAATCCAAGCAAAGGCTTGAAAAGATTTTTTTCCTCAAAACCGGTTTGTCCACAAAACCGGCCGGGTTTCCGGTTTAATCCGGTTGAATCGCCAGTCCATCGAAAAGTCAACGGTTCACTTGCAGAAACGATCTAATTAGAGAACCGGCATGGCCGGTTCACCGGGTTGACCGGTCGAACCACTGGGCTGGGTCGAGTTTAATAACTATGATTAAGATGTTACAAGGTGCACCATTGGGGCACAGATAAATAATAAGATTCTAAAGAATAATTCTTAATATTGGTATCCACATGACAAGTAATAATTCAACAATAATTCAACAAACACATTCAAATTCATTCATTTACTTTTTTTGGTCGCAATTGTTCATGGCGACTCTTAATCTTAGATAAGTCAGTATTTTATCTACATAATAACTTGATCATTTTTAGCTAATAGTACATCTCCAAGCAAATTTCTTATGATTGTTTTTCACATCATCAAAATTGTTGGCTTGCTTAATATTAGATTTTCTTTTATCTTACCTCTTGAAATACCTTTTCATAACTACATAACCTAAAACCAATACAATAGATACTGAACTAAATCCCACCTTGGGGACAATTCTTGCTATGGTTTGTTGCTCATAAATACTAGGGTTAATAATACTTTGCCTTCTTGAACTTAGGAAGTAGTCACACTTTACCCTCCTCAATTTTAAATATACACACTTTACCCTCCATAAAAACTAGTCAAAGTTAGGAATACAAAGAAAAAAAAGGTGAGTGCGGTGACATTATTGCCAATTTATTCTTGAAATTATCTATAACTTAGTATTAGTTCTTTTCATTGCTAAAAAATATATATCTTTTCTATCTTATCAACTATATGACAACATCAAACTAAAAAGAGTTAAATAAAGTTTAATTTTCGTTTATGTCCTTAATACTTTTCCTGTCAGTTAGTATTCACTTTTATATATGCTTTGATCAATTTATTATAATTTAAGTCAGACAAAAGAGAATAGATAACACAATACTAAAATAAACATAGATACCAATTTTTTTTTTTAAAAAGAGGTAACACTAAATTTGTTTTTTGTTTAAAAAAGTAGTTTTTTTTATTATTTTAGTTTACATGAACTTTTAGGCTGAAACTATTGTTGTTGGAATAGTTTGTGAATGAAATAGTAATGAGGCTTGTTAGAACAAAGAAACTAAAGACTTTATAGCCTGTTGGGAGCTAAATAGTTTCTAAAACGTTTTTGGAATTTTTGTCCGTTAAAGAAGCCTAATGCAGTCTCTTGATGACCATTATAGAGAGGAAACAGTTTTAGCATTTGGTTCCATTAAAGGAGTTTAATGTAGCCTCTTGATGATCATTAAAAGTGAGGAAATTGTGGCTGTTCAGTTTTGGTGACCTTTAGGTTGTTTTCCTTATAAATTGACAAGTTTCTAACAAACGAAAAAATAAGAACATTTGATCATTTTTTTGTAGAGCAAATTTGACATTTGCTATTAAGTTACTCTAAAAATTTTGTTATATTCTAAACGTAATTTGTCATAACCCTGTAGCAAGTACTTTGTGTAGCGGAGGCAAATAATACCTTAAGGATAGTGTCAAACACGTCTCAAGATCATCATCTTCATCCCCATTTTCTTAGTGAAATTTGTGTAATACAAATTTCTGCACTTTTGTGTGCTTGTGTATCAATTACACCAACAATGCTAAGGTGTTATTTTCAGAATAGCTTGGTGCAAAGGAGTCTACCACTGGAAATGTACTCAAATATTATCCGGTATTGCAACCAATCTCTCCTCCACAACATGATGATAGCAAGGTAGGTGAAAGAAATGTAAAGTGGATGTAGTGCTGTGTAGAGGGCCTCATGGATTGTTTCTACAACTTCTACTTCATGTTCAAACCCCTAGAGAAATTTGGACTGCATTGGAATACAAGAAAACTCAAATAAGATACACATAAATTTCTAGTTAAATTTATTTGAATTTTGTATTCAACATAGTTTTTCTCTCCTTGGCCTAATAATGATCTTCAAATAACTTAGAAGATCATGGAGTGGAGATCTCTGTGTTATTTCAGAGTAGGCGTAATTATTGGAAAATTACTCCTAGTTGAAATGATTATCAAAGAAAATCACTCTATACTATTAAGACATTCATACTGGATCATGTTCTAAAGCATTTTTATATAAAAGAAGATGCTTGAGTTCTCTAAAAAGGAGGTTAATATTGATCATATGATGAATATGTGGAGAAGAAGAAAAACAACAACAATAGTCTTGTTGGAAGGTCCAAGGAAAAGGAAATTTTCTAGATACAAATACTAGTTCAAGGGACTAGGAGTAACTTATATTGTCCAAGAATAGTGTATTTGTTAAACAAGGCTATATGTCATGTTTAATATGATTATTAATAAGTGAAAAAATTCTATTCATTTGATTGAATCTTCTTTTTCTTGTGACATGGTAGTTTGTGACATGTGAATACAGGTCATGGTATTTTATGTCAAAACTTAGTCTAAGAAAAGAAGTCTGTAACATGCATTCAAATATGGTTATAAGTATTCTATTACCTTAATTGATGATTATTCAATATTTGTACATATGTATCTAAGGCAATTGCTTAAACAGTAGCATGAGAAATATGTATCTATATTACTCTCAAGTGAATTTAGGTACTGCAAATACTGGTAATTGCATTTGTTCTAAATTTAGTCAAGAGTATGTTGTGATCATAAGATGCTAATTGTTGAAATCAAAATTTCTGGCTATTGCATGTGTAAAAAGGCAAAGTGGTTTAGGGTTTAGGGTTTAGGGCCACACCCTACGCCTCCGGTCTTTTTATTATACAATGTGTAACTACTATGTCTAGACCCTTGAATAAGGTGTAATGGTAAATCTACACATGTTAAATCTAAGACTTGAGAGCCTTAGACAAATTTTAATAAATAATGACGTTATGTTTGTTATATATGAGAATATATAACAATTAAGGATATCTGTCGATTAAACCCTTGTTAAGGGATTATGTAAATCTAACGTTATTAGATATGGGGTTGAAAACCTTAATCTAAAATCACTTACAATGAGAACACTATCTTGATTCTAGCACTACCACTAGATGAAAAGGTTTAGGGGTAAGAACAAGTTGCAAAGTGGTTGTGAGCACTAGGTATTGTTGTGTACATTCCCACCCCACTAGTGCATAATGTTATAAGAGGTTGAGTATATGTTGAAATTATACTCTTAATGAAGTGTAAATTCTTTCTTAGTGCTTCGTCATAGAGTTTGAAAGTGTCTTCACCTATATGATCATAGGAGTGGTGCCGCTTCTAACAAAAGTTGGGTTTGCTTTTGCTTATGATCATGAATCTAGGATGGAGCACATGGCCAGTAATAGTGCTAAAGTTCTTTGTGAATTGATCAATGTTTATAATATCATGCGTGTAGTATATCTAGTCTAATTTTCAAATCATGGTTTAATGCTATATGCAACCTTGATTTGGTTAGATTTGGTGATGTGCTTACACTAAAAGAAAAGTTTAAATCTAATGATACTTTTCTTTATGCATGGTATTTTATGTGTTAGTTTGGTTATTTCATTCACAAACTAAGTGGGGGATTGTTGGAATAGTTTGTGAATGAAATAATAATGAGGCTTGTTAGAACAAAGAAACTAAAAACTTTGTGGCCTGTTGGGGGAAAAAAGTTTCTAAAACGTTTTTGGCATTTTTGTCCATTAAAGAAGTCTAATGTAGCCTCTTGATGACCATTATAGTGAGAAAATAGTTTTGGCATTTGGTTCCAGTAAAGGAGTTTAATGCAAGCTCTTGATGATCATTAAAAGTGAAGAAATTGTGGCTGTTCAGTTTTGGTGACCTTTAGGTTGTTTTCCTTATAAATTGACAAGCTTCTAACAAATGTAAAAACAAGAACATTTGATCATTTCTTTGTAGAGCAAACTTGACATTTGCTATCAAGTTACTTTAAACATCTTGTTGTATTTTAGAGGTAATTTGCCATAATCATGTAGCAAATATTTTATGTAGTGGGGGCAAATAACACCATAAAAATAGTGTCAAACGTGCCTCAAGATCATCATCTTCATCTATATTTTCTTAGTGAAATTTGTATAATACAAATTTCTACACTTTTGTGTGCTTGTGTATCAATTACACCAATAATTGTCATTTCTATTGATGTATTTATAGTTACTATTATTGCTTTTTCTTCTCAAAAAAATTGATTTAATCTCCATTTTCCTCCTCTAATTTAAAAGATGACGCATGTTTTAGCAAATTTGATCAAGAATTTCATATTGGAATAATTTGATAAACAAAAAGGGACAATGATATTACTTTCAAACTTTAAATAAATTAAAATAATAAAAAATTACTTTGTAAAAGTGAGTTTGGTATTATAGTTTTTTATACAAATTTTGTTAATTGTATTTATTTTTAGTATTGTGTTGTTTATCCATTTTGTTTGACTTAACGTCTAACAAATTGAACAAAATATATAGATAAATAAACATTAATCCAACAAGAAAATTTTCAAGAATATAAACTAAATATTAACTTTCTTTAACTTTTTTTAGTTGATATTTTTGTATAATTGATACGATAGAGAAGATATAAATGTTTTAACAATGAAACAAAAAGATATTAAGTTATAATTAATTTCATGAATAAAAGGGCAATAATGTCATTGTACTCACTCTTCTTTTTTTTTTTTTTTGGTTATTTCTAACTTTGGCTAGCCTTCATAGGAGGTAAAGGGTATATATTTAAGGTTGAAGGAGGCGGATGGGTAAAGTGTGACTACCCCTAAGTTTAGGGATTTTTGCCGTGTTGTAACAAATCCATGGACAACATACTTCGAACACGTGCGAGAATTGGATGATCAAATCTCAACTATAAGTAACAAATTCTTGCTATGTTGTAACAAAATTTTGGAAATTTAATAATATGTTATTCATTACAAAAATTAGGGCTATCCATGGAGCGGGCTAGCCCAAGCAGGCCTGTTTGGCTCCAAAAAACTCTCGTTGAGTCTAAGCTTTAATTGGGCAGAGTAGAACTTAAGTCTAAATATTAGGCCTAAACTAAATGTGAGTCAAGTTTGACTCATCTTAGGTTTAGACCCGATTAAGGCCTGACCCATGTGTATATATATATATATATATACAAGCACACACACTTACATACATATAAGCATGTCAATGGGTAGAATTCGGGTTGGATCTCTTTGATCTAGATCTAAACCCATTAAATTTAGTTAGATCCAAACCTAGACTCAAACCCTAATGGGTCTGAAAAAATAGGTCCAAACCCAGATCTAGGAGGATTTGGGTATCCAATGGGTATCCGTTGTATTTTTGTAAACGCACTGAAATAAAAATATATTAAATATATATCGATTTCAAAAAATATATAAATACCATCCAATTTTTATTTTCAAATAATAAAATTAATATTCAAGAAATTGAATGCAATATTATGAACTCAAAAAAATAATTACTATCGTTTGCTTGTATTTATTTTTAAAACTTCAACTGAATCTACAACAAATTTTTTGTTTATTTTCCTTTATTTTTTCTCATTTTTTTGAAAAAAAATTGTACTAATTACAATGACAACTAGAATTAGGTTGAAAAAAGAAAACAATCATGAAGTCTTACCGTATTTGATCTAATAACCATAGACTATTAGAATATTTTATAAATTTATCAATATATATATACACACATACACACACACACATACATACATACATATACATACATATATATATATAATTCGATTACATATACATGATTCTAGGTTGGGTTTGGTATGGGTTTGGATTTGGATATGAATTATAGAAAATCAGACCCTACCCAAATCCATAACTCTTTTATAGGGTCTGAATCTTGGTAGGGTTTGAATTTGAGAAATGAAATCCAAACCATCCAAACCATACCTAAGTACATTGCATCTGGGTAAGAGCCAATCCATTGATATGCCTACATACATATACATACATCTAAACATGACCTCATAAATTGCAAAATCAAATTTATCATCTAATCAACAACTGTTCATTTAATCCAATGAAAAATGGGTTCTAAAAGTTCAATGAGACTATTCTAAATAAATGACTGAAGATAAACAAATATAGTCATGACTAATTATCTAAATATGACCTCATTGATTTTTCTTTGTCTAAAACTTGATTGCTTCCATAAGCCAAAATGTTCTAAACTCAAATAATATATAGTAAATGAAAATTATTGTGTGTAATTGTACATTCCCACAACACAAGCGTTCAAAAAATTTCAAGGGCCTCCAAAATGTGGGCTCTTTATTATGAAATTAATCAAACTTAAACATCCATTCATTCCCCTCAAGATACATTAATGCATTCATCCTCTCAAGATTGATTTGGAGAGACTTCAAAAGTGATAAACTTTTGAGTTCTTCCAATTAATGTTCATTTCTATACTATGGGCTCGTATTCCTATAAATAGTGAATATTGAAGCCTCACTAGTCACTTCTAGATATGGCCAAATGATTCAATGGATGAGATAAAATGAAAAATTGAAAATCATACCCTCCTCTCTAATTTCCTTACCTTTATTCCTTTTATTGCCTACATTATTAAGTTTACAATACATCCAATCAAGCTCACATGCACACGATCAAGTTTACAAGATCAAGTTCACAATACTTTGTAATCAAGTTTACAAGATCAAGTTCTACAAGATGCAAAATCAAATTTACAATCTCCTCAAAATTTTACAGTAGTTTACAAGAGTTATCAAGTTTATGAAATCTAACAAAGTTGATAATCACTGGGCTCCAATGGCTGGGATGCATGAAACACTAATCTTCCGTAGGCAAGTATATCCCAAGAATTATTATTAACACAAATTTTCTAGCGGACAAAATTTTCCAAAATGAGAGGGTCGTTCCCTCCATTCTGTTTGGAAAACATACAAAGCTTCAGAGCCCAAAATTGGGACTACAATGAGTATTCTGTCCTCTTCACTACTTTGATAGAAATTCAGGCCAAAACAAGAAAGAGATAGTGTGACGCCCCCACTTCTCCCAAGGGCGAACCCAAGAGTATCCGTGGAACGCCTGCCCAACTCTCGCCGGGGCTCACTACGATCCATAATTCAAAACTAGAAATACTTCGAATAATTTTAATATACATTTAAAATACTCCAGAACACAATTAGTTAACTTTCAAGCTTAAATACAATCCAAAAGAATATGTACTACAATCATCTGCTATAATACAACTTAAAGTCTCCAAAAGAAAACAACTTAGTACTATTCGCGAGCACTTTCGGTCTTGAACCCTGTTAAGGAAAACAAAAGCGTGGAATGAGCTAAACAGTCCAGTGAGGTTCCAAAACACGTATGCAGTTCTAATAAATCAAGTAAATTAAGCATAACACATGTATGGTTCAAGGTTTCACATTGGCACATTTAAAATGAGACATTTATCATTGTATAGAAATAAACACACATTAAAAGGATACGGTGTTCACGTGGAACTGTTTCGGTCAGCTGCTCCTTATAACCCTAATAATTCCCCCGGTTTGTCTGGCCATCGCTGTATTCCTCCAGTGGTAATACTCGAGTATACCGATACGGTGGCCCAGGGTTCCAACCTACCCGACCGAGTTCAGTCCTGGCTCGAGCAGGTTAGCAACCAAGGGCAGGGCCCAATTCAACTAAGAGCTTACAACATACGCAAGTAATCAAATATACCGGTAAACATTAGAAATTCACGGTTAAACAGTAGAAATTTGTTATTTTAGTAGGTCGAGTGAGATAAAGTACACACTCGCCTTAAAACGGTGGAAAATTACATAGGAGCAATTATAGGGAACACTTAACACTTAAATACACGAGAAATATGCGGTAAACATGTAGCAAAACTATTCAAGTCACAAATACCTATAAGGAACACTCACCAATTCAAAATAATTGAGTAAATAAGTCCTTTTAGTGTTCCGCTCCGAGGTTTCCTTCAATCCTCTTGAGCGCCTGAAGAAATAGTGAGCAATTATCACTCACATATACTCACAATCACTTAATATACCAGGAAGGAAATGTATTTGCTTAAACTTAGAGCAATGTCTCAAAAGAGTTTCACTCTATTGAAATTCAAAATTCAAAAGTGAGAGTTCAAAGCCACAAGGGATAACTCGTATCCTCCATGAAATCGGATTCAAAACGAACTATCAATATCAAAAGGAAATGAAAAGTTCTTAAAAACTCATTTCCTAAGAAATCAAGAATTTTCAGCTTTGCGCGACAAACTTGGTAAAATCCGATCTTCAGTTCGGTACGTCCAAAAATGGAAAAATTTATACCGTTGGAAACTAGATCCAAAGCACTAAAACTTCCTGAAGATACTTTTCCAAGATTCTAAATGGAAAGCGTTCATTTTCAGCTCAAAGTTGCTGATTCAGGAAAGCAAGACAGAACCAGTCTTGGTTTTCGGTGATGTTTGGAAATTCGAAAAATTCCTAGAAAATGAATCAGCCTTTGAAATTCGTAACACAATAAGAGTCCCATACAAAGTTTCAAACACAACAAGCGGAACTAAATTTGGAGTTTTGAGTAACAAGATATAACAGTTTGAAGTCGGTTGATTTTTGTAATCTAATCAGTGAATTTCCAGATTTAAAGAGTAATCTTTGGGGCATTATTTGGATATTGAAATGGTCTTGAAATTACACCAAATTTTGTACATTTAAACTTCCATATATGGGCTACCTTTCTACCAAAATTTAGGCAAAAAATTGCACATTAAGGCAGTTAACGAAATGACCAAAGTTTGTGAAATATTTCAAGGCTAATCTGCCTTCCTACTTCTCTTTCTTTTCCAAAAGTTTTATCCAATGAAATCAGCCCTAATTTGCTCAAATGTTGAAACCAAAAGTTCCAGAAACATTTAATGAGCAATTGAAAAGTAATTGACACTAAAATTTTGGAAATATAACATCCCAAAACAGGTTTGACCATTCGGTCAGCAAGAAAGGAAAAAGCTTCCAGTTTCCAGCTTTGTCGCGTTTTCAAATTCAAGCCATATCTAACTCTATACAAACTCAAATTGAGAATGGCTGGTGGCACTGGAAATTAGGTTCAAAATACTAGAATTCATCAGAAGACATAATTTTGAAAATCATTTCATAAGTGGGACAAAATTGAGCCACAAGATGCAGCTTCCAGTTTTGTTCGCATACACAGTCAAAACAGGACGGCCTGCTTTGCCGACTCGCTATGGTTCACACAAAATGAACCAGTAGGTGATTTTTATACAGTTAGAAAGCTATGAATGTCTAGTTTTTAATTCCACTGACGGCACTCAATTTTGACTTTTGTACACAGAGATACATTCAGACAAAGAAGCACTGTCCGAGTGCACTGTTATCAATTTCCAGATTTGAAACTCTTCCCAAAACTCAAGTTTTGCACAACCAAATGATACGATTTTTTAAAGACACTTTGTACACACAATATACAACACATATCCATCGATTTCACAGTCCACCAAGCATCAAAAATTTGAAATGAAAACAGAACAATAAGACCAGAAATTTCGGCTAGCTCTCTTCCTCTCACGGTTTCTCTCTTCTTTCTCCTCTTCTAGTTTCTTCCATTAAAACTCACCACAACACACTAACACACACATAAAAATCATGGCAGCCCTCATTTAACCAAGGTGGGAGTTCATAGAGCCCACTTCAACCAACCAAATCCAAGCAACAACAACAATAAGGAAGCTACAAGCTTCAAAACCAAGAAATGAAACAAGAAAGCAAGAGTTTTGGTGGGAGATGTTTATACCTTCAAAACCCAAGAAGAAACCCTAGATGAAGACAAGATTTTCCACTAAAAACTCCCCAAGAAACTCCACAAGATGTTGTCTTCCTTCAAACTAGAGGTGATTTCCAAAAAGGTGTGGAAGTTGGGTGAAGAATTGGAGCAAGAAAAGTGAAGCTTTATTCCTCCTTGTCTTCCTTGGAGCTATGGCCGAAAATGGAGAGGTAAGAGAGAGAGTGTGTGATGGTTTTGGCTTGTCTTGGAAGCTTGGAGAGAAAAGTAAGGGTTAAGCAATCCAAAAGTCAACTAGGAATAGTTGTTGCGCAAGGGTTTCGTACCACTGTTTTCTCTCGGGTTTGATACACTTGTGCGCTACTCCTCCAAGGTACTTCCTTTAACTCTGTAATTACTCACTTTTACTAGTCTAATATTAATTTCTCAAATCTCCAATTAGTCGTACCGGCGCGATTTTCGGGAAACTATTGACGCACGCGCGGTAAAAGCTTAATTTGAACTTATTTACATCTAATCCCTCAATTAACTTTTCTTAGTCTACTATTGATCATTCTTAATTCTCCAAGGTTATTGCACTCTCGGACCGAATATAGCCTCGAAAAATGTGTACTCATTATTTCTCGCTAAACGAATCGTAGAAAAATTAAATTTGCTAACGAAACGTTTTAAAATTATAAAAGGAACATTTTTGCATACAAATAGACTTGAAACGGATGAAATAAATTATTTGGGGTAAATGGGTGAATAAATAATCAAATAAGTCAGTAAAATAAAATAAAAATAAGAAAAAATTCGGGTCCTCACAAATAGAAATTTGTTCATTGTTTGTTTTCTTTTGTTGGTTGATGCTTTCAATTTGCCATAGCAACACTCAGTTTGATCATCTTAAAGGTAAACGATCAGAAACCTTTGTTGTTGTTTTATTTTTTATTTTTTTTTGCCTTTTTTTCTTTGGAAAATCTATCTGGGTTTTTGATATGGGCAATACATTTGATTCTAAGCAATGATTTTTTATTTCTAATTATAACCATTTTCAACAGTCATCAAAAAACTCTCTATGTCTTCAATTCTGGACTGTTTTCTTCGAAAAATATTTTGGGAAATATGCTCTCTGATTCGTTTGTATTTGTGTCTTTGGTGTTCTATTTTTTTGCATAATTTGTTTTAAAAACAGTCTTTTCTTCACTTATTTTCATTTTTTTCATTGGAACATTTTCCTGGGTATTAGCTTTAAATCGCACAGGTTGGTATGTTTCTGATAATTTTATCTTAATTTGTTTTTTTATTTGTTTACTTTTTCTTTCTTCAGAGACCCTTTTGATACTTGTGAATGCATTCAGTGTTTTATATATATGCTCATATACAAGCTGCTATTTTTGGATTTTCTTCATAAACTTTTCTGTTCTTTGGCTTTTGTGAAACTGATTTCGGTTAAATCTGTTAATTTGATTTTGTTGTCCTTTTATCTATGTAAAGATGTATGATTTATCGCCATATATATATATATATTTATGTATCAGGTACGTATAATCCATTTATCTGTTGCGTTGACATTATAAAGAGAACATATATGCATATATCTATTGATGATGGAACTTGTTTTTATAGATAATTACAGAATGACCCTTTATCTCTTCTGTCATTCTCTTGTGCACTCTGTTGTATTAGGTGTCACGATTCTCTGAGTTTTTTATTTTTGTTTTTATTTTTTCCTAGGTGGAATGATCTTATGCCTATAATTGCTTTTCTTTTAGTTTCTACTGTAATAATGGTTTTACTTTTTAATTTACTCATGAGTGATGCATTTAGCATGCAATATGTGCTTATGTTTGATTATATTTAGCTTTTCCCATGATTGTGTCAACTGTGATTGTGTGTAGTTTGTTACTCATCAATGGTGTATTTAGCATGCAATGTGGTTGTGTATGAATACAACTACCAACTTTAATGCTTGTGTCTATTATGGTTCTATGTCTTTGGTAGGGCTACATTTTCTTGTTGGATCAAGGTGGTGATTTTAGTCCCTGTTGGTGGATTATTTGGTTATTGGTATTCTTGACTGTATAATACAACTAGGCACTTGTCTGCAAATTGGTTAGTAGTATTCTTAACTGCATGGCAAAAACTATTTGAAAAAGTCCTTCGACTAGGAACGTCAGACTACATTGTTTGGGTCTCATGTCCAAGCTAAGCAATTTCTTACCCTTCTAAATCATACAGATAACTTTGAGTCAATTGTGTGTGTGTCTATATCTATATATTGAGGTGCTTTCTCATGGTGCTGTGACTGAAGATTGTTCAGTTCAGTAGTGTTCTTGTTATTGTTTTTAATCCACAACTCAAAGCAAGTCTCATGTCCTAGCTAAGCAATTTCTTACCCTTCTAAATCATATGGATAACTTTGAGTCAGTTGTGTGTGTGTACGTCTGTGTGTCTATATATATACTAGGCTGTCGTTTTCCTACACAAGGCGTGGGAACTTTAGACCTATCAGTAAGGTTGTATTTGTTATTGCGATATTTTTTACATTTTGCATGATGAAAAGGAATATGTGTTTTAGCAAAAGCAATATTAGTCAAAAATATATTAGTTCAAAAGAGTAGCTATGTACTGATACAAAAGATGAAGCCAATGTAGTATTGATAGTTCAAAAGAAAAAGGAAAGCATGGTATTTACCTATACAACAGTATAGTTGATTCAAAAGATATGGCACAAGCCACTCCAGTGCTGCATGGGAGTTCTGTGGCTATGATTCAAAGGGAGAGCAAGGCATTCTATTATATGTACAGCAGCATTAGTCTTGCTTCTTGGATGATGCGATACGTTCTTTCTTTATGGGACTTTCTACAATTTTGAGTGAACAAGGAGGTCGGTGTCAAGTGTATCTGATGTAGCTTTTAGTGGGACTTTAGTAGAGGTTTGAGCAGTTGTAGGTGAAAAGGTCAATTATTAGCTGGTTTTCACTCAGTTTTGTGCTTTCATCTGTAGCATTGGTTGCTTTTTACTGATTGGTAGCACTGGCAAGGTGTTTTGATCTAGCTTGTGGGTTATGATAGCAGTGCATCTATAATTGCCGAACGTGGGTTGTAGTTTGTTGTTGCTTTCTTGGGGAAACAAGCAATGGAAGTCTTGTTGATTGATTCTTCAATGATGTCATAGAGCATAGTATTCTGTTTAATTGAGCAGAAATTTAGAATAGATGTTGTTTGAGTGGTTGTATAGGAAGGATTTATTCTGTATACCTTATTCTGTTCTTTATGGAGTTCTGTTATGGTGAAAAGGAGCAGTTGTTTTGCATCCTATCCATAAAGGTCCAGCGCGAGAGCTCCTGAGTTGTCTGCAAGTTGTATTGTTAGCTTGCACCTGTTAAGATGAATTGCCTAGTGAGTAATTTGTGGTTGTAGTATTCAATAAGTAGTATAGGAATTGGAGATATCAAGCCTGGTGACAACATTGATGTGCTCCTGGCAAGAGGTGCAAATAATTGGCCAGTTAGGCTATGATCTCAGAGACTTGTGGCATTGAGGACAAGCATAACACCAGAGTTTTTGGCTCTTGTCCAAGAGTGTGGTTGTTCCTTGCACCCAGTATGCTTTTTGTTGCGGAAAACTTAGAATGTCCTTGATTGTAGTTAGATCTTCCGCATCAGGAATTGGAAGCAACTTTGTTCTATTGAGAAAGACTCTTTGTGCTCTAAGATTTGCAATGATAGCCTGGATTTTGTAGCCTTGTTGACTGTGTATGTGAGTAATCAATTAGAAAGGATAATAAGTGTGATAAAGCAATTAGTTACCATTGATTTAGCGGCACAGATTCTTCGAGGGGTGGATTGATAAGAAACGTTGTTGTAAACTTGGTGGACATGTTCATTGCTGTCAATTTGATTTTGTCAGCACAACTATTGTAACTATAGTAATTAGTTGTATATTGAGCAGAGTACAGTAAGGATTGAGAATAATACTGTGATAAGAAATTACTTTTATTTTGATGGCTGTTAGTATTGGTTGAGTGTGGATTTTGTCAGCCAATATTTGTTCCTCTTCTGCTTCGTAATCACCCCATAGAGTCAGTGCTATAGCCATAGAGATGTATATAGTTTTGTTAGATAGCGTATGCATAATGCTATAGTTGTTATTACTGGTATGGAATGAGTATATAGTTAAGTCTTACTTGTGATCAATCAGCACCAATTTCTCTAGTTGGGACTGGTGCTTTCTTGTTTCTTGGTTCAACATGGATCACGATTCGTATCACTTTTTTTTGAGAATGTCCATGTGAATATGCATAGCAAGAATAGTGATTCAGTAAAAAGTGGTTGTAATGGTTAGATACTTATCTCAGTGTTTGTCATCTACATGACGATGGAACTTGTTGAAACTGGTGAATGCAAAGATAGGTGGAAAGGCTGGTGGTTCTGATTCCTTCTACTGCCTAGACAATTGATGAATTATCTATTATCCACGTGCATTTGTTTTCCTTGGTGCAGTATTGTTGATTGGTATATTGAATTCTAGCATTTGAGATGATGTATCTTTTTCCTGGCATGATGAATCTTTTGGAAAAGTTGATGTCCGAGCCATAGATGAGGGCATTTAAGCTGTTTTCCTATTTCAATTCATTAGTGTTATAGTATTTATGTATGTACTTAGTAATATAGTACATGCATGAGTTTTTTATACCTCGGTGTCCAGTAGTATCATCTTTTGATATGGATTCCCTGCTTTTGAAGTTTGTCGCTTTAGCTTTTCTAGAACTTTGGACCATTGCAGTCCAATTCTTTGTTTCTGGCTTAAGATCACTGAAAGTCAAGAACTTGCGCTCCATTGTTCTGTTGTATTATTTCAAAACTTATGAATCTACATATTTAGTATATGCAAGGGCCTTTTGAAATATCAAGAGATGTAATAGCAGGAATGGTGATTGTAACTATGAATTTTAATTCAAAAAGTGATGTTCATAAGCATGAAGTTCAGATGGTTTAATAATCTATAGCTAAGTATTGGTCATAATTATAAAGTATTGATCAAAAGAGGAGTACATGTATAAGTTGAGTGGTTCAGTTGCGGTTTATATACCTAGTAGTAGAGTAGAGTAGAGTGTTGCAGGTGATAAGAAAAAATAAGAGGGGGAAGGATGGTTTTGGGTGAATATTTGTATTTTTTGATATGGTAATGGTTAGTTTTGTGTTAAAGAAGTTAAAAGCGGTGGAGTACAATCGAAATGATGCAATTGAGATGATTGAGTTAAGTGTCAGATGTAAAATTAGAGGTGATAGTTGAATCAGAAGCTATGATGCATGCACATGCTGTCACGTTATTGCTTAGTTTGTATTGGGTGCGAGATATTATTATTTGCAGATATGTTTCTCATGGAAGAAGTTTAGTTTTAGTTGGATGCTTTGGAAAAAAGATGTTATTAGTAAGTATATTTGTTGTCTAAGGAGTTTAGTTATGTTTGAAGTTTTTCTGTGGGTATCAGCTTTCACATACTCCTAGAACTTTTACATGTTTTGGCTGTTTTTGCTCTTCCTTTTGTGTGGTTCACACAGGTAGCTTGTGACAGCCCCCACCTTACCCTAAGGCGAACCAAAGGGTTCGGTGGACCCGCCTGCCCAGCTCTCGCCAGGACTCGTTCACTCACATCAAGAAAGTAAGATAAAGCCTCGAGAATAAGCGGAAACGAAACCCAGACTTGAACCATAAGATTACATTCACCTCAAGCTCAACCAAATATACAGTCCCAAATGTATACATAAGCTTTAAAGTCTTAGTACATTCCAACCCTAATCAAGCACTAGAACGAGATCAGAAGCCAAAACAATATAAAAGGCTAAACTATACTATACAGGTCTCCCGCCCTTGCTCGCAACCCCTGTTAAGGAAAACAAAAGACGTGGAATGAGCTAAAAGCCCAGCGAGGTTCTATATACTCAACTAAGCAATTAAACAAGGACATTAGCACGTATCAACAAGTAATCCAGATAACATTTACAATATAAAGCAAGAGTAACACATTCATTAAAAGGATACGTGAAGCCATTCGTTCGTTCGTTCATCGACCATCCATTCCTTCAATCATTTAGAAAAAATTTCATTTGTCATTGAAAATCCCTCCGTCATTCTTGCCATTCATTCGTTCATTTCGTTCTTCCCCTTCTGGCCAGCGCACTGGCCAGTCCTTCCCAAACTTCATGGTCATACTCGAGTATACCAAACATTCATTCACCCAGGGTCACTAATCGCCCGACCGAGTCCGCTTCTGGCTCGAGTCGACCAATAACCAAGGGCAAGGGCCCAGTTCAGCCCGAAGGCTTACATTCATGCACAAGTAACATTCAATCATTCAATCATTGAAAATTTCACGTTCATTTAGGTCGAGTGCGATAAAGTACACACTCGCCTAGAAAAGTCGTTTTGAGTATTCATTGAAACATTTAAGAGTTCAAAGAACTATAACAAGCCACGTAGTCAATGGAAATATAGCGTACCTCAATCACATAACAAGGCAACAATCCAAATAGTCACAACAATTCACATAGTCATTAAAAACAAATCGTATATAGAACACTCACCTAATTAAGCAAAATTACGTCCAAAGTATCCCTCCGGATCTCAACCCTAGTCTCCAAGAAACCCTAAGAGTAATCAAGAGAATACATTATGGTTCTATCATCAAAATATGTGGGTGAGTCAAAGAAATCCGAATAAAACTAATACAAAGTAAAAGTATGATTTTAGAAGTGGAAGAGTACATTTTGATCAAAGGAAATGAGTAACTAAAGGTTTTCCAAACCAAACATGAAAACTAAGCTCAAAAGGTTTTAGAAAATTAAATTGGAAAAATTTGGAAACAGTTGCCACTTCAGAATATGGCCAGAACTTGGTCGGATACACGGCCGAAAAGTGAACAGTAGTTTTTCCTCATTTTTCGTAAAACGTGTTTTTGGCTCAAAACTAACACATTACAAAGAATTAATGTATAACAAGTATCTTGGTTAAAAATCATATGAGAAAGGTAATTAAATACCTTGGAATTCACACTTTAAAACCTTGCGCGTTAAAATTAGGTTTTGTGGCCGAGAAACCCTAGGCCACTCCTTTTGTTTCGGAACGAAAATGAACACGTATTTGAAGTTCAAAACTCGACAATTGGAACCAAACATTATGGTACAAATGGAAATGTACAAATGCAAGTAAACTAGCTCACATAACACTACTCAAGTGGAACTAAGTTACTCTAAGCCAAGTAAGCCAAGTAAGTCTAATGCATCACAAAACTACATTCCAATCTCATTTCCATTCACTCAAGTTCAAGAAAATAAACGGACAGCATTTCCCCTTGTTTTTCCTTACTTTCCAAAATACAAACCAGCCACCAAATCATATCATTTAAACCACAATTTCAAGTACCAACTATAAGCTATCAAACACCCTTAAACATAACCAATTAAAGCTTTACAACCATCCAAAACCAGGCCCAAATATTCCATCATAACTCAGAACACACCACTCCAATTCAGTTGATTCCAAAGCCATATGAAAGCTAAGATACAAGTCTACAATTCTTAAGAAGGCATCAAAAGCTAATTCAGTAATCTTCCCAGCCAAAAGAGCCAATTACAGGGGCTGATTATCCTTCTCGGACAGAAACAGGGCAGCAGGGGTAAAATAGTCATTTCACAGGTTACAGTGCTCCAATTGAGCTGAAATTTTACAGGCATGATCTACACTCAATTCTATACAACTTTTATGTTTTGAGCTAAGTCCAATTCGGCCTCCATCATGGCCGAACAACACTGGTCAGATTAGGGCAGGAAAATTCCCAATAAATCAGAAATTTAACCAACTTTCCACTAATCCACAAAAATCATCCATTAATCATGTTAGCAAGCCACCATAGGCCACTAATTAGCATCTATTGGAACCAAAAAGGATGTTCTTAGCAATCTTACCTTGAAACCTCCAAGAAAGTTTGTAGCTTAGACTTCCTTCTCCCAAAACAACTCCACCAAGGCCTTCAATTTCCCTTAGCTAGCACTTGTATGGTGTAGTTTTCAATTTGGTTGGTTAAAACTCAAGATTTGGCCAAGATTAGAAGCTAGAAATGGAAGAGGTTTTCCCTTGTTTTTCTCTCCATGAAATTCGGCCAAGGCAAGGAAAATGAGAGGAAAATTGGTCAAAAAATTTTGGTTTGAAGAAAGTTAATCTTCTTGGTCAAAGTCCCAACTTCCAATCAAAACATAACATGTGGCCTCTTGAAGTTTCTAAGCTTATCTCCTTCCTTCCAATGGTTCAAGTAGCTAACTAACCTCCAATTATCTTCTAACACAATGTAGAATAATATCACTTAGTATTTCATCACCTAATCGGCAAAATTATATCGCACTAGCGGGCCCCACATCGAACAAATGCACTTCAAGTTATATACGCTAACTTGTACTAAGAAAATGATTTAAAAATTGTACTTACTTGTAAAATGTTACAAAACATTTAATATTTTCAAAGGACAGTATAAATATAGGCACAGAAAAATAATACTTGAAAATGTGAAAATTTTCGGGTTCTCACATAGCTTATTTTTTTATATTTTATGTATTAGATGTGAGAGTGGTCTAGAAGGTCTTTATATGATATATACGAGCATGAGTATCTATAAGGATAAGAATAAGAAAATATACAGAGTGAGAGACAGAGTGTTTTTAGCTTTTTGCATACATTATGGTGCAGATATTTGTGCATTTGGTCGTAGTTTTGACTGTAGCTTGTTTAGATGGCAAGTGCAAATTCTAGGTTTCCAATTGTTCAGCTATACTATCCAGAGATAGAGGAGGAGATAAATGAGTTGGCAGTTGTGCGTGGAGCAGTTTATCCCATAGGAAATGGATGCTGTAATCGAGCGGCTGAACCTATTGCTCGAGTTCAAGTTGCAAAGGTTTTGCTTAAAAATGAAATATATGACTTGCTCAAAGAGTTTTATAGGCATGATGATAGGAGCTTAACTTTGGAGGCTACTTTCAAAATTGGAAGAAATTATCCAATTCTGGAATTGATTGCTAGAAAAAATGAGGCTTGAGGTACTGGAAGAGAAGTTTTATTTTCCCAGTCTACCATCTTCTAATAGTTTTGGTAACCCAAGTGATTAAAAGGTAGTGTGTACTTTCAACAAAGCATTAAAATAGATTGCTTATTATTGAATTTGTTTTGTTGATGATAATTAATTATACTTAAAAAATTTTGATTGCTTAGGTTGTCCTGGTAAGTGTGAGAGGGAAGAATAATAGGAATTATTCAAGTTCTTTTCGAGGTGCAGCTTGCTGGAAGTCTTTAAGAGTGAAGAATAATAGGAGTTATTTGAGCTCTTTTGAGGTACTGCTTGCTGTAGGTTTCCATGTGATAAATCAGACTGATGAGTAGCTTATTTTAGTTAAAGTTTTCTATTTTGTGTTTTATCACGCTTATTGAATAGAAGTAGTGTAGCTTTCAGTTATATAAGTATTGTATTGTTAATCCTAGATATCTTTGTAGTGTTTCTGTGAAATTTTTAAATGAATGTGTATTGTGATAAGAGTTTTATCTAACACTGGGATTATTTATGTAGTAGTGAAGGTGGATGTAGTGAGTACATTTATAATTGTTCATGCTATAACAGAAATAGGTTGAAACAGTGCAAAATTGTCTTGTGGAAGCAGAAAAGAATTACATAATAATAGTAAAATAAGTTAGATAAAGATGAGAATTTTCACAAGAACAGATGGAAAAGAAGTGCAGTATTTTAAGTAGATAAGAAAAGGCACGAGCAACTGATTTCAGATTGGATTTCAAACTACTGATCTTATGTTTATACTTCTCGTACAATTTAATTTCATTAAGGCCTTGCTTGTCGATGTTGGTCTTGAACATTCTCTCTAGCTTGGTTTACAAATTCCTGGAGCATTTCTAATGATTGATGCATTTGCAAAGCAGCTTCAAATATTGGTGTCCATGTAGGTGTGGTGTAAAATGTGACGCCCCCACTTCTCTCTAAAGTGAATCAAAGGGTATCGGCGGGATGCCTGGCCAACTCTCGCCAGGACTCGGTACAATTCCCGTTCAAAACTTAATACCATAATAACTAATAAGACAAGACGAAATAAGAAAGAGAAATCGCTTCCATATATAAATATCCAATCTTACACCATAAGTTCAAAATACATCCACTTTCCCAAAATATACAATTTTCCAAAAGATGTCTAGACAAATACATTCCAAAATTCTAGTCAAAAGAGCCATCAAGTAGGCTTTTCCATCATCTCTTTCAAGTTCAGTTCCTGTTAAGGAAAACAAATCTAACGGGGTGAGCGGATGCTCGTGAGGCCAAGAAAACATGCAAAACACGTAGTTCAATTAACAATAACGTTTGAACAAAAATGAGAGCTGTAACATTCAAGTAAGTCACAATTAACAATAAAACACACTTGATAAGGATACAGGACCTCTCAGGAGCTATGTTCTACTTGTTCGATCCAGTACCTCCACGAGTTGACACTCCGTCAATCGGGTAGGTTATAAATCCGTAGAACTTCCACTTACACTTCCACGTTCACCGTTACTCCTCCTGCTCCGGACCCGCACTTCTTTTATATAAGGCAATATTACTCCGAGTATGCCAAGTAATATCTCTCCAATAGATCAAGCTTATATACTTTTTCCATGGCTCACCAAGCTTTCGACCAATCCCATGCCGGCTCGAGTCACAAGGTCTGCCGATGAGATTTGGGTGTCCCCACTATTATCACTAGGAGTCAAGGAGATTCACTCAATCGACATATGCAATCATAGCATAATTAACCATTGCAACACTTCACGTAATACACTTAACAATTCATTTCAAACAATTCACTTCAAACAATTCAAATACACTTCACTTAAACGAGAACGAGTGCGATAAAGTACACACTCGATCTGGCATATTCAAAATACTCAATCAATAATAACAATTAAATACGTAACAATTTTTCACACACTTGACACTCACCAAGTCAAGATAAGAGTGAGTGAACGAGCAATTAAGTCGTTAAGCGTCCGCTTCGAGATCTCTTGCAGATCTCCTTGAGCGTTTGGACAATTAACAAGTATTTTCACTCATAACCATGTATTTATCAATAAAGAAGGTACACTCATTTAGACTAGTCAATACTTCAAACAAAGAACCTTAACCATTTCAAAATAAAGGTTCAAAAGTGAGGATTTATTAACACAAGAAAAACTGATTTCCTCTATGAAATCGAATTTAAAATGGTCAATCAATATCAAAGGATAGGGAAGAGTTTCCCAAAAAAACTCATTTCCCATCGAGTCGGAAAATTTCAGTTTTGCACGTCAAACTTAGAAAAATCAGAACTTGCACTCAGTAGGTCCAAAATTGGAAAACTTTATACCGGTTGGAATTTTGGTTCAAAGTACTAAAAGTTCCTAGAAGACACTTTTCCAAGATTCTAAACAGAAGACATTCAAATTTCAGCTCAAAGTGGCTGACTTGAACATACAAGACAGTTTCGATCATGTTTTAGGCAAATTTTTGGAAATTCGGCAAAATTCGGAAATTCGGAAAAAATTCACAGAAAGTGAACTAACCTCTAAAATTTGTTACACAATAATAATTTCAAACAAAACTTCAAACACAACAAATGGAACTAAATTCGAAGTTTTGAGCATCAAGATATAGCAGCTCAAAGTTGGCCAAAATTGAAGACTATTCGGTCAATTTTCCAGATTTGAAGAACAACTTTGGCACATCATTTGTATAATGAAATGGTCTTAGAATGACATCAAATTTGGTACAATTAAACTCCCATATGAGAGCTATTCCTCTACCAAATTTCATGTAAAAACTCGTACGGAAAGGTAGTTAACAAAACTACTAAAATTCAAGAAATTTCCAAGACAAATCTATCTTCTTGTTTTCTTTCCCTTTTCAAACACTTTGCACCATGAAATCAGTCCCATTTTGGTTCATTTGTGAAACCAAGATCCAAAAAAATTTCATAAGCAATTGATAGTTGGTTGATATCAAAATTTCAAAATAAAAGATCTCACAACCAACTAAACCAGTCGTCCAGCAAAAAGAAGGATTTTCCAGATTTGTCGCAGTTTAGAAATTGAACCATATCTCACTCAATACAACTTGGAATTGAGAATGGTTGGTGGCGTTGAAAACTAGGATCATAAGGCTACATTTCATCAGAACAAATTGTTTTCAAAATCAATTCATAAGTGAGAGAAAATAGAGCCACAAAATGCAGCCCCTACCTTTCTCTCGGATAGGCCATCAGAACAGGGCAACAATTTTGCCGACTCACTACGGCTCACTCATTTCGAACTAGAAAGTGAATTTTATACCGTTGGAAAGCTAAAAATGTCTAGTTTCAAATTCCACAAATGGCACTTGATTTCAACGTCTGTACAAAGAGATATGTTCAATCAAAGGGACACTGTTCAAGCTGCCTGAACACATTTTCAGGTTTCTTTACATTTCGAAATTTCACGTTTTACTCAACCAATTCAAATGAATTTTGGTAGAAAATTTCTACACACAATATATCACATATAGACATCAGTTTCACAGTCATTTGAGCATAAAAAATTCAAAATAAAGGCACGGCAAAAACAGGACAGATTCGGCCATCATCCAAGCGTAATCTTCCTTCGATTTTTCCATCGTTTCTAACCATAATCTTTTCATCTACACACATAACAACCACAATCAAGCATTTACACCTCAAACCCGCTACCTAGAGGTCACCACAAGACCGCTAGTCTAACATTTAGAGCAAGAATGTAAACTCCTCAAGTCCGCTAGCCTAATCCATGTGTAGGGTTCAAACCCTTGCATAAACAACCATAAATCTTGAATCAAATGGAGGGATTGGATGAGTTGATGTGTATACCTCTAGCCTTGCTTGAAACCAGAAATTTTGGCCAAAACTCTCCCAAGAAAACCGCAAGATTAAGCCTTTCACCAAGCTAGAATTGCTCTCCAAGTAGTTTAGGAATTGGGTGATGATTTGTGTAAGAAATGGAAGTAAGATGAAGTGAAATGAAAAGAGCTCTTGCTCTTCTTTTTCCTTGCTGTTTGGCCGAAGCTTGAGGAGAGGAGAGAGAGGGTTGTTTGAGTTGTGAAGCTTCCTTTGGAAGCTTGAGAGATTTGTGAACAAAAGCTAAGCAAAAGTCAACTATGAATAGTACTCGCGCGCGAGGGTTTCGTATCCATTTTCTCTAGAGTTTGTTTCACTTGTGCACTAAATGTCCAATGTAATTCTTTTAACACTATAATTATTCACTCTTAGTAGTCTAGAATAAATTTCTTAAGTCTCCATTGGGTCGATTTGACGCGAAAAACGCGAACTTCCGATTCGCGCGCGATAAAGCGAAACTTAAAAGAAATTCTTGTAACGATAATATAAGTAACTAATACTAGGGTAAATAATCATAAAAATAACTATTTTAGAAATAAAAACATGAGTCCTCACATAAAATGCTGCAAAGAAGTTTAGTATTTCATTTTTCGACCGGAAGAGCTCAAGTGTTTGCTTATTTTGTTTAGAAATAAGATGGTTTACAAATTCAAGGACACTTGGGTTTGTTTGGGTGTTGCTGAGCTCTGTATTTGCTAGCAGTTGGTGGGAGATTGTATTGTTTGCGCTAGTGATTGAGTAGTGAGGGTTTGGGTTGCTCATGGTGTGGTATAAGAGAGTGTTTATGGAGTAGTAGTTGTTGTTGCCTTCTGTTGGTTGGTATGCTGGGAATAATGTGATGTATGTATTTATAGATGAAAATTTTAATATGCAAGAATTTGGTTTGAAATTAGTTTGCTGTGTCTATTATTCACGTGTGCATAGTATTGGTTTGTTTTTTTTTTTTTGTATGTTTTTGAGTTCAAAAGTTGCAGTTTAAATGTGCAGAAGTATCACGTGGAAAGTTTCATATGAAAGTTTGGTAAATTTTATCAGTAATTTGAGCTGTAAATCAACTATTGATGTCACATGCGAACAGGTTTTTTTGTTCATTGTGGTTTTAGAAGTAATGAATTCATAAAAGTATGAAGCAGCAAAATTGAAAAGTGTGTGAGCATTATAAGGTACTTGGTTTTTTTTAAAAAAAAGCATCAACGAAGTAATGCAGGAAGTATTGCAGCAGCTACAATGTACACTTTCCTAAGAAATGAAAGAACTATGAATAAGAAAGCTATACATGCATATTGAATATTTCTTAATTAACAGAATGATCGATTCAGTAGAACATGATGTTCATTGATATTAGTTTCAGGAGTTAATTGATTGGAAGTAGATTGTAATTCATATGTCTAATGGAAGAAAGGATGCATGAGTTGTTTGTGAAGCTAGAAGGAATGAAAAATGAAAGAGCAATGGATTGATAGATAATTTGATGGCAGTAATTTTTTAGCTATTGTGGTTGTTGAACTGGAAGGATTGAGATAAAAGTGTGACTATCATTCATATAAGAAGCACAATGTTAGGTTGTGTAGAATTAAGCAAATGATTCTGAATAAAGAAGCTATGAATGAACAGTATATGTTGCTTCAAGTTGTCTCAATTGAACTTAAAAAGATTAATTGCATATGGGTTGACAAATGTTTTGAACAAATTATGGTGTGTAAGAAATCAAATGGCATAGATTGACAGTGAACCAATTTAAGTTTTAGGTTTGGTTTTAGGTTTCAATTTCTTTGTGCTTTGTTGTGTAATTGACAAGGAAAACTAACCTGAAATAATGTTAAACAGATGCTGACAAAATGCAGTTCAGATGTAGGAATAAAATGATGAAGAAAGGTTTGCAAAAAAATGGAATCAACTCTCGTATCTATTTTGATATAAAAGAAAAGTGACAGGCTCATTCTACTGACTTTATAAGTTTGTTAAAGGTAGAAAATTCAGAAGTAATGAAGAGAAAACAAACTTCATTAAGCAGACAGAGAATGATGCAGGGGTGAGGGAAGGGAAAAATGCAAAGAGAAAAGCAAGCAAAGATAAGAAAAAGATAATAGTAGCAATTGGTAAGCTGTATACAGAATCTATAAACAGAATAAATGCATAAACACAATGGTACGCAACAAGAGAGTGCAATGGAGGAAAGTCTTAAAGTGTCGTACAGTGATGCGAGGTGCCTGTGGAGAATAGGATCTTGGTGTAACTAGGTTCTAAAGTTTCGAAGTGTGGTCTCAAAGAGCTTAAGAGAGAGCATTTTGAATGAGAATCAGCAACTGCTTTCTTTACATGAAGTTCTGAGCCCTGATAGTGCAAGCCTGCCTTGAAGGATGATATTATTCCTGCCATATCATCAATCTAGTTGACCATGATTTTACACAACAACATGTACTTTAGGCTATATATGGTTTGGGGATCTTCAAGGGCATTGAAAGCTTCAAATGGCTCATAGAAGTAATTGTAAACAGTTTTATAATCTTTTTCTTTGGCATGGAGAATCTCAATCTGCAGATCATTGGTGTCGTGTTGTGCTGGAGGAACATAAATAGTATTTGCTATTGTTCTTGCAGTTGTAAGTGCAGTTCTGGCTTTAGGTAGATTCCTTGTGAGAAATGAAGCTTGCTTTCTAGCAAGTCAATGTCTACAAGAAGTAGCTTATCATCTAATCTCCTCACCTCTTGATTGGTTTAGAAAGAAGAGCCAAAGCTTCAGAATGCTCCTTGTTCTTCATCAATAGAGTTGTGGGCTTTGCCTCAATGTGCTAACAAAGGAAAGTTCGCTTCTTATCATGCATTCATTGCACAATCTCCTTGCATATGGCAATCTGAAGATTAGATGTGTTAGGTATTTTGGCCACTATATCAACAATTCGATGAACAATTTTTGCAGTTTTTGCTTTGGAGATCAAGGAAAAAAAGGGTTGAAGTTGGGTTAGAAGGTTCTTAGGTTCCTCTGTCTTATTTTCCTGCCTAAGCAGATCAGAGAGATTGGAGATGGCTTGCTCCTTTATTCTTAAGGCCTCTGGAAAAGATCAAGGGTTGGCAAGTATCTGGTCAAATTACAAATCAGAAGGGCTAATGGGTTCAAAAGCTTGTGTAAGTCAAACAATAGTACCTGGCAGGGAACATGTAAACATGGTAACGTCTCAGATGTTTGGATACCTATAATTTAAGATACAATTTAGGATCACATAGTTTGTAGAAAGCCTGGATGCCCTATCTTTAAGCCTGAATTGAATTATAGGATGCAGTTATAAACATGTAATCAAGAATCAATAAAAGAAAACATGGACTCTCAAAGTAAAAGAAGACTAAAGACAACAAGTTATGTTTGTATGCTTCAATATGGAAAGAAGTTCATCTCAGACACATAATGTGACGCCCCCCACTTCTCCCAAGGGCGAACCCAAGAGTATCCGCGGGACACCTGCCCAACTCTCGCCAGGACTCGAGACAATTTCAATTCAAACTTAAAGTTTTAGTACTAACAATGAAAGTCGTAATAAAGGTACGAAGTCATTTCCATACATAAATATTCAATTTTACATCACCAATTTCAAACTTACAATCACTTTCCCCAAAATATACAACATCCAAAAGTGTCTAGTCAATTACAATCAAAACACTAATACAAAAGTGCCTCAAGTCGGCATTTCTTTAACTTCTTCCATTCCGGTTCCTGTTAAGGAAAACAAACTAATGGGATGAGCCAATACTCAGTGAGGCCAAGAAAGTCATGCAAGCACGTAGTTCAAGTATCAATAACATTTATGCCATAAATAAAGCGATAAAGTCAAGTAATTCACAATTAACAATTTAAACACACTTGAGTAGGATATAAGAGCTTCAGGAGCTAATTTCCACATGCTTTGCCAATTCGATCCACTACCTCCACGAGTTGACACTCCGTCAACCGGGTAGGTTTTGAAGTCCGTAGAAACTCCACTTACTACCTCCAGCCAACATTCCACCCTCTCGGATCCGTAACCAAACACGCACGAAAAAGGCAATACTCACGAGTATGCCGAACAAGATCTCAAAAGATCAAGTTTTGTTTTGTTATTCTCTTGGTTTATCAAGCTTCTCGACCAAACCATGTCGGCTCGAGTTGCAAGATTGGCTAAGAGAATTGGGCATCCCCATAAGTCGAGGAGGTTCACTCCACTTGACAACACGACATGCACGACAACACGACATGCACACGTAAACAAGTATATTTTGCCGACGAGATTCACTCCAATCGACTTTGAAAATCAAGTTTAATGTAAGTAAAGTTTGAGTAAAGGAGAGCGAGTGCATAAAAGTACACACTCGTTCACCAAGTGATATTCACGTATAGAAGCAGATAAATCAAGTAAACACAACAAGTCATGCACTTGACACTCACCGATTCAAAATAAGTGAGCAAACAAAGCTTTAGTGTCCACATGAGATTCCCTTCGAAATCTCCTTGAGCGCCTGGACAATTAACAAATATTTCTCACTCACAATCACGTATTAATCAAGAAAGAAGGCATACTTAATTTGACTAGTTGATACCTCAAACACGAACCTTAACCACTCAAAATAAAGGTTCAAAAGTGAGGATTTATTAACACAAGAAAAACTGATTTCCTTCACGAAATCGAGTTTAAAATGATCAATCATTATCAAAGGGTAGAGAAAAGTTTCCAAAAACTCATTTCTTATCAAGTTCGAAAATTTCAGTTTTAAGGAGCAATCTTTGAAAAATCATATCTTGCACTCCTTAGGTCCAAAAATTGGAAAACTTTTATACCATTGGAATCTTGTTCAAAGTAATAAAAGTTATTAGAAGACACTTTTTCAAGATTCAAAATGGAAGACATTCAAATTTCAGCCCAAAGTGGCTGATTTGAACTACAAGACAGTTTCAGTCCTAGTTTTCGGCAAAGTTTGGAAATTCGGCAAAATTCACAGAAGGTGAACTAGCCTCTGAAATTTGTAACTCAATTAGAATTCCAACCAAGGTTTTAAAACACAATAAACGGAACTGAAATCGGAGTTTTGAGCATTGAGATATAGCAGCTCAAAGTTGGTCGCATTTTATAAACTGTTCAGTCATTTTCCAGATTTGAAAGGCTATCTTTGAAGTATTATTTGGCCATCGAATTGGTATTGAAAATACACCAAATTTGGTACACTAAATCTTCCATATATGAACTATATCTCTACCAAATTTCACGCAAAAACTCACGTGGGAAGGCAGTTAACAAAATGACTGAAGTTTGTGAAATTTTCAAAGCAAATCTGCCAACTCAAGCTTCTCTTTCCTTTTCAAACACTTTGTATCATGAAATCAGTCCAATTTTGGGTCATTTGTGAAACCAAGGTCCAAGAAACATTTCATAAGCAATTTTTAGTTGGTTGACATCAAAATCTCAAAATAAAACCTCTCACAAGCGACCAAACCAGTTGGCCAGCATGAAAAGAGGGTTTTCCAGATTTGCTGCAGTTTGGGACTTGGACCATAACTCACTCAATACAGGTTGGAATTGGGAATGGTTGGTGGCGTTGAAAACTAGATTCAAAAGGCTACAATTCATCAGAACAACTCATTTTGAAATTCAGTTGCAAGTGAGAGAAAATAGAGCCACAAGTTGCAGCTTCTAGCTTTCCCTCGGTTTGACAGTGAAAAGGACAGCAGACTTTGCTCAATCAGACAGATGACTCGGTTCGAATTAGAAGGTGTATTATACACCGTTAGAAAACTACGGATGTCTAGTTTTGAATGCCATGACAGCACTCAATTCTGACGTCCAGACAGAGAGATATGTTCGTTCAAAGAACACTGCCAGAGACCACTGTTACACGTTTTCCAGATTTTGTTCTTGCCAAAATTCAATTTTTATCCAACCAATCCAAATGATTTTTGGTAGAAACTTTATACACACCACACACAACATATATACATCAGTTTCAAGGTCAATTGAGCATCAAAAATTCGAAATCAAACCACTGCAAAAACAGGACAGATTCATTCATACCTAACATCAACTTCCATCGGTTTCCTTTTCACTTTTCTAACTAATATCTTCTTGTTTAACACATAATTACCTCAAACAACATTCATTATCACCATATCAGTCCAATATATCCATTGTGGGATTTCATAGAGCCCACTCCAACATTTAAACTCAAACCACAACAATAACCATGAAGCTACAAGCTTCCTAGCAAAAATAATCCCACTAAAGTTAAGATTAAGTGATCGGATGATTACCTCCTACACTTTGGAGTAAAATAGAAATTTTTGGTCCCAAAGCTCCTAAGAAAACCGGCAAGATGAGGTCCTCACCAAGAGTAAGTGAATCTCCAAGTATTTGAGTTTGTGTGAAAGATTTGAGTGAAAATGGAAGCTCAAAAGAGGTGAAATGAAGAGAGGCTCTTCTCCTTCTTCCCTTGGAAGCTTACGGCCAGCAAGAATGAGAAGAGAGAAGACGGTTGCTGATAACTAAAGCTTCCCTTGGAAGCTTGGAAACTTGGGGCCAAAGTTTGTCTCAAAAGTCAACTACCAATAGTTTCGTGCGCGCACGTTTCGTGTCCGTTTTCTCTTGGGTTCGTTCACTTGTGCACTAAACCTCTAATGTAATTCCCTTAATACTATAATTATTCACTCTTAGTAGTCTAGTATAAGTTTGTTAAATCTCCATTTATCCGATCCAGGTCGATATACGCGAACTTCGATTCACGCGCGATAAGGTGAACTTTAAAAAGAATTCATGTAACGATGATATATTTAACTACTACTAAGGTAAATAATTATAAAAATAACTATTTTAGAATAAAAACATAAGTCTCACACGAGTCTAGTATTAATTCTCAAATCTCCAATTTGTCGCGCGTACGACTTTCGAGAAACTATCAATGTGCGCACAATAAAAGTTTTATTTAACTTAATCACATCTAATCTCTCAATTAACTCTTCTTAGTCTATTATTATTCATTCTTAATTCTCCAAGACTAATGCAGTCTCGGATCGAATTTATCTCGAAAAACGTGTACTCTTATTTCTTACTGAACTAGCCTCCGAAAAATAAATTTTCTAACGAAACGTTTTAAAAACGTAAGTGAGACATTGTTTCGTATAAATGGATTTAAACTGGTTGAAATAAATTATTCGAAAAAACGGGTAAATAAATATTTAAATAAGCTAGTAATATACGATAAAATAAGAAAATTTTCGGGTCCTCACACATAATATGCCATCATTTAATACATCTTTATCTTAGTTATTTCAAGCGCAAGGCACATCTAGGCATTATAGTTCCCTGAAGCTTAAGCACAAGGTACACGTGTGAACATAATCATATATGGTAGAAAAATATGCAAATGCAACATTTTATCATTTATTAAAAGCACATCAATGTCCAACATGAAAGAATAACTATGTTACTACAAGAATCACAAATATATAAGAAACTAACATAATCACAAAAAGAAAGCGCATGAATACAAAGTAAAAAGATTAAGTATGATAAAAAGAGATATATCCAGAACCTATCATCAAAATGATAGCAACGTATCATCAAAGAGAATCAGAAGCATGTAGCACAGCTGGAATTAATGCCGTTAGCTTAAATGATGCCATGGGCCAAAGATTCATTGTGACTGCCATGAATAATCATAGGATGATTACTAAATTAGAATTATAATGCTAGAGACATTGTTCATACTCAGCTTCTTCATCTTTTAGTCAATTGATTGTCTTCTGGAATGGAGAAGACATTATGGTTAGAGGTAGCTGTTTGAGAAGTTGAAGCTTCAATGAGTCTAAAATTTCTCTTTTTAGAGTTATAGCTTCCTTTTCTCGTTGGGGCATTTTCAACCTTAAACCTTTTGAGATGAACCTGAGCAAAATAGTTTGGACTCTCATGGCAAAATACAGAAACTACTCAAGCAGTTGTGTAACTAAAGACTCTGAAGAACTTGTTTAAACAGTGTGGTGGCAATTGTAACAACAAGTGAAAATAGCAAGAGCTCCAAAGCAAGTTCAAGAAAATGAAACAAACATCAAGCATTAAAGTAACAAATAATGCAGGAACAAAGGAAGTATATAAACTACAAAGAACAATCTGATTACTCTAAAGAAGATCCTATAGTAGTTACTCCTAACATCTTTAGTGACTTGCTATGTAAGGAGATGTTACAGACAATAAGTCTTTGCTTTCTGATTCATTCTATGAGAATTCGAAAATTCCTTTAGAATTTCCTCCCTATTTTTGAAAAATTAATTTATATTTTATTCTATAATTCTTTACTTGACTATTTAACTATTTACTAGCCCTAAATTTCATGGTGATTTCATTAGTTGAGTCAAGAGTTTTATTTTTACTTTTAAAGTTAGAGTAAGTTAGGGTTTTGATATATTTTGGTAGTGTGATCGATTGGTGAGGTGTGTGCACTAAATTTGTTGGATAAGAGCGGGTATTAAATAAGAGAAAGTGTGTGATTAGAAGTGCTAATACTAAGTTAGTGAATCATAAATTAAAACAAAAGTACAAGGGAGTTAAAGAAAATAGGCTTGAACCGACGTGCACCGTTTGTTACCGATTGAGTACACCACTTGACCAATATTTTATTACCTTAATCCCCTTGATTTTATTTCATCTAATCATCCCTAAATTACCCCTTAAGTCAGTTGAAATTGTCGACCCAAAACAAGAGGAAAGAAGCAAAAAAAAATCAAGAGGAAATTGGGTGGTGACAAGTGTTGGCAATCTAAGCATGTTTGACTAAGACCATTTCCTTTCTTCTTGTCTTTCTTTTGGACCAAAAAATTCCTTCATTTTTTCTTCATGGTGGCCAAAACCTTGAGAGGAGAAAAAGAGAGAAAGAGCTTCAAATTCCCATCTTGAATCTCGTCTTGTTTAAGTTAGAATCACAAAAATAAACTGAACAAACTTGCAACAAGGTGACAAGGAAGCTTGAGGTGGAGTGATTTTGCATAGGTAGCCTTGGTTTTGCATTTTTCCTTGAGGTTTGAAGGTATTAAGTTAAGAAACTCTCCTTCCCTTCTTATGTTGCATTTTATTGAATATATGACTTGAATATCGAAATTTTATGGAAGATATCATGAATTTGTGAAGTTGGTAGAATTTGCCAGCTTAGGGTTTCAAAATTCCAGTTTGGGTATATTTGTTTATATATCAAGTATATGTTGAATTTGGTTAGTCCTTTTCTATCTAGAATATGCACCAATTGTCTCCTATAATTTGTGAGCTTGATTTGGGACTGTTATACTACTAGATTGTAGCCTTGAAAATGGCTGGAAATTAGGGAAAATAAGGGGAAGTGCTGTTGAAAATTTTTTCGCAGGAGACCTTGAGCATTCTTGGGAAATCTGTTATATTTTGGTGTAGAAAAATCCAAATTGAGTTCCGGTTATTGCATTTGAAACTAAACTCATAGCTCTTTTAACCGTGAAAATGTTAAAAATTTTTCTCAATTCTTATGAATATCTGTGATTTTCCAAATTTGACTGAATTTCCATTCCTGCTCTATCTTTCTAGTGGATAAAGTAGCCGCTTGAGATTGGATTTTGACTGACTTGTGGATAGAATCTTGCAAAGGTGTCTTTCGAGAAATTGTAACCCTTTGAATCTATTTTTCAATAGTATAAAGTTTATAAATTTTTGGCTTAAGAAGGTTGAGATATGATTCTCAAATAGCATCGCGCAAAACTGGGAAAAATTCTATTTTTTGAAATCAGTCCTTACTTTCACTTCCAACTTCAAGTTGGAGTTGTTGAACCATTTTGAGGCAGATTTTTCTTTGGAATAATGTAACTTGGCGTAGTGGATCTCATGGTACTTTATAAATGTGATTTTAGAACGTGGAGGTGAGGTCGGAAGTGCACATGAGACGAACACTTGAACTTGTACCATGGGTAATTGTTCCTTTCATGTTTGTACAATAAGTGACTATGTGAATATCTGTGAATAATTGTTTGAATATTAAACGCTTTCCAATGACTGTTACATGGATTTTCAATGGGCGAGTGTGTACTTTATCGCACTCTACCTAAGTGAATGTGAATTTTCAATGATCAAGTGATTGAACGTTACTTGTGCATGAATGTAAGCCTTTGGCTGAATTGGGCCCTTGCCCTTCGTTGCCAGTCGACTCGAGCCAAAAGCTGACTCGGTCGGGCGGTTGGTGACCCTGGGATAGTATTTTGATATACTCGAGTATCACCATGAAGTCTGGTGGAGAACTATCTAGTGAATTCAATGCAATGAAATCAATGAATAAGTGACAATGGAATACTGAAGGAGTTTTCACTGTTAAATGTTTCAAGTGGTGGAGGAATAAGGAAAATGGTTGGCGACTGAATGACTGAATGAATGGTTCCAAGTGAGCATGTATCCTTCCAATGAATGAATGTTTATTTCTTGAATGACTGTTTATTATTGTGCAAAGTGTTCAAACTGTTAAATACCATACTTCCATGGTTTCCCTACCTGATTGCTTGTTTAGGAATCTCACTGAGTTTTTAGCTCATTTCTTTAGTTTTTATTTTCCTTGCAGGAATGGAGGTCTGGAGCAATTAAGTGTGACCTAGAGTGTATAACCCTCTTGTACTTGTACTCTTGGTTGATAGGATGTATTTTGACATTTGACATTGTATCATACATTTGCCTTTTGGGTTGTAAATAAGTTTGCATTTTGGTTGAATTGTAGAAATTAAAATGTTATTTTGGAGGCTTGAATAATTAATCTTGAGAGTTGATTGAGTAAGTGAGTAAGTTCTGGCGAGAATTGGGCAGGCGGTCCGCCAAACCCTTGGATACACCCTAGGGGGAGGTGGGGTCGTCACAGGTGGTATCAGAGCTATTTCGCGGGATGAGTTTAGGCCAAGTGGTGTTATGGTTCCGATTACGTGAAAAGCGTAAATGATTAGATGCTCTTCTTAAGCGTAGGCTGTGAATCATGAATGTTATTGGTATAAATCCTTTTCTTGATACTTGGAGAAGATAGATATGTACGCCAGGTAGGAATCTCTAATGTGGGTGATTTACTCTTGGGAACGGCTGGGTTCGAGTTGTGAATTATTCTATTTTTAGATTCTTGTACCCGAATACCAAAGAGTTGATACTTTTATGACGATTACGAATGAAATTGAGATAAGTGTGGAAGATGCGATTAGGCCATGCTTATATGAATTGTTTCTGGATCGAAAGAATAGGTTATTACTTTGGATTGGCATTACTAATGATGTATTTGAATTTGTACCTGCAATTGAAGCAGTTTGGTGCTTTGACTAATTTGAGATGCTTGTGGATGAGGTAGTATAAGTGAACGTAGCCAAGGAGGTCAAGGGTTTACAAGCCCTAATGAACTTCATCTTGAGCCTAAAGTAGGGCAACCTGTGTCCCAGGGAGAAGTAGAATCAATTGTTTCGATAATCACATAGGTTAGAGACTCGAGAATGCAGGACGTGGGTGTAGGTCACTAGGATAACAAGCCATTTCTTGTTCTACCATTGTATGTATGCTGCTAGTGACGTGTCAATACTAATGTGTATAGTATCTGCTTTGTTTTACACACTTGGCTTTGATCAAGTTGATATGTAAAGTATCTTTGTAACCTGATGAATGAATTTGGAATGCTATAAATATACTAAGTGCATTTCTTTATCTTTGACTGTTTTGATTTAAAAAATGTCTTTCGTTTTCTATTATAATCGATTCATTTTATTTATGTGCCACAATCTTTTGAAAAAAAAAAGAGAGAGAAAGGTATGGAGGGTAGACGAAATCAAAGGATGTGGGGCTAGCCGTGGATGTGGAGGTAAGCCAAGTACGAGAACCAATAGAAACAAGAGATGCGGCGGTATAGCAGCAACAGGAAACAAGGGCCGAAACAAGATATCCAGGTAGCGACGGCCATACAACGAATGACTGATATTTTGGCACGTTTAGTGGAACAACAGGGTCAGACACCTGTTAACCAACCTAGGGATCCTGAGATAGGAAAAGATAGAGCCCCTAGAGCGGTTTTAAAAGTTTTCTCTACCAAATTTCCTTGGAGGGCCTGATCCGGAAATAATTGAGCATTGGTTGGAGGCGATGATTAATATCTTTGCGGCTTTAAACTACACGGAGGAAAGACATGTGAACTTTGCTGTATTTCAATTTGAAAGACCGGCTCGGGCATGGTGGAATGTTATTAGGGCAAAATGGGAGAGAGAACATACGACATGGATTTGGGTAAACTTTATGAGAGAATTTAATGAGAAATACTTCCCACCTCTGGTCCAAGAGAAGAAAGAGGATGATTTTATTAAGTTACGTCAGGGAACCCTGAGTGTGGCCGAATATGAAACACAATTCACTAAACTGTCCAAATTTACTCCTGAATTGGTAGCTACGGAGCAAAGGAGAGTAAGACGATTCATACAAGGATTGAATGTAGAAATTCAAAGAGGCTCTAGCAGCGGCTCAAATCAACACATTTACAGAAGCCCTTGAGAAAACCCAGAGAGTTGAGAATGCGAAGGTACAGGTAAAAACTTTTCAAGCACGAAAAAGAGGTGTGCCCAGCAGTAAGTCTGAAGAACCTAGTGATAACATATCACCTTCCAAAATTAAAAAGAGTGGACCATTCACCATACCCACCATGGACACTAGGAGCATTAGAAGAAGGGTTTTACAAGAGGAAGTCAAGTGGAAAAAGGGCAACAAGAGGAAATTCCCTCGAGAAGGCCAAAAGGTGGTTTCTCGCTTGGGTTGTGGATACTGTGAAAAGATAAATCATACTGAAGATGAATGTTAGGTAAAAGGGCGAAAGTGTTTAGTTTGTGGGGGTATCGACCATCAAATTAGCAACTGCCTGAAAAAGCAGCCACGAGAGAATAATGCTTAACAAGTGGATAGAACCAAATCTAAACAAGCTAATGAAAGAGGGAAACGATCAAAAGTACCAGTACGAGTATATGTCTTAGACAAACAACAAGTTTCGGAGTCATCTGAGGCAATGAAAGGTAAAAATTTCGAGGACGAAATTTTCTTAAGGGGGAAAGAGTGTGAAGATCCGAAAATTCCTTTAGAATTTCCTTCCATTTTTGAAAAAATTAATTTATATTTCCTTCTATAATTCCTTACTTGACTATGTAACTATTTACTAGGCTTAAATTTCATGGTGATTTCATTAGTTGAATCAAGAGTTTTACTTTACTTTTAAAATTAGAGTAAGTTAGGGTTTTGGTGCATTTTGGTAGTGTGATTGATTGGTGAGGTGTGTGCACTAAATTTGGTGGATAAAAGCGGGTATTAAGTAAGAGGAAGTGTGTGATTAGAAGTGTTAATACTAAGTTAGTGAATCATAAGTTAAAACAAAAATACAAGGGAGTTAAGGAAAATAGGCTTGAATCAACGTGCATCGTTTGTTACCGATTAAGTACACCACTTGACCAATATTTTCTTACCTTAATCTCCTTGATTTTATTTCATCTAATCATCCTTAAATTACCCCTTAAGTCAGCTGAAATTGTTGACCCAAAAACAAGAGGAAAGAAATAAAAGAAAAACAAGAGGAAATTTGTGGTGACAAGTGTTGGCAATCCCAAACATGTTTGACCAAGGACCATTTCCTTTCTTTTTGTCTTTCTTTTGGACCAAAAATTCCTTCATTTTTTCTTCATGGTGGCCGAACCTTGAGAGGAGAAAAAGAGAGAAAGAGCTTCAACTTCCATCTTTAATCTTGCCTTGTTTAAGTTAGATTCACAAAAATAAACCGAACAAACTTGCAACAAGGTGACAAGGAAGCTTGAGATGGAGTGATCTTGCATAGGCAGCCTTGGTTTTGCATTTTTCCTTGAGGTTTGAAGGTATTAAGCTAAGAAACTCTCCTTCCCTTTCTTATGTTGCATTTTATTGGATAGATGACTTGAATATCGAAGTTTTATGGAAGATATCATGAATTTGTGAAGTTGGTAGAATTTTCCAATTTTTCAAAATTCCAGCTTGAGTATATTTGTTTATATATCAATTATATTTGAATTTGGTTAGTTTTTTCTATCTAGAATATGCACCAATTGTCTCCTATAATTTGTGAGCTTGATTTGGGACTATTATATTATGAGATTGTAGCCTTGAAAATGGCTGGAAATTAGGGAAAATAAGGGGAAGTACTGCTAAAAATGTTTCCGCATGAAACCTTGAGCAGTCCTGGGGAAATCTATTATATTTTGGTGTAAAAAAATCCAAATTGAGTTCCGTTTATTGCATTTGAAACTAGACTCATAGATCTTTTAACCGTGAAAATTTTAAAATTTTTCTCAATTCTTATGAATATCTGTGATTTTTCAAATTTGACTGAATTTCCATTCCTGCCTGAATTTCCATTCCTGCTCTATCTTTCTAGTGGATAAAGTAGCCGTTTGAGATTGGATTTTGACTGACTTGTGGATAGAATCTTGCAAAGGTGTCTTCTGAGAAATTGTAACCTTTTGAATCTATTTTTTACTGGTATAAAGTTTATAAATTTTTTGCTTAAGAAGGTTGAGATATGATTTTTCAAATAACGTCACGCAAAACTGGAAAAAATTCTATTTTCTTAAAACTGTCCTTACTTTCACTTCCAACTTCAAGTTGGAGTTGTTGAACCATTTTGAGTTTGATTTTTCTTTTGGAATAATGTAACTTGGTATAGTGGATCTCATGGTACTTTATAAATGTGATTTTAGGATGTGTGTGAGAACCCGAAAAATTTTCTTATTTTATCGCATATTATTAGTTTATTTAAAAATTTATTCACCTGTTTTCTCCGAATAATTTATTTCAACCATTTTAAATCCATTTATACGAAACAATGTCTCACTTATGTTTTTAAAACGTCCCGTTAGCAAATTTAATTTTTCGGAGGTTCGTTTAAATGAGGAATAATGAGTACACGTGTTTTGAGACAATATTCTATCCGCGAGTGCAATTTTCTTGGAGAATTAAGAATGATCAATAGTAGAGTAAGAAAAGTTAATTGCAAAATTAGAGGTGAATGAATTAAAATTAAGTTTATACCGTTCACACATTGATAGATTTTCGAAAGACGCGTTGGTACAAATTAATTCGTGATTTGAGGAATTAATACTAGACTCATGTGAGGACTCATGTTTTTATTTCTAAAATAGTTATTTTTATGATTAAATACTCAAGTATTAGTTAGTTATACTATCGTTATAAGGATTTCTTAGAGATTTCACGTTATCGCGTACAAGTTGGAAATTCGCGTTTTCGCCGCGCGCGACTAATTGGAGGATTCTAGAAATTATTGATAGACTATTAAGAGTGAATAATATTAGTATTAAAAGTAAGTGCATTAGAGGTATAATGCACAAGTGAAACAAACTCGAGATGAATCGAGCACGAAACGCGCGCGTACGCGCACTAGCGAGAGTTGACTTTTGAGGCACCTTTTGGCCAACAACTTAAGCTTCTCAAGGAAGCTTCATTTCAGCCAAAACACACTCTCTCTCTTGCTCAAAGCTGGCCGGCCATCTAAGGAGAAAAGAAGGACCAAAAGCTCTTCAATTTCTTGCACCATTTCTTCACCAAATCATCTCAAACTTTCACCCCACCTTGCAAATAACTTGAAGATTCACTTAAGCTAGGAGAGGGCATCATTCTCACGGTTTTTCTTGGAGTTCAAAGGGCCAAAAATTTCTGTTTTAGTCATCCAAAAAGGTAACCAACGATCAACCACTTGAATCTTCGTTTATATACGTTAGATTGCACTTATACGGTTGTAGATACATGTGGGTAGCTTTATATTGTTGGAAATCTTGTGAGTGGGCTCTATGAAATCCCACAATGGACTTGATGAGTTGATTTGATGATATTGGGTGTTATTTGTGTTGAATTAGTGATTAATCTAGTGGATATAAGTTGTATTGTGGAAGAAAGTTCAAAGGAGATGAAATGAGAAAAGGGACCGTTCTGCCCCTGTGATTGCCGAACCTCCCTAGTGCAATTTTTGTGGTCCAATTGACTTGCTTTTGATGTAAATATGTTGTATGGGTTGTGTAGAAAGTTTCCTCAAAAAATTACTTGATTTGGTTGGGTAAAAGTGGGGATTTCGAAATTGTATCAAAACTGGAACTCTGTCCCGTAATGCTCTGGCAGTGATTTTGTTTTGATCATAACTCTTTGCTCCGATGTCAAAATTGAGTACCATTTGCGGCACTGGAAACTAGACACTTCCAGTTTTCTAAAGGTATAAAATGCATTTCCTGATTCCACATGAGTGAACCATACCAATCGTTTAAAGATGACTGCCCTGTTTCTAGGATGAACTGGGAGCCCTGTTATGAACTGCAACTTGAAGCTCGAATATGAGCTAGTTGTGGACAGAATTTTAAAACGATTCCTTCTGTGAAATTGTAACCTTATGAATTTAGTTTTCAAAGCCACCAACTACGCTCAATTCTAAGTTGAATTGAGTGAGTTATGGCCGAATTACAAAACTGTCTTAGTGTGAGAAACCCTAATTTTGGACTGATCAATGGCTAATCTTGATTTGGGGTTTGTTAATTCGAATTTCTTGGTGTTAAACACCTACCAAATGTAATTTGATGTTTCATAGACCTTGTCTTCATAAATGAACCATGCTTGAGAAAATGTCATTGGCCAAATGCTTGAGAAAAGGAAAACAAAAGTGCAAGGCAGATTTGCCTTAGAAATTCTTCGAACTTTAGTGATTTTGTTAACCAACTTTCCGTACAAATTTTTATATGCAATTTGACAGAGGAATAGCCCTTATATGGTAGGATAATACTGCCAAATTTGGTGCCATTCTGAGTCCGTTTCGATGCCCAACTAAAGCCACAAAGTTCCAGCTTCAAATCTGGAATTTTGTCCAGTGAACTTCATTTTTGTATCAACTTTGAGCTGCTATATCATGGTGCTCAAAACTCCGATTCTTGTTCTATTTATTGTGTTCTAAACCTTGTTTGCAACTCTAATTGAGTTCCAAATTTCAGAGGCTAGTTTGTATTCTGTGAATTATGCCGAATTTTCAAAGTTGGCCAAAACCAACCCGAAACTGTCTTGGTAAGCTTCAAGCAGCAACTTTGAACTGAATTTTGAATATCTTCCATTTGGAATCATGGAAAAGTGTCTTCTGGGAACTTTTAGTACTCTGGAAGTAGTTTCCAACGGTACCAAGTTTTCCAATTTTGGACTTGTAGAGAGTGAGATATGATGTTTCTAAGATTGCTTGACAAATCGGAAATTTCCAAACTTAAAGGAAATTGAGTTGAACTCTCCATATTCCTTTGATATCGCTTGACCGTTTTACACTTGATTTCAAAGATGAAAATCAAATTCTCTTGTGTTATTAAACCCCACTTTTGAGTCTCGATTTACGAGTAATTAAGGCTCATTTTCATGATATCTTCTTAGATTGTACATGAGTGCAATCTTTCTTGATAATTAGGGTTTTAAGCGATAGTATGTAATAGTTAATTATTAATTGTTCAGGCACTCAAGAGGACCTTCAAGAGGATCTCACAGGAGACGCCTAAACAACCGTTTGTACTTTACTTATTGAATTACGTGGTGAGTGCCAAGTGCATGAATTGTTGATAAATGTTTTAATTGTTAATTGAGTATTATGAAATTATTGAGACGAGTGTGTTACTTTACCGCACTCGCTTTCCTTTAAGTGATGCTACACTTGAATTGTGCTATGTGAATTGATATTCGAATTGTGTAAAGTGAATTACTATGTGAATTAAGTAAAGTGTTGCTATTGCAAATCATATTTGTGTTGTGATGTCGAGTGGAGTGAATCTCCTCGACTTATGTGTATTCTCGTGGGGACGCTCTCGTCCTCTCTTTCTTTTAATTATGCGATACTTATTACTTGAATACATACGAGCGGTAATTGTTCATAAACATGTCTAACTATTAAACCCTGAGCGGGTGCAAGTACCACACCCAATTTGGGTGGGAGGTGTCTCTCATACCGTCTCAGTGCACTATAATCGGTTCTCTGAGTGATAGTAAGTACCACACCAATTTGGGTGGGAGGTACCTCTCATGTCGACTCAAAACCCCAAACAATTAATCGGTTCTCTGAACGATAGTAAGTACCACACCGATTCGGGTGGGAGGTACCTCTCATGTCGTCTCAGAACCACAAACAAAGTATAAGTCGATTGGAGCGATGTCTCATCGACCACTGAACGACAGTAAGTACCACACCGATTCGGTTGAGAGGTACCTCTCATATCGATTCAGAACCATAAACAAAGTATAAGTCGATTGGAACGATGTCTCATCGACCACTGAGCGATAGTAAGTACCACACCGATTCGGGTGGGAGGTACCTCTCATGTCGACTCAGAATCATAAATGGAATAAGTAAAGTTCTGCGGACTTAATTACCCACTCGGGTGACGGAGTGTTATCATGTGTTTTGCATGTTTTCTTGGCCTCACGAGCATTCGTTCACCCCGTTAGATTTGTTTTTCCTTAATAGGAGCCGAAATGGAAAGAATTGCAGAGAGGTCGACTTGATGGCCCTTTTATTTGAATATTAATGTAATTGAATAGACGACTTTTGGGAGACTGTATTTTGAGAAAAGTGATGTACCTTTGAGAACTTGAGTTGTAACACTTGAAAGTTTGTTTAAGGAAGTGACTTTTCTTACTTCGATTGTCATTCCTTAGTTGTTTATCTTAAGTTTGAATTGAAATTTTATCGAGTTCTGGTGAGAGTTGGGCAGGCGTTCCACGGATACCTTTGGGTTCGCCCTTGGGAGAAGTGGGGGCGTCACAATGTGGAGGTGAGGTCGGAAGTGTACATAAGACGAACACTTGAACTTGTACCGTGGTGATTGTTCCTTGCATGTTTGTGCAATAAGTGATTATGTGAATATTTGTGAGTGATTATTTGAATGTCAAATGCTTTCCAATGACTGTTAACATGGATTTTCAAAGGACAAGTGTGTACTTTATTGCACTCGACCTAAGTGAATGTGAATTTTCAATGATCAAATGATTGAACGTTACTTGTATATGAATGTAAGCCTTTGGCTGAAACTGGGCCCTTGCCCTTCGTTGCCAATCAACTTGAGTCAAAAGCTGACTCGGTCGGGTGGCTGGTGACCCTGGGACAGTGTTTTGGTATATTCGAGTATTACCATAAAGTCTGGTGGAGAACTAGCCAGTGAATTCAATGCAATGAAAACAATGAATAAGTGACAATGAATACTGAAAGAGTTTTCACTGTTAAATGTTTTCAAGTGGCGGAGGAATAAGGGAAATGGTTGGCGATTGAATGATTGAATGAATGGCTCCAAGTGAGCACGTATCCTTCCAATGAATGAATGTTTATTTCTTGAATGACTGTTTATTATTGTGCAAAGTGTTCAAACTGTTAAATACCATACTTCCATGGTTTCTCTATCTGATTGCTTGTTTGGGAACCTCACTGGGCTTTTAGTTCATTCCTTTAGTTTTTGTTTTCCTTACAGGAATGGAGGTCTGGAGCAATTAAGTGTGACCTAGAGTGTATAACCCTCTTGTACTTGTATTCTTGGTTGATAGGATATATTTTGACATTTAATGTTGTATCATACATTTGGTTTTTGGGTTGTAAATAAGTTTGCATTTTAGTTGAATTGTAGAACTTAAATGTTATTTTGGAGGTTTGAATGATTAATCTTGAGAGTTGATTGAATAAGTGAGTGAGTCTTGACGAGAATTGGGCAGACGGTCCGCCAAACCTTTGGGTACGCCCTAAGGGGAGGTGGGGTCGTCACACATTCCCAATTAGTGCACTTTTTGCCATAATTGAAGCGGACTTATTTGAGTCATTTCCAACCACTTTACAGATAAAAAAAGTTTATCCATCAAAATCAAATAATAAAAACCCATAGCACAAAGAAATTATGATAAAAATGCTCACAAACATAATATCAAGAAATTATGAGATGTTATTTTTGCTGTAATAACAATAGACATAATATCAGATTATTATGTAACTACAAATTCATAAGTATATAATCAATGATGAGATTATTAGGTATAGAATGCAGGATTGTGAGGACCCACAATTTTCCCTATTTTATTTTATTTTATTGGCTTAATTAATTATTTACTCACTCATTTTCTCCAAATATTTTATTCCGACCTTTTTAGACCCAATTACATGGAACTATGGCTTGCACGTATTCTTAAAATGACTTGTTACGAAAATTAATTTTAGAAGGTTAGATAAGTGAGAATAGTGAATGCGCGTTTGGAAATAATGATCGATTCGAGAATACAATAAGTTTGGAAAAATTGGAGACTTGTAAATTAGTCTTAAAATAAGTATTTTTATGATTAAATACTCAAGTGATAGTTAGTTATACTATCGTTATAAGAATTTCTTAGAGATTTCGCTTTATCGCGCACAAGTCGGAAATACGCGTTTTCGCGTGCGCGACTAATTGGAGGATTTTAGAAATTACCTCTAGACTATTAAGAGTAAATAATATTAGTATGAATATAAGTGCATTAGAGGTTTAGTGCACAAGTGAATCGAATTCGAGAGGAATCGAGTACGAAACGCGCGCGTACGCACACCATTCTTAGTTGACTTTTGGAGCATTTCTAGCCAATCATTTTAGCTTCTCATGGAAGCATCACACCGGATCAAAACCCTTCTTTTCTCACCTCAAGTGCACGGCTGAAACTTTCACTTTCTCACCTCTAGAACAGCCGGCCAAAGAAGGGAAGAAAACACTCCAAAATTCTTCAATTTTCTTCACGAAAATCTTCACCAAATCACACCAAAATTTACCTCCACTTAGCTAGCAACTTGGTGAACAACTTAGGCTACAAAAGGAGCTCACCTTCCACGGTTTTGCTGAGCTTAAGGTGACCGAAAATTTCTGCTAGAATCACCAAGGAAGGTATATAGCGATCAACCTTATAAATTTTGACTTGTGGTAGTAGTATTGCATATATATGTTTGTAAGATCATGTGGGTAGTTTGGTTTATTGTGAAACTTGTTGTGCGGGCTCTATGAATTCCCACTTTGAGTTGTTGGACTGATTTGATGAGTTTTATTGTGGTTAATGCTGGATTAGAGGTTTAACTAGTGGATATAAGTAGCATTATTGAAGGAAAACTCAACGGTAGTGAAGGGTGAAATTTTCCGATTCTGCCCTTATGTTGTCCGGGGCCTTTAGGGCGAAATTTTGTGGATCTAATGGCTTGGTTGTGATGTTTATATGTTGTATGAGTTGTATAGAAAGTTTCATAAAAAAATTCCATGAATTGGTTGGCCAAATGTTGAATTTTCGTATGACAGCAAATCTGGAAAATTTTCACGTCAATACCCTGGCAGTGTTCTTGTTTCGGCCATATCGTTTTTCTCCGATGTCGAAATTGAGTGCCGTTTGTGGCACTGGAAACTAGACATTCCCAGATTTCCAACGGTATAAAATGTAGGTTCTAATTCGATCCGAGTGATCTGTACCAAGCTTGTAAAGTCGACTGCTCTGTTCCACGTTTTCACAGGGAACTCTGTTCTGTGCAGCGACTTAGTGTCCAAAAACGACCTAGTTGTGGACTGATTTTGAAAATGATTTCTTCTAAGACATTGTAGCTTTATGAATCTAGTTTCCAACACCACTGACCACGCTCAATTCCGAGTTGAATTGAGTGATTTGTGACCAAAGATTGAAGCTGACTCAGAGGTAGAAAACCCTCTTTTGGCTAGTTAAAGCTTTAGCTTCGATTTGGGACTTGTTAATTCGAATTTCTTGTTGGTAATCACCTACCAAATTACACCTTGAATGTTCCTTAGACCTTTTCTTCATAAATGGATGATGTTTGAGAATTTTTATTGGCCAAATGTTTGGAAAAGGGAAAAACACCAATGCAAGGCAGATTGCCTTAGAAATTTTGCAAACTTTCTTGACTTGGTTCAATAGCTTCCCAAATGAATTTTCCCATGAAATTTGGTAGAGGGATAGGGCTCATATGTTAGTATAATACTGCCAAATTTGGTGTCATTCTGAGTTCATTTCGATGCTCAAACAAGGTCCCAAATTTCATGACTTCAACCTGGAAAATTGTCTAAGTGTCTCAATTTTTCAGCAACTTTGAGCTACTATATCTTGGTGCTCAAAAATCCAATTCTTGTTCCGTTTGTTGGATTTTAAACCTTTCTTGTAACTCTAATTGATTTCCAAAATTCAAATGCTAGATTGAATTCTGTGATTTTGCCGATTTTTCAAAGTTAGCCGAAAACCAACCCCGCAACTGTCTTAATGGTCCAAAACAGCCACTTTGAGCCAAATTTTGAATATCTTCCATTACGAATCATAGAAAAGTGTCTTCTAGGAACTTTTAGTACTTTGGAAGAAGTTTCCAACGGTACCAAGTTTTTCCAATTTTGGATTTACAGAGAGTGAGATACGATTTTTCAAAGAATGCACCCCAAATCTGAAATTTCTAAACTTAAAAGGAAATTGAGTTTTTAGAACTCTCCATTTTCCTTCGATATTGCTTGACCGTTTTACACTTGATTTCAAAGATGAAAATCAATTTTCCTTGTATTATTAAACTACACTTTTGAGTCTCGATTTACGAGTAAATTAGGCTCTCTTTCATGATAATTTCTTAGATTGTACAAGTGTGCAATCTTCCTTGATAACTAGGGGTTTAAGATGATAGTGTGTGATCGCAAATTATTATTTGCTCAGGCGCTCAAGGGGACCTTCAAGAGGAATTCGAAGCGGACGCCTAAACACCTGTTTGAGCACTTACTCACTTGTTTTGATCTGGTGAGTGTTCCATATAGGAGTACGTGATTTGAATAGCCTATGATATATTCAATCCATGGTCATTATGTGTTATGTATTTTCTGCACTCGTTCTCATTTAAGTAAAATGTACTTGAATTATTCGACATGAAATATTTGAAATGCATATTTACATGAAGTGTTTCAAATGAATAACTATGCTATGGCTGCATAAGTCGATTGGAGTGAATCTCTTCGACTCTTAAGTGGTAAAAATAGATGGCCAATAGGCGGCCTATTAATATGATAAATGTCTACCGACTAACCATGAATTACCACCGTTCACCGACTACCATTACCGTTAACCGTTAACCGTTACCGTTTTCCGATTTACTTGACTATTTGATTACTTGATTATCTGCCCTACTTGGTTACATGACTATTTGATTACTTGATTATGGTGAATTATATGTTCATATGAAATTACCGCATATTACTTATGTGTTTAAGTGTAAATGTTGCATATAATTGCTCTTATGAAATTACCACCGTTTTAAGGCGAGTGTGTACTTTTATCTCACTCGACCTACTAAAATGACAAAATTATTACCGTTTATCAATTTGCTTGATTACTTGTGCATGTTGTAAGCTCTAAGCTGAACTGGGCCCTGCCCTTGGTTACTAACCTACTCGAGCCAGGACTGGGCTCGGTCGGGTAGGTTGGAACCCTGGGACACCGTTTCGGTATACTCGAGTACTACCACTGGAGGGATAAGGTGATGGTCAGACAACCGAGGGGATCATTGGAGTCATAAGGTGAAGTTGACCGAAATGGTTCTACTGGAACACCGTATCCTTCAATGTGTGTTTATTTTTGTATATTGATAACTGTATCATGCTAATGTGCCAAGATGCAATCTTGAACCATGCTTGTATTATGCTCAAATGACTCGTACAATGATAACTATTCCATGTTAATGTGCCAATATGCAACCTGGAACTATACATGTGGTATGTTCAATTTACCTGATTTATTAGAACTGTAAGAGTGTCTTGGAACCTCACTGGGCTGTGTAGCTCATTCCACGTTTTTGTTTTCCTTAACAGGGTTCGAGACCAAGAGTGTTCGTGAATAGTACTAGAATGTTCTCTTTTGAAGATTTAAGTTGTATTATAACGGATGGTTGTAGTACATACTCTTTTGGATTGTATTAAGTTTGAAAGCTAAGTAATTGTAAGCGTAAAATATTTTGGAGTACGTTAATTATATATCGAAGTTATTTGAAATATTTCGAGTTTTGAATTGTGGATTGTAGTGAGTCCTGGCGAGAGCTGGGCAGGCGTCCTGTGGATACCCTTTGGTTCGCCTTAGGGAGAAGTGGAGGCGTCACAAGGATGAAATGAGTAAATAACTAAATTAATTTACCTTCATTTGCTGTAAACTGTAGTGCAGTCGTGTGTAATTGCAATTGTTGTTGTGTGTAAACTGCAATTGTTGTTGCATAGTTTCTTCAAAAGATTGGTTATCAGCAAGTTGCTATGTATCTAAACAGAGAGCAAATTTTGAGACAATCGTAAAAATGAAGTAGCAATGCAATAGCATTAAAATCTACTTTTATTCCACTTAATAATACACTCACGAGTACATAAAGGCATCTCACCTTACAATTGGTCATCAACATTGTTGCTAGTTGATATATTCTGAGCATTAATGGATTCTTCAGAGCATTTGCTAGGTTCCTTATCCACTATTTCTAAGGGAAAAAACAATCACATTGAATAATCACCATTCATATAGATGACAACTAAGATTAATACTAAATTTGAATAAGTGAGTACAACAAGTAACATCTGCACCGTTATCAGGAGCAACTTGCATGTCAGGGCAGAGCAGAATCACACCTTTGGTATTGGTTTCTTTTTCATGACATGAGTGAGCAGCATTTTTTTTTGCTTTCCTCTTTCAATAGGCCGCTCTCTACTTGAGGCGGCCGCAATTCTTTCTCCTTAAGTGATAACATAGTATGTTTCTCTCTCAACTTCTGATTACGGATAGCTTTTTGTGCAGCTAGCTTATCACTATCATGATAACTACTCATCCTAAAGTATAGCTAAATATGTTTCCTTTATAAGTAAAATTCCTAGAGGCCACAAGTACTTTAATATTACTTGCTAAAACTCGCAGATCATAAATAAAAAAGAAAGCTATGAACACATAAACACGATAGAGCTAAAAATGATAGAAGTAGAAGTTTAGTTGATGCCCATTTGGAAAACATGGACAGGAAAAAGAATGAAAACTGAATAAACATGGACAATGACAATTTGGCATGCTAATAGGTGAAACGAATAGTTGTAGTGGTAAGAAGTATACAAGTTCTGTAGTATTTGCATGACTTATATAAGAGGTTAAATGAAAGATAATGAGTAATTGTGCAAAATCAATATGATCCTACCAGATAAATATATGGTGATAAATATAAGTTTAAGAAGGTGTAGCTGAGGTATTAACAGCGTCGATTGTTGGATGTTTATAGGTCAATGAAGTATAAAAGCAAGTATGAATGAAATGAAAGTGTTATATGATATATAACAAAGTAAACAGTAGAATGAAGTCTTTTGAGAGATAAAATTGATGAAAATAAACAAATCTAGAGCAATGCATCACAAACTGTAGGATAATATTAGTTATGGTAGTTAAAAAATTTTCAAGTTATCTTGTTTAGCATTAAATCAGATGATCTAGCTAGACTGCTATAGATCTATCTTGTAAATATAGCTATGCAGAAAATGTATAGGGAATAAGTGCAATGCATATTAATGACATAATGCTGTAATTGATAATTATGAAAGGTGCTGACTTGCAAGTTGTGAAATATCCTTGTATACTATGTTATTAATAGTCAACCGTTGGATCAAAGGGAGAGGCTATATAAGAATCTTTATAGAATTGATATTTTTTGCTCTTGATAAAGCAACATATAACTGGCCATGTGAAAAAACCGGTTCACGTAAGTATATACCAACAAAATTTAAAGTTTGGCCTTGAGCTTTATTAATTGTCATGGCAAAGCATATACACATAGGAAATTGAAGTCTTTCAAATGACATTGGGCAAGCAGGATCATTTTCTATTCGAAAAGATATTCTATGTCAAAAGACTTGTTTGCCTTTGAATTCTCCAGCACTTATAACTACATCCATAATATTGTTTCTCAAAGATCTACATATTAGCCTTGTTCCATTACACAGGCCTTCTGGGGGATCAATGTTTTTTGAGAAAAAGGAATTTGGTTTCAGAATTAGCTTGTGGGGGGGGGACACCATTGGGTGTTAAGCTGTTGAGAAAGTCTTCGAATAGCCCTTGTTCTGAAATGTCAAGTGTTTTATCACGATTAATATATTCTTGAGGCTCACCTGAAAAAATGTCAATTAGCAAGTTGTTTAACTCATCAACAAATTCATTTTTTTGTGGTAAGGATTGATCGATTTACCAATGAAAAATCATTCCTGAAAAAAAGCATTTAAATCTAGGTAAACTATTTGATAGGTTCAAAAATGATTCTGTTTGATTATTGTATGGTAATAGTAATGGGGGAAGGATCCTTACTTTCAACCCTTGTACCATTGGTTCTAGTCCATTTCCTATTCGGAGAAGGTAATCTGTAAATTCTAGGTCTAATATTGCTCTCATGTTATCTGTGAGGTATAGTTTATGAAGTTGTGGCCAAATGTATGAATTTACTAAGCTAGCCTGTACAAAATCTTCCTTTGAACCTTCAGTAACAACAGGGAGAACTTGTCAAAAAGTCACCACCAAAAACCATAACTTTTGAGCCAAATAATTCCGAAGAATCCATCAAATCTTTTAGTAGTGCATCCATACCTTCTATACCAGCTTTGTGGGCCATTGGAGCTTCATCCCAAATAATAAGTTTAGCTGTTTTGAATTAGTTTTAGCAAGTGCACTTTGTTTACTGATTTTACGCTTGTTATCCGAATTCATATCAATTGGAATCTTGAATTGAGAGTGTGATGTTCTACCTCCTGGTAATATTGATGCTGCGACTCCACAAGAAGCTGTTGCTAATGCTATAAAACCTTTTGACCATATTTCAGCTAATAATGCTCGATAAAGAAATGTTTTTCCTATGCCACCTGGTCCATCCATCTATAAAGAAACATCCCTTTTGTTTAATATATAAGGCCTGGATTATCGTATCAAAAGCAGGTTTTTGACTAGGATTGAGTTTATTAATTGACATCGAGTCATCCTCTGAAACTTTAAACCTCATTTCACTAATTGTATCCCTTGCATCTGTGTTTGAGTCGCGGAATTTTAGTACTCTTGGCACCAGGCCATAGCTATTGATGTTACGATCCATAGACTCTAAAAAATTGCTTATTTGATGTAAACTTTAAATTGAATATCATTCTTGGTTAAGTTTGAGACTCTACTGTAATCTTCAGATAATGATTTTTCGAATTTTAGCCACAGGTTTCTTGGATTTGAGGAGTAAAATATACTAACAATGTTGCAAGCAACCTCCTTAGGCTACATGGCATATGATAAATGGCAGCTTCTTCTAGACACTATTCTTGTGAGTTATTTGATTCTAGATATCCTTTAAGTGTAGCTGTTTCCCGAAATGTACTAACATGAACTCCATTTACAGTTTTTAAAATCATCATAAGAAGTTGGAGCTCTAACATGTAGTAAAAGGAGTCTTAGGAAATACCATTCACCTTCAAGAGGATTTGCTACAACAAGTCTGCCTATAGAATCTTTTGCTTTCTAGGTTGCCAAGATCTAGAGCTTGGATACCACACAAAATGCTCAGGGAATTCTTTGTAGGTATATTTGAGACTTTTTGCTAGATCATCTGTAGCATTCATACGAAAAAATTGGGTGAGCATATTTCTTTTTCCAAAATTGTTATTGAATACATTGTCAAGACTATCATTTGGTCGAAGGAGCATAGATTGAAAGTTTTCTAGGTGGAGTTGAAGCTATATTATAGCATGCTGCATTTCAAAAAGGTGAAATCTATATATCCTCCACATCATTTCAACTAGACATACCCACTGTGCTGGCTGATATTCCTTGATTTCATCAATAACATTTGTGCCATCATCCGAATTCACTTGAAAATGTATCCTTGCAAGACCTTTGTATCTATACTTATACACATACTTGACCGCCTTAATTGTGGAGCAAATTTCCACATTAATATGGCAATTGAATTTAGCCAATAGATAAGTATTGTATGGCACTACCCATTTGTTGTCTAAGTAGTGCCCCTGGACCAAAATTTTTTTCCATCTTTTCTTCTTCTATATGTTGGATATGAGTTTTCAAAATGTGTAGTTTTTTTCTGCCCATGCCTTTGGATAATTGTTCTTACAAGACTTCTTTGATACACCTTGCATACATACATTATCAGGATTTTTGTCGCAACACGGGCCATGCATCATATGTTTCTTGACCATTCTAAATAGATGCTCAATTTCTGCTTCATTAGGTATTCCTGTAGAAACTATACGATCATAATCCTCTATTGTATATAATTTGAAAGTAGGCTTGAGGATAATCAGAAAGTGAGCATGAGGCAAACCATGTTTCTAAAATTCTACAACATAAGTATATGCTGCTACTTCTCCAACTATTTGCTTCTTGTATAGCTCTTCCTTCATAATTTCTAACTTTCCATGGAAGACACGAGCAACAAGATTAGGCCTATTTGGTGCTTCATCTGATTGAAAACAGATTTTCTTTAATCTCAGGCCATGATTGGTTGCAAGTCATAGTTATAAAAAGATCTGGCTTACCAAATTTCTAGACCAAAGCCATAGCATGAAGATACCTTTTTTTCATGTCTCTAGGACCTCCAATAAATGATGTAGGTAGTATTACTCGCCGTCCAATCTGAGATCCATTTTGTTGTCCCTGTATTACACTGTCCATAATTCCTTGTAGTTGCTCTCAATGTATTTGCCTGCTATTTGCTTCTATAAAAATTTAGTCTCTGTGTCTCTATTTTAACATATATGTCAACTGAATATTATTGCCAAAGCTCTCCCAGCGTTCAAAATATTTGGCCCAATTTTTTTCTCATCTGGAATTTATTATGTGTAATACTCTCTCATGGATACATATTCCTTGGAAGTTTTCATATGCCTTGTGAGCTATAAGATTTTGATTTTTTTGTCAAAAGAAGAGATTGCTATAATTCAATATAATCATACATAATGAAATGGTATATGTGTGTTACCTTCTTCTTCAAGATCAATCATTTCTTGTGGCTGACTTAAAGCTTGACAATGTAGCTGTACATGAATGTTTCATAGTCTTTCTTTTGGCATTTTTTTTGGATTGCCTTTCCCCGATCGTTGTAATATCTGATGCCATCCAGTTTCTCGAAATGGAAAAGCAGTGGATACTGAAGAGGATCATAGCAGCCGTAGTAAATATTGAATCTAATGGTTGTTTTCCCTTCTTTAGTATATATCTATATATGTCTAGAATAGCCTTGACCAGCATTTTCTCCTTCAACCCATAAAGCTGGCAACTTGAGATACTGTAAGTTTATTAAACACTCGCTGGTCATTGTCGAGGTGAGATTTTAATACTATCTGATATGAGTCCAAGTTTGGCAGATTTGGTCAAACTCTTGAAGAAGAAAGCATATGGATTTTCTTTCATTACTTCCATTAGCTTGACTACAATACTTTCGGTCAACTTCTCTGATATTGCTAATCGATTCTAAATTTCATGTTCTGTGTCATGGAAATAAAGCTGAAGATACATTCTTGATCCTTCATGTGGTATCAGTTCATTGATGAAATGGATAAGTCTGTTCTTGTATCTTGAATGTATAGATTTCATTTGTTCTCTTACAGAGGGATTTGTCATAGTGACACTAAAGGAAGTAAATGCAAACATGCTATTCTAGGTCTTGACATATATTCAGAAATGTATAGCTTCTTCACTCTGACCATTAAAATGTTCAATTCAAGACGTCAAGTAACTTATTTTTGATGCAGGCAATATTCGCATCAGAGCAGCAAAAGTTTGGCCATCTCTGAGTAGAATTTTTTTTGCTCCACAATATTTACAATCTAATGCATTAGGGAGATGGTCTGCATTATGGCTAATGAAATTCAGAGCGTCTAAACCAGCTGTATTTTTAGATGCTGTGGAACAATAAGAATACAAAGCATTTTTATCAGGATGCTATGTGCATATCAAAGAGCTATAAAATATTGAATATGAATACCAATGTAGATAAAGAAGTACGAAGGGCCTTTGTTTTGTATGCAGGCCTCTTTGGATGTTTGATCTCCTTGGCTCGAGCTTTGCCTAAGAGCAATAATCTGGCTAGTTAGGAGGTAACAAAGATTATATTCGATTGCTGACTATGGAGCATACTGATATTCTGCCACATTTCTCCAGATACATTTTAGATATACATAACTTTTGAAGCATTTTTCATGTCATGAGAAACATTGGTTTCCATTGGCTGAGGGGATACTGTCATAGAAATACCTGATTACACAAATAAGAAACTATAAGAGGCTAAATCAATTTCAATAACTATAGGAAACTTAGCAAATATTTGCAAAAATAGGATAAAGGACTTCAACCTGTGAGAATCTATAGCAACTGTCACAGATAGGAGGATCACCTAGCAGATGAAAACATATAAATTGTTATATGAAACATACACTGATAGATATGATTATAACAAGATATACCTGAAATGTTTAGTCCCCTGATTCTTCCGCATTTATAGATGGATATCTTTTTTGAGCAAGAACCTATATGAACATAAGATCGAAAAATGCATTCATAAACATAGATGGGTCAAATAAAAAGAAACAATTTGTTGTAGAAAATTTATAGAGTAATCAACTTGTGTAGGCATACCTTGTTCAAATGTCGAGAATACAAAAACACGTTTCTTCAGCTTGCGTTCTGATTGAGCATTGCTTTTACACAAAGAGTTACCTTTGGTATCTTGTTGTACAGCTGGTTTGATAAGAATAGATTGTTGTATATTAGCCCCTTTCTCTCCACTCTGTCGTAGAGGCGGTTTAATAGCAATAGGTTGTTGGTTATTGTGGTCATTGTTCTGCCACAGGTCACATGAAATTGGAAGTTCTACACCTATAGCAGTCCAACGTTCACATAACAACTATGTTCAGGTAAAGTCTCGGTATGAAGTAAAAGGTTTTGATAATTTACATCGTGTTTAACATAATGCAAATTACAATTTTGAGTTAGATACTTCGTTCAGGTAAAGTCTCGATATGAATTAAAAGGTTTTGATAATTCACATCGTGTTTAGCATGATGCAAATTACAATTTGAGTTAAATATTGGTGCGGACTTTCCACAGTAACTGGAATCTCTTCTCCATTCGTATGCATCTCTTACAGATTTTGTCTTGAATTTACACATAAAGATTTCTTTTAATCTAACATTAAGCTAGCGAAGCAGAAAACTCAGAAGCTTAATATAAAGGCAAAATACTAAACATTTATGCTCTTCTCCATTTGTATATATTTCCTACAGAAATTTGCTTCTGAATTTACCACATAAAGAGTTTTGATCAACCATGAAGTTAGTTAAGCAGAATTCTCAAGAAATTAATATAAAGGCGAAACACTAAACATTTTATACTATAGCTTTCATTTCCAGCAAACTGAATCACATATCGTTACTTTGTTGTTTGTTCACAGAAGACGTTGATGCAACTGCTTTCCTCTTTTGATAAGCTTCACGCTATATAGCTCGACGAGCTTCTTTTTCTTCTACTGATAAGGAAGCATATTTTCCTCTTAATTTTTGATCGCGAAGAATTTTCTTATCCGTTAAATGTGCTGGCGCATCACGTGAAGGCATTGTACACTGAATATTCAAAGCTAATACTAAGTATGACAATAATAAATATAGTTTAGAGTTCATAGTGTTAATAATAGCAGAAAACAAAGATTTAGGCCCCGTTTGGATTGCATTTTTCTGGATTTTTTTAGAAAAATTACTGTAGTGATTTGATATATGTGTGAGGTAAAAAGGTGATAAAAAATGTGTTCATGGAAAATGTAGTAATTTTTCTGAGGAAAAGCGCAATCCAAACGGGGCCTTAGTAGAAAGAAGGCGGAACCTAGGTATAGACTTCTGCAAAGCAGTAACAAAGGCAACAAGATAGAGAAGAGAGTTGTGGATGCAGAAAATAAAAGCAAAGGAGTAATGAATGCATGCAGCAGGGCAAATGAACAAGAAGGACTTAATCTTGCAATTTCCAATAGCAAAAGTAGAATGCTACTGTGAAATGACTCTGTTACACAAGGATTCAAACGTTTAGTCCATTCAATAAACATCTACAAGGAGAAAAATGTAATTAAACAGCGCAAATCACTTGACTTGTAGAAAGTGAGCATCAAATCTCATTAATGCTATAGAACAACCAGCAGTCCACTAACATCCGGCTAAGGCTTGTAAGAAGGGAAGAAATGACATATTCCCCAACACAAAAGCAGCAACCAGTTGTACCAGCTCCAACAAAAAACAAGCCACAGGCTGAAACAACAAAAATACCCCCGGGGAGAGCAGATGAAAACCAGCTAACAGTAGCCCCAAAATATCTTCATATAATGTATAAGGATACATATATATATTTATTTATTTATTGAGGTGCTTCTCATGCTGTTGTGATTAAAGATTATTCAGTTCAGAAGTGTTTTTGTTATTGTTTTTAATCCATAACTCAAAGCAAGCATGCACTTGAATATTTCATCTCTTTGCCTGGTAAATTTTGATGCAGTTTATCGTGTTTCTTGTGTTTAGCTACTTTAGTCTGAAATGTCCATTGTTTTAAGAAGCCATCATTTTGCTTTATGTACTACTGAGGATATTCAAAGCATTTTTTTTCCAGTGGAGATTATTTAAGATGAGAACATATATATCTAATGCTGATTCTTCCTTGTGACCATGACAACAATAAACATGTCTCCTTTTCATATAGTGCAGGTCTTAATTTGGTTTGAAGAATGGAAAAATTAAAAAAAGAAAAAGAAAAAAGAGTGACAATGAGGTCTGTTCTCAACCTTTGTCCCCTCCACCACCCGTTGTATCACCAGGTGTAAAGCCTGAGAAAGCAGATAGGCCTGAACGTACCATAATCAGGGGGCCGGGTTTGGGAGATCTGGGCAACCTATCTCTCTGCTCACTAACTACTTTAGAGGTTCTGTCAAGCACTCAGATGAGATTTTTTATCAATACACAGTAAGTTTCTCTTTTCTGTGATTGCCTTTCATTTCTAAAGCCCATTTTCTTCATCAAGTTCATGCGGAACAATATATGTATGTTTCTACCAGTTCGGGGCAAGGGAAAACTGTTAACAGCAAGGGAATTGGGAGAAAAGTTATGGATAAACTTTTCCAGACCTATTCCTCCGAGTTAGCTGGAAAAAGATTTGCATATGATGGAGAAAAAGCTCTATATACAGTAGGTCCTTTGCCTGAAATTAAGTCAGCTCCTCGTAGTTCTGCAGGAGTTCATGGTCAAACGGTAAGTAGCACTTCAGTTGACCTTGATTTTCACTTGACTTTCCACATTACACAACGTTCATGGAGTTATTACTCTAATGGAAACACTTTTTTCACTCTGAAGGGTGAGTCCTTCCCAGACGGGAAGTCCTAGTGAGTCCGGTAAAAGATCAAAGCGTTCTCTACAATCAAAATCATTTACCGTAGCTTTCAGTTACGCTGCCAAAATACCCTTGAAGTCAATTTTTCTTGTCCTTCAAGGAGCTGAACCAGAATGAGTTCAAGGTGCATTAAGAGTTCTTGATATTGTATTGAGACAACAAGCTACTAATAGGTACAGCTGAAATTTCTCCATTTTTGGTTAACGTTGAGAAATTGCTTTTTCCTCTAAACTATTTTGATTATGGGCAATGGGTACCAGGGGTTGCCTTTTGGTGAGGCAGTCGTTCTTCCATGATGATTTGAGGTTTTTTCACTGATATTGGAGCGGGTGTTACTGGTTGTTGGGGATTCCATACAAGCTTTCGGCTGAAGCCTTGGAGGATTCGGATTGTAACCAATGTACATTGCTGTAACCCATTGCTTGTCTTCTGCTTCCTTAGTATTGCCTGTTAACATTTTTCTTTGTAAATTGGCAGGCTATGAAAAATTATCGATATGATGATGTTCCTATCCTCTCTGCTTGCAGTATCTGCATTGAAGAACAGCTTAGTCGAGTTGATGGCCGTGTCCTAGATGCACCAAAGGTGATGTTTCGCACATCTCAATATAGTACAATTGTGCAAGTCATGATATGCTTCTATTTTGATATGCGGTCTTATTTCCTTTATCCTTGCTTATTACAGTTGAAGGTTAGTAGCAATGAAGATTGCTTCAGTCGTAATGGCCGGTGGAACTTCAACAAGAAGGTATTGCCAATTTCTTACGTGTTAAAATGGTGAACTCAGAGCATGTGGCTCTTGCAAGGAGCAAGATAATTATATATGCTGCCTTAGCAGAAAAGTCATTTTTGTGTTTTTATCTAGCTACCTACTTTCCTCTCTGAACAAGATTATTGTCACCATTGGGGTGGGAGAGGGAAAGAAAGAAGGTAGATAGAGTGATGCTAATTCATCAATTTTTTGTGTGCTTGTATGACATTGTACTTAATTTAGAAATCTGAAAAGTTTATTTCTGATGCAGTTACTGTTGACTTTTCAACGCCACAATGTTTGATTTTTATGACAAAATTTTGCATCCCACATCGGGTTTTGCCTGAGGAAATTCTTCTCTCGTCACTTATAAATAAGGGCTCTTATGAAGGAATCAATCGCATCACTCAAGAGAGTATTATATGGGCTATTAGTTTCTTGACTCATCTAACCCATTTATAGTCAAATATTTTAGGCTCTCTTGTTTTGAGTTTAGAAATATTTTAACTCTTTTGTAGTGCCTTATTGGTTAAAACCACTTTCCTACGGCTTTTGTATTTTCTTCTTCATAGTAAAATATTACTCCTCTCTGCGTGGACGTAGGTCAATTTGACCGAACCACGTAAATTTCTGTGTCTTTTATTTTGCTTTGTTATTTGTCTTTATTGGGTTGCCACAACCCTTTTATATGGTCGTTTTACCGCCTAATTATTATATGGCTGGTGTCTACCGCCTAATCTTTATATGGTCGTTATACCGCCTATTTTATTCTAACTTTAGTTTGTTTATTCCTGACCAGTCCTAACAAACTGGTATCAGAGTTGGTTGATATATTTTGTAAGACAGGTTCATCTCGTGGGCCCGTTCATCTGTGGGGCCCATTCATCTCGTGGGGCCGCTCATCGTGGGGCCCGCTCACCCTGTGGGGCCACTCACGAGATTTGCATATTTGTTTGACCAGTTTTTTGAGACAAATTTCAGTTACAATTTTGTGGCAACAATGACGATAACAAAGACGGTTGTCGAAAAATTCGACAGGAATGTCAACTTCGGATGTGGCAGCTCAAGATGGAGGCCATTCTTGTTCAAGACGGAGTTGATTTGGCAATACAAGGAAGAGAAAAAGCCAGAAGCTGTGAAGGATGCGGATTTCGCCGAAATGGATAAGAAGGATCCAGCATAATTTTAAATCTCTCCGATGAGGTATTGCGTGAGGTAGCAATGGAGACTTCGGCCAAGTATGTGGGATAAATTGAAAGTTTATATGAAGAAAGACAGTCGAGAATCGGCTATATCTGAAGCAGAGTTTATATATGTTTCGGATGTCTGAAGGTACATCTATACTCTCCCATCTTGATAAATTTGATTCCATTATTATGGATTTGGAGAATATAGATTCGAAAATTGATGATGAAGATCAGGCCCTATTACTTTTGTGTTCCCTTCCCCAATCCTTTAAATTTCCGTGATACTATGATTTATGGAAAGGAAACAATTTCGTATCGGAAATTAAATCTGCATTAAATCTAAAGAGCAGATAGATAGGGATATTACTGGGGAAACTAGTGGGAGTCAAGCCGATGGCTTGTTTGTTCGGGGTAGATCTGAAAAGAGAAACACAGAAAATAGAAGTAGATCCAAATCCAGACATAAAAATGTGGTGTGCAATTATTGTAAAAAGAAGGGTCATGTTATCTCTGATTGCTTTAAATTGAAAAATAAAGAAAAGCAAAAGGAGAAAAAGAGTGAGACCACCGAGGCCAGTATTGCAGTTGATGAGAATGATGGAACCATTTTCTGCGCAACGGAAAATAATTTTAGGTCTAACAATGAGTGGATCATAGATTCGGTTGTTCATATCATATGTGTCCCAATAGGGACTGGTTTTCAACATATGAATCAACTGAAGGTGGAGTTGTCTTAATGGGCAACAACGCTGCTTGTAAAGTTGTTGGTAAAGGTACAATCCGGATTAAAATGTACGATGGTATTGTGAGACACTCACAAATGTTAGACATGTTCCAGATTTGAAGAAAAATCTCATCTCTTTGGGCACTCTTGAGTCTATTGGGGTATTCAGGTGGAGGTGGAGTTCTCAAAATCACTCGTGGTGCTCTTGTTGTTATGAAGGCACACAGATCTGGTACTTTGTATATTTTGCAGGGATCTACTATTACAGGTGCTGCTGCTGTTTCAACATCATCTTTGTCAGATACCGACATCACCAAATTATGGCATATGCGTTTGGGGCACATGAGCGAAAAAGGTTGGGCATACTAAGCAAAAGAGGACTTCTTTGTGGAAAGTACCGGGCCATTGGAATTCTGTGAACACTGTATTTTTGGGAAGCAGAAAAGAGTCAGTTTCAGTTCACCAGCAATTCACAAGACCAAAGGTACTCTTGATTACATTCATTCAGATTTATGGGGTCCTTCTTGCTCCTTCTAAAGGTGGTGCCAGGTACATGTTGACTTTCATTGATGATTATTCAAGGAAATTTGGGTATATTTTCTTAAGCATAAAAATGATGTTTTCCTAACTTTCAAGCAATGGAAAGTTTTGATTGAGAAACAAACAGGAAAACATATTAAGCGGTTGAGAACAGATAATGGCATGGAATTTTGTGAAGGCGAATTTGATAGATTCTGCAAAAATGAAGGAATTGTTCGGCATCGCACTGTCAGAATGACGCCTCAACAAAATGGTGTAGCCGAACGTATGAACAGAACGCTTTTGGAGAGAGCAAGATGTATGATCTCCAATGCAGGGTTGACAAACGACTTTTGGGCAGAGGCGATCAATATGGCCTGTTATATTGTCAACCGTGCTCCTTCTGCATCTCTAAATTTCAAAACTCCTGAGAAAGTTTGGTCAGGTACTCCTGCTGATTACTCCAATTTAAAAGTTTTTGGATGTCCAGCATACATGCACGTGAATGATGAAAATTGGAGTTAGGGTAAAAAGTGCATTTTTCTTGGGTATGCTTTGGGGTGAAAGGATACAGATTATGGTGTCCTGATCCCAAATCTCCAAAATTTGTAATCAGTAGAGATGTTACTTTTGATGAATTATCTATGTTATCTTCCAAGAAGGAGTCTTCTAGTCCTTGTACTACTGATAGTACGCAGAAGCAGGTGGAGCTTGATATTGGCAGTTCTGATCCTTCTTCATCCAAATCTTCTATTCAACAAGTGCTAGTAGATGCACTTGAATCTACTGTTGAAGATAGTTCAGATGAAGATGAGTATTCCATAACCAGAGATAGATCAAGAAGAGACATTCGACCACCACAAAAATATGCAAATTTAGTTGCATATGCTTTGTCTATTGCAGAAGAAACTGATGCAATTGGTGAGCCTTCCACCTATTCAGAAGCAGTTTCTTGTGATGATTCTGCAAAGTGGTTGATTGCGATGAACTTGGGTTCTTGTAAAACTGCCATCAAATAAGAAAATAGTTGGATGCAAATGGATTTTCAAGAAAAAGGAAGGTATTCCAGGGGTTGAAAATGTAAGGTATAAAGCACGATTAGTTATAAAGAACTATAATCAGGTACAAGTTGTTGATTTTAATGAAGTATTTTCACCTGTTGTTAAACATAGCTCTATTCGTGTTTTGCTTGCTTTAGTTGTCATGTATGATTTGGAGTTAGAGTAACTTGATGTTAAGACAGGTTTCTTGCATGGTGAACTTGAAAAACAAATTTATATGAAACAATCCCAAGATTTTGAGATTGAAGGTAAGGAATACCATATTTGCTTGTTGAAAAAATTCTTATATGGATTGAAACAGTCTCCAAGACAATGGTATAAAAGGTTTGATTCCTTTATATTGGGTCATGGTTATTCAAGAAACATGTATGATAGTTGTGTTTATTTCCGGAAGTTAAAAGATGGTTCTTTCATTTATTTGCTGCTTTATGTTAATGACATGCTCATTGCTGCCAAGAATTTGTCAGAAATTCACACTTTAAAACTGTAGTTAAATAGTGAATTTGAAATGAAAGATTTGGGAGCAGTTAAGAAAATTCTTGACATGAATATCAAGCGAGATCGAGGAGTAGGGAAGTTGTTCTTGAACCAGAAAAATTACCTTGAGAAAGTCTTAGAGCATTTTGGCATGACAGATGCTAAACTGATATCTACTCCTCTTGCTAGCCATTTTCGGTTATCTATTGTTCAATCACCACAATCAGATGAAGAGGAAGATTATATGGCACGGGTTCCTTATTTCAGTGCAGTCGGCAGTGTTATGTATGCAATGATTTGTACTCGTCCAGATATCTTACATGCAATCAGTGTTGTTAGTAGATATATGTCTTGCCTTGGTAAAGAATATTGGCAGACTGTGAAGTGGATTTTCAGATACTTGCGAGGTACTTTAAATGTATGTTTGGAGTTTGGAAGAAATAATAACACTTTGGTTGGTTTTGTAAACTCAAATTACGCCGGAGATCTTGACAAAAGAAGATCACTCTCAGGTTATATATTTTGCATTAGCGGTTGTGCTGTTAGTTGGAAAACTATTCTACAACCTGTCGTAACTTTGTCTACTACAGAAGCAGAGTATATGGCTGTGACCGAGGCAATCAAAGAAGTTTTGTGGTTGAAAAGTTTGTTTAGCGAATTTAGTCTACATCAAGGTGCTATTGTTATTCACTGTGATAGTCAAAGTGCCATACACTTGACTAAAGATCAGATGTATCATGAGAGGACGAAACACATTGATGTGAAGTATCACTTCATATGGGATATTATTGCTAAAGAAAAGGTCCTTATTCAGAAAATCAATACCAAGGACAATCCAACCGATATGTTTACGAAACCTCTTCCAGTTTACAAGTTCAACCAATACTTGGATTTGGTTGGTGTTCGTTGTTGGTGATTTAGGCCCATTGGAGCTTATGTGAAGAAGGTGGAGCAGTTTTGCTATTGTCGATGATGGGACTAAAATTATGTTAAGGTGGAGATTTGTTGACTTTTCAACGGCACAATATTTGATTTTTTGGCAAAATTTTGCATCCCACATCGGGTTTTGCCTAAGGAAAGTCTTCCCTCGTCACTTATAAATAAGGGCTCTTATGAAGGAACCAATCGCACCACTCAAGAGAGTATTATATAGGTTATTAGTTTCTTGGATCATCTAACCCATTTATAGTCAAATATTTTAGACTCTCTTGTTTTGAGTTTAGAAATATTTTCTAAACCTTTTATAGTGTCTTATTGGTTTAGGAACCACTTTCCTACGCTTTTGTATTTTTTTTTTTCATAGTAAAATATTGCTCCTCTCTCGCCCGTGGACGTAGGTCAATTTGACCGAACCACGTAAATTTCTGTGTCTTTTATTTTGCTTTGTTATTTGTCTTTATTGGGTTGTCACAACCCTTTTATATGGTCGGTTTTATCGCCTATTATTATATGGCTGGTGTCTACCACCTAATCTTTATACGGTCGGTTATATCGCCTATTTTATTCTAATTTTAGTTTGTTTATTCCTGAACCAGTCCTAACAGTTACTGATGCATTTTTCTTCTTGTAAAGAAACTAGTACATCCAATGAAGATAGAACTTTGGACAGTTGTCAACTTCTCTGCCCGTTGTGACACCAGTTATCTTTCAAGGGAGCTTATTAATTGTGGAAGAAAGAAGGGCATTGTATGTTAATGAACATTCTAGCTTCCAGTTACTTCATTTTCTTTAAAAACTATGTCCTAAATTCCCTTCGTTTATTCTTCAGCATATAAAACAACCATATTCACTGATAGAGGAAGCCAAAAATCTATAACTTAGCGCTGCAGAATGAGTTCAGATGATGCAGCTTAAGTCCAAGCTTCCTAAAGCTCATCAATTTTTGCTATGTGTACTGGCAAAGTGGAAAATTTCTGATATATACGTTTAAATTTTCTGGGTAGTGTGACAAACCTTATACTGATTGAGTTCTCTTTATGACATCAAGGCCCTTGGAAGAAAATGAATCTCTGTGATCATGGTATTGTTACGCAATGCCTGTCTCCCTCCAAGATCAATGACCAATACCTGACAAATGTTCTTCTTAAAATCAATGCTAAGGTAATTGGCTCACCAAAAACAACTCAAGGTATCATTATTTGTTCTAACATTTCTTCAATATCTTGATGTTTCTGCAATCGTGTTCCATAGCTTGGAGGGATCAATTCGTTGTTATCAATAGAGTGGCCCTCGCGTATCCCACTTATCAAGGATACTCCAACAATGATCTTGGGGATGGATGTCTCTCATGGGCCACCTGGCCGATCAGATGTTCCATCTATAGCTGCTGTATTATGCTACACAGAATTATTGCCTGCACATACCAATTTTGTCTGTGATTCTGAACTTTTTCCATTTTTCTTATCTTTATTGACCAGGTCGTTGGATTTAGATCTTGGCCATTTGATATCAAAGTACAGAGCTGCTGTTCGTACGCAATCATGAAAGGTGGAAATGCTTGAATCATTAACAAATGGAGAAGATGATGGCATCATGAGGCATGTTTAATTTGGAATGTCCTTTAGTCTAGTAACATCATTAAGAATTCTGTAGAACTTACAGGCAAACTGAATTACTGCATATCTTAATCATATTTCAGCGAACTGCTTTTGGACTTTTATGTTGCAATAATGGCAAAAACCTACTCAGATAATTGTTTTCAGGTATACTCTTGTCGAGGCTAAAGCTTATATAGCTGTAGACCTTACACATCTTCACTTAGTAGATTGTCGATGAACAATTTGTCAGCTTTACATTCATTTAGATGGTTTGTGAAGACTGATTGTAATAACTGACAAATAGGAAGTCGTACATCATTTTCCTTTTCTTTCTTTTCTTCTTCTTCCTTTTTTTTTTGGTTGCTGAGGGGGTAGGGGCAATGGTTTTTGGATTATTTCTGCCTATGGCATTAATTTGCTTCTTCAGCAAGTATCACACAAGTATAGATGAATGGAATGCAAGGACATTGCTTTTGCTTTTCACAACTAGTCCACCCTGCCTTGGTTTGTGAACAAGACATGTTCGGTTGCATTAATAACACAGTGCTGCCAAGACATTTTCAATTGGAAATTCCAGAAAGGGCATTTGGTTCTTATTTTTAGTGATAGGAAAGCTTATCAGGATGCATATGGCTATTAAAAATAAATCTATTTATGCAGTTTTTTCATGCTAAATATCCATTTGAATTTACATTGGATTGTTGAAAGCTTAGTTGCCTTACTCTTACTCTATGATTGTTTCTTGTTTGGGTTTAACGGTTTTCTCATGCAGGGACAGCTTTTGCTTGCTTATTTAAATTTATCGTAAATAAGAACATTTGTTATATGTGATAAATCAACCATTGTCGTGGTTTATTGACCGCATCTTTCCCTCTCAGGGATGGAGTGAGTGAGTCACAATTTAGTTAGGTCCTGAATTTTGAGCATGATCAAATGATAAGGAATTTTGGCCATTATGCACATCATGATTTGATGTTTTTCTCTGAGGAAACATTTTCTGCTTGGTCTAGTGATGTCTTTGTGGGTTTATAGATCTGTCATGTTTTTATAGGATCTTTTTACATTTTCTCCAAATGATTGTACCCTGTTTAATCAAATGAAGACTTTATGATGTCAATGGTTGTGCGAATATTTTGTAACTCAGAAAGCCATCTGTCGTGCTGTAGTGTGACTAGTGTCCACAACCAGGTGTTTAGTCCATCTGGAGTCTGCACCCCTTTTCCTTATTATTTTCTTCGAGGTTTCCAAAATTTTCAGGCTTGCAACGAGTACGCTTACAAGCATCTTGGTGAGGTGGACTTTCCCAAATTCACTGTAATTGTGGCTCAAAAGAATCACCACACCAAATTATTTCAAGATGGTGCCCAGAAAATTTTCCACCTGGTCTCCACAGATTAATTATAACTATCATTGTAATTCTTAAGATCTATCGAACATTTCTGCCTTCCCACCAGGTTTTCATGTCTTGCTATTTGCTTTCCTACCTCATTCAGATGTCCAAGGCTCTGTCTGTCTCTCTCTCTCAATGTGTGCAGGTACTGTTGTGGACACAAACGTAGTCCGTCCGAGATATTATGACTTTTTCATGCGTGCCCAAGCAGGGGTGATTTTAAGTTATTAGTTTCTGGATTGGGTTTATGTAGTTAAATGGTATTCTAAGTCGTGAAATGATCACCTTGCTAGTAGTTTCCTCGATCCGGAGAATACTGAGGTAGATGCAAAACCTGAAACTTGACATTTAAATAAGACTTAAGATATCGTATAAAAACATCCCTGTGGTCAACTGAAATACAAGGCGGAATTTTTCCCTTCAAGGTTAAGGAATTGTGCGCCAAATATGTGTCTATGCTGAAGATAGCTTGGTAACGCTTCGCTTGAAAATAAAGAAATTTCGCTTTCTTCAATTAACAGGGAACTTCTTGGCCTGCCCACTATCATGTCTTGCTTAATGTGATTGGTTTCTCTCCTGATCACTTACAACACCTCATCCTTTGTCTCTCATATGTGTAAGATTCAGTGTATTCTTTTCTTTCCGTCCATTTTGCTGCCTCTAGCTTAGCTTCTGCATTTGATTAACATAATTATGTTTGGCTATTTTAGCTGCCAGAGGAGTACAACTGCTATCTCCATTGGTATTTTCACTTGCTCTGCTAGATCATTTTGTAATGGTCCATGATTTGAATGTCGTTTGATGGAGAAGGTTGATTTCATAATCTCGTGCCATTTCTTTGCAGCGGCTTCCGTTTATTATCCACATCTTGCAGCCCAACAAATAGGGCAGTTTATAAAGTTTGAGGATTCTTCTGAAACTTCTTCCAAGCACAAGAGTGACATCAACTAGATTTCAAGCACTAGTTCCTGCGCTCCCCAGGCTAGATTAGGGCAGGTTAGATTTCAACTAGATTTAACAGTTCTAAACAGAATGAAACATATGTAGAACACCAATAATAATTAGAGTAAGTTTTTTTTATGCAATGTCAGTGTACAAAATTTTTTATACTAGCAAGTTTAACTCATGCCACATAATATGGATTAAATGCAAAATTCAAATCATACACACGTGATATACATTCATAACTATTAGTGTAAGAAAATTGCCACATCATTAATGTATAAAAAATTAATCTTAATAATTAACTTTTTCAATGTAAACAAAATCAGCCACTTGACTAGAGTTGCACATAAAAGCTTACTTTCAATGCACAAAGGTCCTCGTCCCCTTAAATTTCAGAAACTCGGTCGTATCAATTGAGTTTTCTGTTTTTACGGTGGCAAAACTCTAACCACTATATTCACTTAGTTTTCTTACATTAGAGTGGCAAAACTCTAACCACTTCTCACTATGAGACTCTAAATATTACAGTGCCATAGGACTCGAAACTCTACTCTACTCTACACATTGAAGTTACAATTTCACTCATTACAATAACCCTCGTCAAAGTTACAAACTCAACTAGCTCGCTTATAATTTTATAAGATTGACGAGACACGATATAACCCATGGTTCGCCATCTCGGCCGAGTCCGATATCACTTGGCCGAGTCATAATTGGAACGGGGGAAACTAGCACAGTTCCGATCCCCGAATCATGGTTAATTTCATATTCACGGCAGCTCGCTCTGACACGGCCGATATTGGCTGATTCGAATCCGTGATGCATGAAATCGACCAAAATATTCAAGTCAATTCGGAGTCAACTTGGATATTTTTTTATATTGTACCTTTTTGATATTTTTTTTTTTAGTAATTTTTCAGATTTTTTTGAAAATTTTTATGTGCTATATAATGTGCGTATCACATAATATCCAATCAATATGTCTCGACGGATATGAAACAATCATGACTGTAACCTGAGACGACGAATCATGATATAACCTCTCTAGGCAACTTTGAAAGGTTTAAGAGATTTCTCAAAGCACAAGTTGGCCCAAAATGAGTACTTTCTGCATCTATTTGAATGAAAAGAATATAACATTTAAAAAGAAAAGGCTTCAAAACCTGAAGAATGTCTTGACATGAAATGCACATCTAAAAGATTTTAGACTAAAAGATCTTCCACGGATTGTTACAATAACGTCAGAAAATTACGTTATGAAATTTGGCTATCACAATTCTTGAAATTTACAATCGATGTGCTAACTCCGCAGCTGCTTTGATCCAAAAACAAGTTTCCAGGATCTGGTGCAAGAACAGCTCCAATAAAAAAAAAAAAAGCTTTCAATATGCTATGATTTAACATAAATTTTTTCATGTTGTGTTGGCCATCTTGAAGTGAACTCCACTTTGTTGTTTATGATTTATATTTGGGAAAAATCCACTTTTCGTTCCTAAACTTTAAGTTAGGGACACATTTCATCCCCAAACTTTTAGACGCACTGCATTTAGTACATGAGTTAATTATTTTTTGCCACATTTAGTCCAAAAAAGGTAAATTGCTTAATTTGGATGAAAAAGGTCACGTGTTTGGCACGTGACTGTTAAGTAAAAAATAATTTCTCAGTTAAAATCAACGGCCACGTCAGCTTTCTTCATCCAAATTAAATATTTCACCCTTTTTAGACTAAATGTGGTCCAAAATAATTAATTTATGTACTAAATGTGGTGCGTCTAAAAGTTTGGGGATGAAATGTGTCCCTAACTCAAAGTTCAGGAACGAAAAGTAGATTTTTCCCATTTATATTTTCCTTGATCCCTCTACCTCAATTCGTTAAACAATGAAGGGATGTCAGGGATCTATCATTGATTTGTAAATTAAATATGTATTACAATGTGTGGTACTAAGATAGTGTGAGTAAATAAAGACTTGTAGTTCGTTTGGATGGAAGTAAAGTGTGAGTAAAAAAAAGGATTTGAAGTTGGGCTTTTCCTTCATTTGGGAGTTTAAGTTGGGAAGAAAAGAAAACAAAATGGAACGATTTGACCAATCTAAAATACCTTGTGTTTCTTTCCTTCCTTTTTTTCCTTTAAGTGGCTGGAAATGGAAGGAAAGCTACATTTGTTCAATAAAATTTTGTGCAATGTAATTTTTAGGGTACGTTTGATAAAACTGAAATATGAAGTTTGAATCCATTAAGTTATTGAATTATTAAGTATTAAATCTAATACATTTGAGTACATATCATATTCAGTGATAAGTGAATAACTTATCACTTAATTTTAGGAGCAAATTTTGCCTAGGAAATTCAGTGTCACTTAATTAATTCAGATGTTCAATTTTTCATTATCAAACGGTCTGAATATATTAAAATCTTAATCTATTAACTTTAAGTACTGAATTGATTATCAAACAGAGCCTTACTCGTTAAACGAACATCTAGTTATTTAAATAGGAGGACAAATTTTTAAATGCAATGTGTTACTTACCTTTTCTTTTCTCTCCTAAGACTGCCAAACAACCCAAATTACAATTCTAATAATTTCTCTTCCCTTCTTATCTTTTCTAATTAGAACTTTCTTTTCTTTACTTTCTCACCTAAACTCCCAAATTAGGCATTGGTGTTTAGAGGTAGCTAACGTCGCCTGCACTATATACCTTTCATACTAACAGAAAACGAGAGGGAACAACTGAAGCAAACACATGAACAAAACCTTTCACTATATACCTTTTATACTAACAGAAGAAATTACCGTATCAATGTGACCAACAATATTTTTCGCTAGTTCGGACTTTCGCTATGAAGCCCCAATCCATTGGCAGCTACTCTAGTCTTCCCACATCCTGAGCTGGAGGGCCACTGGAAGGCTGCAAAACAAATCAAACAGTTTCCTTTTCTTCATAAAAGAACACCGCCAAAATATAACATAATTTAGACTTTTGAGGGCTGTGGTATACTATCAATATGACTGAAGGATTGTCAACAAAACCATACAAAAATAAAGAATTATGCACTGACTGTAGCATGAGCATCAAAGCCAAAAAAGGCAGTAAAACGAGCTAATGATAAGCAATTTGGGAGAGGGAGGGAGTTCAGAGATGTTAATTTGGTGAGGTTATAATTTATAAAGTGTTATGAAATAATTAAATATTGTGGATGTCTATCATTTTTATCTTATCCCCTAGCTGGTGACAAGTCTTTCACTTTCTTTGAGGTGATAAAGCTGTTACAACTTTCGAGGTGATAGAGCTGTCAAGACTTTTAATAATGCTGGCATGACAATCGATAAAGCTATCATGTCTTTTGAAAAGATTGTATCACCATTTTGAAGAAATTATCTGCTGTACTTCTTCCTTATAAATAGGGGTTAACCCCCTCTTGTATCGATCATAGAAAAGTAATAGAAAATTGAGGTTTCATTTAAGTGAGTGAAAAAATAGTTCTTTTCTTACTTTTCTCTTCTCCTGACCTCTTTAGTATTCTTGTTTTTCTTAATATAATACCTACAACATAAACAACTCAAATATTATATCATATTAGCATTAGTTTCATAGCACATTATTAGCACGATATGCTATCAAGATTCTATCAATGTCAAATCAATTGTTGGGCATTTTCTGGGACAACTCTTGACGAACTATTAAGGTAAATTTCTTTCTCACAAATTTATTTCAATTTATTATGGCTAATTTTTGAACGATCGCAAAGTACAAGTAACTAGTACTAAGCAACCACTAAGCACAAACATATACTTTTCAACATTTTGGAGGTAATATTTCTTCTTTCAATTCTACTTTTTTATCTTTATTATTATAAGAATTATTTGTTATGGATACTTACATCCTGATGCAATGAGTTTTGAAGATGTTATTATAGAAAATCAATTATGCTTAAGAATCTACTTGTCCTTTGAAATACTTAAATGAAAAAAGATTCGACCACTTGAAAATGGTCGTTCTTTAAAGAAAAAGATTTGGCCGCCTGAAGATGATCATTCTTTCCAAAGTTTGGTATGATAAATTTACCTATGGTTGCAAGAACATAATTCTACAATGTTCAAAATTACTTTTCAGTTGAAATTGTGTAGAGAAAATTTTACTCATGAGATACATTAAAAATGATATTTTCCACAATTGATTCTCGAATATGCTCCTATAGAAGCAATATTGAGAGAAAATTTTAAGAAATATTCTGTGCTTATTGCATGCTAACTCTAGCCTATTCCCAGAAGTGAATGCAACTAAAATTCAATTTGCTTGTTATGGTTGTGTCCATGGCCGTAGTTTTGATAAATATGTATCTTGCCATGACAAGAGTAAAAATTACCACCTGAAGTGGGATAATAATAACAAGGATAAGAAAAGAAGGATCTTGAAAACAAATGTCCTGAAATACATTTGACTAATCAAAATCAAACATTATTGACATAACATCTTGACATGGCCAATTTCTTCAAACACCCTGAAGGTGTATGATGTATGATGATCGATTTGATTTATGATAGTAATTGAATTTTCTTCCTGAAAAGAAATAAATGTCAAATATTTGGGATATGGTGATGATATTTGTTCCATAAGAATTATGGTGACAATGATATGTGTCTCATTTCTCTCATTAATAAGTGTTACTATACACACTATATTCCAATTTGAAAATAAGAGAGACAAACACAATTAGCGGTAGTGCTCAAGTGATTGAAAGTTTCGGAAGAGCCATTGTTATATTTCTCTTTGTAGAAGAAAAGTTTATAATAAATAAAACACTACTCTTTACCAAATCTCGAAGGAATTTATAGAATTTTAAATATATCTGCCAAAATGGATATCATATCGAGGCACTAAATGAGACAATAATAAATATCATGTTTAGAAATCAAGTGAGACGAATGTTGATTATATCACAATAACCATTCAAGAGAGAAATGCTTATCGATATAGTAGTTTTCATTCTCATTTGATTTATAATCATCACCTGTAGAAAACTAGAAGTTTACTGATCCCAATGAATTTATGATTTGACAAAAGTGAGAATATTTAAAAGCCGACAAGTATTTATACAAACCTCCTTTATATTATATGTGGTTCCAATAGAAATTTAAATTTTAAAATTTAAAAATCTATATCGGGTATGAATTATCCTTTATAATTAAAATATCGTGAATGTTGATGGTGATCTATTTATAATTGCCAACATTTGGGGGAGAAAAAAAAAATCAATTGAAAGGAAATCACTTGAAAAATTGGATTTGTTCGATCCTGCATACAAAATAACGTGAACTAAAAGTTTAAAAGATTATTCATTTGCCAGAAAAGTTGCAAATCATATATATTTATCGACTCCAGAAGAATTATGAAATCAAATATTCCTGCAGGAAATACTCTGTTTAAAATTGATATCCCTGGAGGACATGTACAAGTGCTACAACTGTTTTAAGGTCACCTATCTAAATAAGGTATAAGTGATTTCAGATATCTTCAGAGATTAAATAAACGTCATGACAAAATTCAATCTCCTAAAGAGATCGCTCATGAAGAGCCAACTCTTGTAGAGTTTACTCCTGAAGAGAATGAAATCATAGAAAATTTGATTGGAGCCTAATGAATATAGCACTTGATATTAAAAAAAATTGATGAGGATCATGAATCTAAATCGGTTGATGAATGTTGGCATAGAAATGATTAGCCGAAAATAGAAAGATGCGATTCCATTAGCATCGAATTCACGGTGTATAATAAAAAGTCTTTGGACATGTAGTCCAAAATATCCAAAGGGTATAAAGCCAATTGAATATAAATATTCGTTGATGATCTTAATTAGAACTTCTAAAGAGCTTCAAAAGGCCCATGAGTATTTAAAGAAATAATTTGAGATCAAAATTTTGGAGAGACTAAATTTTGCCTTGATTTATAGATTGAGCATTTGGAAGGTGGAATTTGTATCCACCAAACTATTTATAACTCAGAACGGTATTAAAACGATTTTTTTACAAATAAAGCACATCCACTGAGTACTTCGATGGTCGTCAAGTCTTCTCAATCTAGATAAGGATCCTTTTAGACAAAAAGAGGAATATGAAGAGATTCTTGGTCCTAAAGTACCATATCTCAATGCAATTGGTGCACTAATATTATTTCGCTAAATATACAAGATTAGATATATCATTTGCTACAAATCTATTAGAAAGATTTAGTTCCTCTCCTACCAAAACGATATTCGAATGGTATTAAACATTTTTTTTGCTATGTCCAAGGAATAGTTGATCTTGGCCTATTTCTATTCGAATAAATCTCGACATGAATTGTTGGGTTTATACTAATATTGGATATTTATCTGACCACAATAAAGCAAGATCTCAGATTGAATATCCATTTACATCTAAGTGGTACAGCTATTTCATGGCAATCTACAAAACAATCAATAGCTACCACTTCTTCTATCATGCTTAGATAATAGTAATTCATGAGGCTAGTCGAGAATGATTTTGACTAAGATCAATGACCTATTATATTCAAAAAAATAGTGGGTTATCCTCTGAAGGAGAAAATCCTCCGATTACATTATATGAAGATAATGTAGTTGTATAACCCAATTGAAAGGAGGATATATTAAAAGAGATAGAACGAAACATATTTCATCAAAATTCTTCTTTATCTATGATCTGCCAGAAGAATGGTGAAATCGATGTGCAACAGATCCGATCTAGCAATAATCTAGGAGATTTATTTACCAAGGCATGCGACTGCAACATTTGAAAAATTGGTGAAAAATATTGGAATGCGTCAACTAAAAGATCTCAAATTATGTTTGAATTAGGGGGAGAAATTTAAATACAAGAATAGTTGTATTCTTTTCCTTCATTAGGGTTTTTTCCCACTAGGTTTTTTCCCAATAAGGTTTTAACAAGATATATTCTTTTTGTAATAAACATCTAAGGGGGAGTGTTATGAAATAATTAAATATTGTAAATGTCTATCACTTTTATCTCATCCCCTAAATAGTGACAAAGTTTTTCACATTGTTTGAGGTGATAAAGCAATTACGACTTTTGACGCGATAAAGTTGGCACGACTTTCAATAAAGCTATTACGAATCTCGATAAATATGGCATGACAATTGATAAAGCTATCATGTCTTACGAGAAGATCATATCACCATCTTAAAAAAGCTAGCTACTGTACTTTTCCCCTCTAAACAGTGGTTAACCCCCTCTTGTATTTATGATAGAAAAGTAATAGAAAATTGAGGTTCCATTTGAGTGAGTAAAAGAATAATTCTTTTCTTACTTTTCTCTTCTCTTGAACTCTTTAGTTCTCTTGTTTTTCTTAATATAATACCTACCACATAAACAACTCAAATCTTATATCACGTTAGCATTAGTTTCATAATATAAAGATAGAAAAGATTTGCATGGTTGGAAGGGAGACAACAGTTTTGGAATAGGAAAATCACTATGATGACATGGCACGTTTTACACCACTAGTCACAAACACAACAAAAATAATAAATAAATTTAATATAGTCTCTAAAAAAATACTCCACAATTTCTCAAATATAACAAATAATAAATGAATTTAATATAGTCTCTAAACAAACACTCCACAATTTCTCAAATATAATTAAACCTTAGGGGTTATAAACAAATTTATTATAGTTGATTAACAAATTCCTGCAAGTATACATGATCGATCGTAGTAGTAAATTATTTGTAGTATTTCAAGGTCGAAACCAATAAAAAAGAGTTAATTTCCTACCTTAATTATTCTAACAAAATTTGTAAAAGTTGATTTGTAAAAAAATTAGATTACTAAGTGATAAGTAAAATAAGTGATCAAATCATATTAAAGAGTAGTTGAGAAAACAACAGACGTAAACATAGGGTTTTAGGTTTAATCTAGAATTTGCTTTAATTCTCCAGTTATCTTCTTAACGAGCCATGAACAGATCACACAATTATATTTTAGATTACCTTTCGATACATGTAAAGTGTGTCTAATTAATTCTCACATCTCTCTTGAGATCGTAAGTATTTAATTAAACCCTTTAAAAGTTTGGGTGATATAATTACATCGCACAAATCCTGCCCTACTCTCGTGATTAAATTAAGTATGTTTTTATATCCAATGCACTATTGTATCTCGTTTCTTAGTTCAATACAATCCAAAGATCATGCTCATGTAGATCAAATATAAACAAGTCATTGAAAGCAAAAAACATAAATCACAGCAATAGTCAAGAATTTAATTTTAAAAATTAGCCAAAATTCCTTCATAGAATCCTAACCCTAGAATAAATTTAGCTCAGCATGCTGGAAAAAATTAAAACCACAAAATTCAAAGAGTTAATACAAAGATAAGAATAAGAGTAAGAAAACTTCTCAGTTGCTTGCTCCAATCATCACCTTGTGCACTCCATGATTCGCCACATTCGATCTTGATTTCTTAAGAAAGAAATATGAAGAGTTGTTAAACTAAATGAGAAGACTTCATTTAACTCTAAAGAGTTGTTAAATGTTTCTAACCCTTAAAAACATCCTAAATGTCTCCTATTTATAACAACTAAAAAGAACAAGTGAATCTTGGACGGAAAAGGTTTCTTGTAGTTGAATAAATCCACACGTGATGACACTCCAAGATGACCGGTGCCATGACCAATCCAATTACTAGCACCGGTCATCACGCCTTAATATTAAGTTCCAAGTTCTGGTGATGTTCGGCGCCATGGTGTTAGGTCTGAAGACAACTTAAGAGGGGGATGAATTAGGTTAATTAAAAAGCTAATCAAGTTAAAGGGCACTTTTTACTTAATATGAAATTTACCCTCTTTTCTAAGTGATTACACAATGAATTAATCAATAAAGGAGCAATATCATTTTAGAGTAGAAGAGATAAGCAATTAAGGTTCACAAGATGATAAATAAAAAGGAAAGAATTGCAAACCAATTGACTGTCAAACTCTTCTTGAACTCGAAGATCAATTCACAAAACTAGCTTCTTCAAGTTGATGAAATACGATCAATCTTGTGTACAAAGAAAGGCTCACTTCCTCCTTACCCCAAACTCCACTCGGCCAAATTAGAAAGTTTTACAATCCCTTAGGATAACCCTCACAAAACTACACTATTGAAGTATTTTCTCACAAATGAAAAGTTTATACGAATCTTACACCACAAAGAGTACAAATGTTCCTTGAAGAGTATTTTCTCACTAAAACTATTCTTAATCTCTTGTATTTTCAGTGTGTAAAAGTTGTTTGAAGTTTCTGGACCATGCAATATTTATATGAAACTAAAAAATGTTTCATTAATGTTTCCAACGGATAGAAGGTAACTGAAGAGTCAACTAGCCGTTGAGAGTGTCGGATGTCCGGTACTTCCGATGCTTACGTCCGAAAGCGGACAGAGAGTTTGAAAAATCTTTTTTAATTCTATCGGACGTCCGGTTCTTCCGATGCTTGCATCTGATAACAGACAGAGAATTTGAAGAATCATCTCAATTCTATCGGATACCCGGTGATGGAGTTCTTTGTACATTCGAAAGCAGACAGAGAGTTTAAAAGATTATTTCAATTCTTTTCGGACGTCCGGTGAGGATGTTCTGCATCCGATATGATCTTGTACTGTTTATCGGACTCCGGTATTATCTTTGTGAGCGTCCGACAGCTTTCATCTTCCTTTATCTTCTTTCAATTGCTTTTGTTCTTTGAATCAAGTTGCTTCAGAGTTGAAAGGATTTCTTATTAAAAAAATATTAGTATTATCTAATTATTTTATAACTATCAAAAGATAGGACCAACATCAACATTCTCCCCCTTTTTATGATGACAAAACAATGGATGAAAAGAAAAAAAATGAGCAGAAGCTTTCTCTTACTCATAACATTCAAAATCATTAAGTACCAACTCATAGCATCTCCCCCTTACACATAGGATCCATTCTCCCCCTTTTTGTCATCATAAAATTAGAGAGTAATTGCCAGCAGAATCTGTGACGACCCCACCTCCCCATAAGGCGTACCCTAGGGTTTAGTACGTCGCCTGCTCAGCTCTCGCCATTACTCACTCACTCGTATTTCGAGATAATAACTTACATCCATAGAAACTAAATAACACAACAAATTCAAACTTGATATATACATTGATGTTCAGGTCCAACTACAAGGCTCACACACGCCCCAAATACATTAACGAGTTTACAATCCAAGTACAAACAACCTAGTCGAGTGCTAGCGTGAGTAAAATTTCAAAATTTAAAACAACTAGACTACGCTAGTCTGTACACGTCTCACGCCACGCTCGTACCCCCTGTAAGGAAAACAAAACTAACGGAGTGAGGTAAAACTCAGTGGTGTTCCAAATAGCAATTTGACCATTAATTAACAGTGAATGTAACATAATAGTGAAATAGCGAGCAATACACTTTGCACAGTCAATATTTCATTTTCAGTATTTCACATAAAAGGATACAGTTGCCTTGGTAAACCAGTTCCACCATAACTTGATCAAATAGTAGTTGACACTCTGCCAACTTTCAAGTAAGGTAGCTAGTCCAGTAGTATACCACTTAACTCCAATTTTCGTCCACCAACCAAACCCCTTACCGGACTCGAATTCCAAGATAAACATTGGTGGTAATACTCGAGTATACCGATTAGTCGAGGAGATAACACTCCACTCGACAACACTAACTACCTAGGGTTCGTTATCTAATCGACCAGGCCCTTGTCGGCTCAACTCGATTAACTAGCCACAGGGTTTTTGGAATTCCAGACAAGATACAATTCATATGCATGTATATCAATTCAACTGAAATCAATGACCAAGAACAAATCACATTAGGGCAAGTGGCGATAAAGTACACGTTTACCCTATCAATCCACTCATATATCATGTACACACATTATGCAAGTATTAAACCAAGTGTCAAGTGTAATCAGGTATTTGGAAGCACTCACCAAAAGATGTAGTGCCTTTACAGGTTACGTTCGGGTATTACTCCGTGTTTGGAGTCCAAATCTGCCAGAAACATTGTTTAAGAGTTTTGAAAATTAACTAAGGTTCGAAACTTTAAACGTTTCGTTTAACGAGAATCAAGTAATTGAAACTCATTTAGAGAATATTCGTAAAACTCTTTACTCGCTCTTCAAACTGTAAAACTTTGAAGCAATTATACTTTGAAATACCATTTGCGTCGAAAAAACGAGGAAAAAACGTATTTCTATTAGTTGTAAATTTCATTTTTCCAAGGGTACAAGTTTCGGCCGAATTCCAACTTATATACCTCCACAAAAGGGGACTCGAATAACCTAGACAATTCGAGTTAGATTCGTCCTCAAATCCTTACTCAAGTCGCGAGTAACTCTACCTAACCCTCAAGCGAAAATTTGGGTAGCACGCCCTTTGGTTTTACCTATTTTTCATCAATTTATGGTTTCATTGTTTCTCAACTCAGCCCCGCTAACACACACAAGTAATGTTACTAACATATCCCTTCAATTAGGCTCCAAAATCATCCAATTATAAACACAAGTGTTATAATACAATCGGAAATCAGTTTTGAAGACAAAAGCTAAACAGTAGATTTGACATCTTGTAACATTTGGTCCACAACTGGAGCTACGTTTATCGGATTGGGTGCACTTATACCGTTTCGAAATTAAGACCAAGGGTTACAACTTTCATGAAGACAACTTAACCTAGTTCACCGTTGATCTAAGTCGAATTTGCCAATTACAGAACCAGAGATTCATGGTCAGTCTGGTTGTCAGTACTGAGTTCAACCGGCAATAACTCAAGTTACACAATTCCGTTTGAGGCGTTTTCAGATGTGTTGGAAATCTGAAACATAGGGTTAAAAGTTTTGTGTTTTGGCCAAAGGCTGATTTGATACGGATTAAGGTGAAAAATGAAGTCAAACTTGTGAAATCTCAAAATTGTCCACGAAATGAGGCTTTTGGCAGTCAGGGGTATTTCGGTTATTTCACATGATACAGTGCTCCGATTGAGCTGAAAGTTTACAGACAGCTATATAACATCATATTCTACAACTTTCATGTTTTAATCTAAGCCTAATTCGTCCTCCATCATGGCCAAATGAAACTGGTCAGAACATAGCAGTTCAAGGAGTTAATGCTGGAAATTGATGAATTCAAGGTTTATATTCTCATTCATGTCTTAAACTACCATCCCAACTCCCTATCAAACCTTAGAAACATCATATGCTATTCAAACAATAAGAAATACAATTGAACAATACAAACCCTAACTCAAAAACCACCATATCCATCAAAACTATCAAAAGAACTATCATTTGCCACAAGTATGAGTTGTTATACAAACTTAAGCAAGAGTAAGGAAGAGATAAAGGAAGACAGCCATAATACCTCTCTAAGATGCTTGCAAGAGAAATCCTTCACCTTTCCTTTCAAAAACTTCGCCACACAAAACTTTAATCTTCCCTAAAGAGCAACTTATATGGAGTAGTTTGCAAGATTTGTGGTTGGAGTTCAAGATTGAAGCAAGAAAAGATGGGTGCAAGAAAAAGTCTTTCCTCTCTTCTCTCTTCCTCAAGAATTCGGCCAAGCAAGAAAGAAATGAAGAAAATTGGGTCAAATATTTGTTTTAGGAAAGTTAAAACAAGTTGGTCAAAGTCCAACTTCCATAGGTGTCATGACACTTTTTTTTTCTAGGCTTTTCTCTCATTTCTTTTGGTCAAATATTGTGGCTGATTAAAGAGATATTTTTAGGGTTAATTAGCTGAAATAAAGTGAGAAGATTAAGGTAATAAAGTAGTGGTAAAGTGGTGTACTCACTCGGTAACAAACGATACACTTCGATTCACACCGTTTTTTCTTAAGTCGCACGTACTAGGATTTTCACTTTATAATTTACTAATTTATTATTATTACTTCTAATCACACATTTAATATCATCTAAAACTCACTCTTAATCACTAAATTGAGTACACACTCCGTACCGATTACTCACACTACGAAAAGAACTAAATCCTAGTTTATCTTAACGATGAAATTAAAAGGGAAACCCTTGGTTTCTATGATTAATTTGTAACTATTGGGAAGTGAATATGTAATAAAGCTATTGTAAGATAATAATTTTCAAATTAAAGGAAATTATAAAAACAAATATAGGGAATTTACAAGTCCTCACAGAATCCATCAGCCAAAATCCATTAATAACAAAAATAACAGAAAAATTCATTAATAATACCAAAATTCAGCAACCATCATCAGCCAAAACAGAAAATAACACCAAGATCCATCAATGTCAACTAAAATGCATTAGTCATTCAATTAACAGTCATATCAATCAACATGCATATAAAAAACATCAGAGAGATCCATTAGTACAGAGTATTAAAAACATCAAAAGAAAAATTACAAAAAACCATGAAAAATACATCCTAATATGAAATGCAAATGTCCCTAAAGTGTCTAAATTATGATTTTAGATGATCCGGGTCTTCTTCTTGCAAGATGAAATTGAGAGGGGATCCAATTCATCTTCAGTCTCTTTGATAGGATGTTAATTGTTAGTCATTTTCTGATTGATTTTCCTAATTATTTGTGCCAAATATTTTGTTAATTGTCGGATTTTATTTATAATTGGCATTTGGATATAATTGCAGGGGTGGAGTACAAAATCCTGAAAAGTAAAGGATGAGATGTGCAAATATGCAAAGAGTTACAACCCAATTCCAATTGAAGGACAAAAGGCTTCCTATTTTGATGGCCGTTTGGTGCGTTGGCAGAGGAAACCAAAAAGAAATAGGACTCTTTGTAATTAGTCCTTGGAGATTAGGAAACAAGGAGTCAGAGGTTTTCCTTGTTCAGAGGGAAATTCTTCTTATTAGTAGGGATAGTTTCGTCTTTTGGGCTTGGCCCCGGGTTCCGGCGTTTCTTTGTTTTCTTCTCTTCGGTCTCTGCTATGAGAAACCTGGGGGAACATAGCTTTGTTTTAGAGAATTACTTCTGCAATTTTGCATGGGATTTCCTCCATGAAGATGAACAACTCTCTTTTTCTAGTCAAAGGTTAATTTGAAGACGCGGTTCCAAATATCTGTGAAATCGAATTATTTTACTTATTTCTTTTATTCATTGGTATTCGTACGTTTTTTGTTTAATTGCTTATGATTGTTTTGTTATTTGAATGTCAAGGCCCCGATATTCGAATTAACCTAATAATCTACTGTCATATTAATTGATTGAATCCGTAATTGTTTTGATTGATTAATTACCAGTGGCGACTAGTGTGATTGGTTTCATATTAGGAAACGTATATCTAATTTAAACAAACCCTCGTAGCGTGTTTGTTAGTTAGGGTTGGATTTTCTAATTCTTAATGCAATCGAGAAATTAAATCCTAAGGTCGTACCTAGGGTTATTTCTTGGTTAGAAAATAGTTAACGGTCGTACCTTGACTATCGAAAAAGTAAGGAAAGGTTGGTTGTTTATCGCATGTATGACAACTATAACCAATCTAGTAATGAGTAATTGAATTATCTTTCATCGATGATCAGTTGAATGGACCGTGTCTGAAAAGTTGCACCTTTACTAGAGTCGTATTGGTTATTGATTAATTCTTGTTTATTTCTATTAGTTGTTTCATTAGTTAGTTAATTAGTTATTTTATATTTTCCAAAAATCCCCATACTCTGAACTTTAGAGGAAACGAATTATCCTCAATCCCTGTGGATTCGACCCTACTCACCGTTATATATAAAATTTGTATTTCTCTTGAGTAGGTATTATTATTGTACAGATTCACACCTGTCAATTTTTGGCGCCGGTTGTCCGGGACTGGTGCTTGATTAATTTGTTTCTTTTTTAGTTCATCTTGTTTTTTTTCTTATTTTTTTATATATGTTTATGGCTGCTAACATTCCGTTTTTGGTGATAGAGTGGGATTTTATTTCTAGAAGGGGTTATGAGACTCATGTTTTTTTCTAATAATAAAGTGGCTGTTGCAAATTGTGAAAGTTTTATTTTTGTTCTCAAATCATTCAACTGACATATAAACCCGCATTTCAAGATGGCCTAAGTGCTCCAATCGGTATTTTTGGAAATTTTTCACCTCAATATCAAACGTGGTATAACCCTTATTCAAACAGGTATGAGCAAGGATGGTGGGATGATTCCAATTTTAATTATGCGACCAGGCCAATGGATTTTCAACAGCAAGAGTTTCAACAGCCATCATCCATGTCAGTATGTCTCTTGAAGATGATTGAATTACTAGTGCTAATACATATCGATTTCACCAGAGACACAAGCGATGGCGGATCAAGTGCAACTATTGACATCCGGATGGTGGATCAAATGCATCTATTGACATCCAGGATAACGCAATTAGCTTTCTCACATGTGTGAAGAATTACCCTCACAGACCAACCTCAACCTTGAAGAAGATGAAAGTGCAATTATCCGAACAAATGACATGGAACTGCAAGAGTCTCAAGAAAATGGATCTAAAGATGCAATTGAAAAGGAAGTTGAAGTGCAAGAAATGAGACGCCAACATCAACTCATTCAAGTGAATAAATCAGTGAACAATCTTCAAATGCGGTGACATCTCCTCCATTTCTTAATCAATATTCTCCTGACTCTTATTCTTCAATTCCTGTTAGTGATATTGACTTTATAAACCAGAAAATTTTGAATTTCATGACAGGAATAAATTAAGAGTAGCGACGGCAAAATATCTTGGACCAATAAATACGCGTGATGGAGGAGTGAGTGGGAGAATTCAAATTATCATGACTTGTTTGGTGCGCATCTACTAGTCCATGGAAGACCGTAACTCGTGTGTCAAGATTACTCTATTTACGAGGTTATCAGGACTATATAGAGGATGAAACATTGAAACGAGCCACAAGATTTTATCCTCCCTGAACAAACATGACAATGTCTAGCCAAAACATTAAAGAAAGCGCTTTTTGGGAGGCAACCCAAATATTGGTTTTGTTTGTTTTTTGTTGTTCAATTTTTAAATTTGTCGTTTCTCACTTGGGTACTAGTCGATCTTGATGTTTTCTTCACTGTGACCGAAACAGGTAATCTTGGCGTGCCCACGCGAGGAGGGCACGCGTTAATCGTCTAAACCCCAGTCCTCATGATCAGTAGGACGTTTTCCAATCTTGGCGTGCCCACGCCATGTTAGTAAAATCTCAACATCTTGTGATGTCGGCAGGAAATGGAATCTTGGCGTGCCCACGCGAGAAGGGCACGCGTTAAGTTGCAAAAAATGATTCCCAAGGTCAGTGGACATTTTATAATTTTGGCGTGGCCACGCGGTGTTTGACGACCCAAAACTTGAAAAAAAAATTTGAAAAATAAAAAAATAAAAAAATTTTCCTTTTAAACCTTCATTTTTTTTCTTTCAAGAATTCAAAATTTGAAATTTTAATTCGAAAAAAAAATGAAAAAAATTTTGAAAAAAACAAAAAAACTATTTTATTTTCTTTTTCTCTTTTCTTTTCCTTCTTCTTTTCTTTCTTTCTTTCTTTCTTTCTTTTCTTTTCTTTCTCTCTTCTTCCCTAATTCCCTTTTCCCCTTTTCTCTTTCGGCCGAACGCTGCGCCACCCCGCCGCCGCTGTCCTCCTCCTCGCCGTCTCTTTCTCTCTTGATCTCACTCTCCGCTGCCACCTACCACTCGTGCGCTGCAAGCTAGCCCAGCTCCGCCGCACGATGCCTCCTTCCCACCAGCTTGCAGTCACGCGCACTAGCCCCGCTCCCCTGCACTTTCTCATTGCTGCGGCGTCACCACCTGTCTAATTTTGACAGGTGGAGGTATTGAAATTTCTCCCTCATTTAGTATTTCTCTGAATCCTCAATTGCTGGGATTTGTGTCTTTTTCTTGGGTTTCTTGATGGATAAAAACAGGAGGTGATTTGCTTGATTATTTCTTTCCCGTTGAACTGTTTGGGAGTTTCTGTTGCATTTTTGGTACTTGGTTTTTGAGGGCATCTCTGATAGTTAATTTATTTGGGAGCTAGTTGGGGTTGATTTGGGAGTTCTTTGCAAATTGATTCCCAATTTGGTTTCTTCTACTTTCTGGTACTGTTTGGTGTTGTTAGGATGTCTCAGTGGTTTGGGTTGCATGTTTGAAACTGCTATTACTGGACTTGCTGAATTCTTGGGGACATTTGTTGCGATTTTGGGTAGAATTGAGCTCATTTGTTGAGATTCGTTGATTTGTTTAGACACTATTACCGTTCCTAGTTTGTTTGATCGGCATTTTCATTAGAATTGATTGCGTTCAAGCACATTGTTGGACGTCCTCTGCCATTGATTGAAACTGCTGCATTGTCTGGGGATTTGCTGGTTTGATGGTTAAATAAAGTGCACGTTTCATTGTTAACTTGGGCGACATTATTATTGTCAAGTGATTACTGGCTTTATTGGCTTTTATTGACTCATTTATTCAGTGAAATTCTAGTTCTTTGTCGCACTCTGTTGGACTTTTGGAATTTCTGTTTCCTTTGTTGAGTTGGTTGTTCAGTGGTGACCATGGTGAGCCCCAGATCCTCTTCTAGGTCTAGGACCTCCCAACCTCCACTCCCCTCATCGCCGCCGCTGTCGCTTGGACCAAGACGTACGCCGAAGCTCTCCTTCCCTCTGCAATCCTTCACTGTTGCACATTACCGGTAGCACCATTTTCACTCCACCGTTCCTACCTAATCCATAGCTGTCTGAGACCTTCCACCACGTAGTCAGGTAAGTTTCGTTGTCCTGTTTGCTTTCTTTGCTTTATGACCTCCATTGAGCACAATGTCGGATTTAGGTGTGGGGGGATGAGCTGTGGTACAGCTAGTATTTTTTAATTTTTCTTTTAGATGTTTTTTCTTTATTTCTTGTCATTTGTTCTGTTTTTCTTTTATTTTCTTTTTACTTTTTACTTCTGTGACTACCAAAGGATTGATGATGCGTTTGTTTATGCCCCAATTCTACTATTGTCAAGTTTTTAATAATAAAAAGTGTATCAAGTTAATGTGGTTGAGTCCAAGAAGCATCTCTTTGGTGAATATCGGTGATTGTTTTGACTCTTCTAAATTTTTTGTTAACTTTTCTAGGTATAGGGAATGATTGTTGTCATTTTTCATGTGAATTGGTCCAATTATTAACTTTAGTTCTCCATGTTTGAAAATAAGAGGCTGGCTGCTGTTACGTGTGTGTTATTTTTTATTATTGTCTATATGGTTGTAAATAAGAGTTGACTGTACTCTACTAGTTGTTACTACTGAGTAACGGGCGATCCTTATCTAAAGTGTCGATTCTCGCGTCAAAAAATAGTAGTTGCTATGAGTGCGTAGTCGTGTAGCGATGGGGCTGAGTAACCGGGCTCCTTCATCTAGCAAATGTTGGAGTTCGCGTCAAAAGGCTCTATTAGTTTGGTGCCATCTACTAATCCATGGAAGACCGTAACTCGTGTGTTCAAGAATTACTCTATTTACGGAGGGTTATAAGGACTATATAGAGGATGAAGCACTGAAACGAGCCACAGATTTTATCCTCCCTGAACAAACATGACAATGTCTAGCCAAAAAACATTAAAGAAAGACACTTTTTGGGAGGTAACCCAAATATTGGTTTTGTTTGTTTTTTTGTTGTTTCAAATCTTTAAAATTTGTCGTTTCTCACTTGGGTACTAGTCAATCTTGATGTTTTCTTTCACTGTGACCGAAACAGGTAATCTTTGGCGTGCCCACGCCGAGGAGGGCACGCGTTAATCGTCTAAACCTTAGTCTCATGGTCAATGGCGTTTTCCAATCTTGGCGTGCCCACGCGCCATGTTAGTAAAATCTCAACATCTTGTGATGTCGGCAGGAAATGGAATCATGGCGTGCCCACGCGAGAAGGGCACGCGTTAAGTTGCAAAAAATAACTCCCAAGGTCAGTGGACGTTTTATATTCTTGGTGTGCCCACGCGGTGTTTTGACGACACAAAACCTGAAAAAAAAAATTTGAAAAATAAAAAATAAAAAAATTTTCCTTTTAAACCTTCAGTTTTTTTTTCTTTCAAGAATTCAAAATTTTGAAATTTTAATTAAAAAAATGAAAAAAACCAAAAAAAACCATTTTATTTTCTTTTCCTTCTTCTTTTCTTTCTTTCTTTCTTTCCTTTCTTTTCTTTCTCTCTTCTTCCCTAATTCCATTTTCCCCTTTTCTCTTTCGGGCGAACGCTGCGCCACCTCGCCGCCGCTGTCCTCCTCCATTCCCCCTCCTCGCCGTCTCTCTCTCTCTCGATCTCACTCTCCGCCGTCACCCACTACTCGTGCGCCTCGAGCTAGCCCAACGCCGCCGCACGACGCCTCCTTCCCACTAGCTTGCAGTCACGCGCACTAGCCCCGCTCCCCTGCACTCTTCATCATCTGCTTCACTATCATCAGTAGTTGGAGCCTTGCCTTTGTCTGAAATTAGGGGATCATGAGGAGTAGGCTGAGAGCTCGAGGCATTGTGTTCAGCAGTAGGAGGAGTGGACTTAGTGTGTGGCTCCTTTTGATGTGTATGTTCTTCCTCTTGTGGGACAGGAGGCATAAGCAGATTTCTCTTATCCAAGAATGTAGCTTGTTGTTCAGGTGTCATGGTCATCATTAGACCATCTTCAAGGAGAAGGACATGTTGTTTGAGTTTCTCAAGTAGGCGAATGAGTTCTTGATTGGATGAAGTGAGTTAAGTGGAGGATTTGCGGGGATGAATGGAAAAGGGCGAAATGACACGAGACTGTTTGGAAGGTCTAGGAGTAACAGACGCTTCATGACGACTTTTGGTTCTAGACTCCAAGACGGCTTCCTTATAGCACTAGTGGCCATAAAAAAAATCTGATATTTTTTCTCTCAAAATATGTTTTGGTGAAAACAGAAGATGAAGTTTCTTTTGGAGATATTCCAGTGAAAGGAATTTTGAAATGAGTAAAATTTGGAATTATAAACTTTTCATAAGAGAGTTTCCTACGGCTGTCAGTGCTGAGTTTGAGTAGAAATTTACACATGACAAAACCAAAGTCAATTCTGATTTTCTCAATAAAGCAATAAAATAGATAAAGTTTCATTTTGTTGGCATTAGTCCCATGACCATCAGTAGGAATCAGTAGATTTGAAATGATTGTAAAAATGATTAGATTTTGAGAACTAAAATCCTCCAATTAGGCCTCAGTAGGTGTGTTAAAGCGGATTTGAAAGTAGACCATCAGTTTTTCAACGTGAAAATAGTGATAAGCAGTTGGAAATTCTTCATATGAGAAAAAGTTACAATTTTACTACGAGAGCCTTCTTGGATTTTTGTTTTCAAAATTAAATTAACAACATTAGGAGTAAGTAGAATGTCTACGCCATTAATACGTGAGACAAGTTCAGTATGAGAACTACCCTTCCTAAAATTGGCAAAAAACAGATATAGCATTTCAGGATAGTATGTGTTTCGCAGAGACAGAATATGAAACCATTTTTGGAATTCGAAAAACTTAAGAACAGGGTCTAAATCAAGCTTACGGAATTTAGAGGGAATGATGGTTCTTTGAGTAATGAAACTTTTTTGTGAAATTCACTCAAATTTGTCTCTGGCACCATCATCGATGAATTTAGGCAATGTGGTGGGTTGTGGTTCGGTTTGATCAGTTTGTTTCCTTTTATCACCACGTTCTCAGACCGAAAAATCGATTTTCTTGTTGATAGCACCACAGTTTTTTCATCTCTGAATGAAGTTGTGCGTCCGGTACCGAAAGATCCACCTCTCAATCAGACCATAGTGAAATGTGAAGTGGTTTTCTTTCAGAATGTTATGGAAATGTGGATGAAAATGATTAACCTTGCTATCAAGACTAAAATGAATGATCGAATCTGCCAAAAGTGAATGACTTTTTAGAAATTAGATTTTCTGATGAAATTTGGGATCGAATGAATGTTTGAGAGTTAGAAGAGGGTTTAGATGCTGATCAGTTTACAAAGGGATTGTAGACGATTTGTGGAATCAATTTTTAGACATTTGTCTTGAAAGGACACGAATTTGAATTTTTGGCAATTGGAGAGAAGAGAAAGGGCGCGTCTGAAACAACAGTTATTTTTTGAACCAAATGAAGGGAGAAGCTTCTTTATAATATGCCGCTTTTGAGTGTCGGACGGCCGAACGAAAAGAATCGTCCGATGCAAAACTTTTCTGAAATATAGTTAGAACACTATCGGACATTCGTTCATCTACTATCGGACGTGCGATAAAGTTTGATCAGAAATTTTTAGATAGTCTTTTTCAAAAACACCCAATTTTGTTCTAAAAAATGTAAACTGATCCAAAGGCAAAGCTTTTGTACGAATATCAGTAATTTGGTCTTTCGAACAAACATATTTTACACAAATTTCACCCTTTTGGACAAGATCACCAATGAAATGATATTTTATGTCTATGTGCTTTATCCTACAATGTTGAATGAGATTCTTTGTCAAATTTATAGCACTCGTGTTATCACAATACATAAGCACATAATCATATATCAGACCAAAATCATTCAAATTATTTTTCATCCATAACAATTGAGCACAACATGCACCGATGACTACATACTCCGCTTCCACCGTAGACAAAGAAATAACAATTTGTTTCTTACTAAACCATGATACCAAACAATTATCAAGAAAATGACATGTATCACTAGTACTTTTTCTATTTATCGTACACTCACCAAAATCAGCATCCGAAAAATACATAAGGCAAATTCATGACATTTTGGATACTAAATACCATAATTCAAGGTTCCCTTTAACTATCTAAAGATTCTTTTAACAATACTTAAGTGAGATTCTTTAGGGTAAGATTGGAAACGAGCACACAAGCAAACAGCAAACATAATATCGGATCTACTTGCATTAAATAAAGTAAACTACCAATCATACCTCTATATTTCTTCTCATCAATCTTCATACCTTTTTCATTTTTCAAGTTTGGTAGATGTACACATAGGTGTTCCAACTTGTTTCGAATCCTTCATTCTAAATTTTTTGAGAAGGTTCTTTGTATAATTAGTTTGATTAATGAATGTACCCTCTTGAGTTTGAACCATTTGGAGGCCAAGGAAGAAATTTAACTTTCTCATCATACTCATCTCAAACTTATTTTCTATAATAGTGAAAAAATCCTTGCATAAACACTCATTAGTAGCACCAAAAATAATATCATCCACATATATTTGCACAATTAGAAAATCATTGGAGTTTTATTTAGTGAAAAGAGTGGTGTCCACAATACCCCTTTTAAAAACCATTTTCAACCAAAAAATCACTTAAACGTTCATACCAAACTCTTTGAACTTGTTTTAACCCATACAAAACTTTTGACAGTTTAAACACATGATTTGGATATGTCTCATTTTTAAAATCGGGAGGTTGATCAACATAAATCTCTTGATCAATAAATTCATTTAAGAAAACACTTTTAACGTCCATTTGAAATAATTTAAACTTCTTGAAACATGCAAATGCCAAAAACATTCTAATTGATTCTAATCTAACTTTGGGAGCAAATGTTTCGTCAAAATCTATTCTTTCTTTTTTAGCATACCCCTTAACCACTAGTCTAATCTTATTTCTTACAACTTCACCTTCATCATTCAATTTATTTCTAAATATCCATTTTGTACCAATAATAGGATGATTTTGAGATCTTTCAAATTGATTTAGTTCCTCTTACATGGCTAAAGTCCAATTTTCATCTTTCAAAATATCAATAATATTTTTAGACTCAAAATGCGAGACTAAAGCAAAATTATCCATTAATTGTTTAGATGAAGAGCGAGTTCTTACCTTTTTGGATGGATCACCAATAATAAGTTTTTTAGGATGATTTTGAACAAACTTTCAAGTTCTTGGAAAATCTTTAGGTGTACCAACATCCTTATCATTTTCTCCTAATGCTTGATTCTCTTGAAGATTATCTTTCATTGATTTTTCTTCTAATGGAGTATTTTCTTGATCATGAATCGTGAGTTTCTTGAATCCTTCATGAACACTTATATTATCATCTTCACAACAACTCTTGAAAATATCATCATTAGATTAATTAAATGTGACATGTATGGCTTCTACTATGACAAGAGCCCTTCTATTATAGACCTTATATTCTCTTTTATTTTCACAATACCCCAAGAAAATACCTTCATCGATTTTCTTATCAAATTTTTCAAGATACTCATTGATATTTAAAATAAAACATTTGCAACCATAAATTTTGAAATATCCAACAATTGGCCTTTTAGCAAAAATTAACTCATAAGAGGTTTTGTTAAAATTGATTTCAAAATAACTCTATTCATTACATAGCATGCCGTATTTACGATTTCAATTCAAAAATATTTTGACAAATTGCATTCACTTAATATGATTCTTGCGATTTTTTGAAGAGTTCTATTTTTTCTTTCAATAACACTGTTTTGTTGAGGGGTTCTTCCAATTGAAAACTCATGTGTAATTTCATTGTGATCACAAAATTTCGAAAAGTTACAAAATTTAAATTCCGAACCATTGTCACTTCTAATTTTAACAATATTCAAACCAATCAGATTTTAAACTTTTGCAAATAGAAAAATAAAATTTTTGAAAGTATCATGCTTGTGAGTAAGAAAAATCACCCAAGCGTATCTAGATTAATTATCAACAATGACAAGGCAATATTTCTTACCACCCAATCTAGCAATTTGTGTAAGACCAAACAAATCAAAATGTAAAAACTCCAATGATCTTGAAATAGAAACACATATTTTGGATTTAAAAGAGATTTTTGATTTGTTTTACAAATTGACAAGTATCACAAATTTTGTCTTTTTCAAACTTAATTTTTGGCAAACCTCTAACAAGATCCTTTTTAAAAATTTCTTTTAACAAATCCATGTTAAAATGACAAAACCTTCTATGCCACAACCAAGGATCTTCATTTGAAACTTTAATACATTGAAGGTTAGATGAATTAATATTTTCAAGAATCACAACATAGATGTCATTGAATCTTTTCTCTTTAAAAATGATGTTAAACTTTGAATAAAAAACTAAACACTCATGCTTCTTGAATAAAACAAACAAATTTCTATTACGCAATAGACTAACACTGTGACGCCCCCACCTCTCCTTAGGGCAAACCCTAGGGTATCAGCGGGACGCTTGTCCAACTCTCGTCAGGACTCACGCACTTGTTCAAACTTAATATAGAGTCACAAAACAACTATCGACTTAAATAAAAAATGTTTTGAATATACAAGGCATAACTTTTAGGGTTAACAATTATAATTGCAATTCACCAACTAGGAGTAACAAAAGTTACACTTTAAAAGTCACCAAATTCATACAAAAATATACTAGTTTCCACCAAATTGCTAGTCTAGATCCTCCAATCCACCTCCAAATCCTGTTAAGAAAAACAAACTTAAAGGGATGAGCGAACGTTCAGTGAGACCAAGAAAACAAACATGCAAGCAAGTAACCCAATAAATCAAGTAACAAACTTGACAGCAACTTTTAAATATGATATTTCATTCAAGTGCACATGTAGGAAATAAACACACAAGGAGGATACAGGAATTCTCAAGAGTTATTTCCACATCTTGATCAAGTTGAGCCATTTGGGGTTGACCCTCCGTCAACCCAAATAGTAACACGACCGTAGTGCTCCACTTACTTCCTACATTCAACATAACACTCACTCGGATCCGAAACCAAGCATGTATAAAGTTGCGATACTATTCGAGTATGCCAAGCAAGATTTCAAAAGATCAACCTATAAAATTTTTCATGGTTCACCAATCTTCTCGACCAAATCCTTACCGGCTCGAATTACGAGGTTAACCAATAGGTTGGGGAGTCCCCACAAGTATAAGTGGTCGATAAGACAACGTTCTAATCGAATTAGAATCGATCGTAGCACTGAGTCGGGATGAGCGCTACTTCCCACCCCAAATAGGGCGTGATACATCTAACCGCTCAGTGCTCACGAGTTAAAACATGTCAAGTACAAGTGCAAGTCATATATTCATTTAATAAGTATCATTCAATCACAAGAAAGAGAGGACGAGAGCGATAAAGTATACCCTCGTCTCGACAAGTTCACGTATCACATATCACTTGTACAAATATCAATTTAATCACATTAACATTGAACATGCACTTGACACTCAACACAAGTCAAGAGCAAAACAAGAACAAAGCGAGAAGTCAGACGAGTTTTTCGGCGTCCTCTTGACCACCTGAGATATGCACAATCACAATTATCTAGATGCTCGACAAAGGTTAATATGAAAGGTATTTTCTTTCGCTACCCACTTTCAAGGTCACAAGTTCGAGTCAAGTTAAAGAAATTTTTCTCGCCAAATCATAGAAATAATGCTCAAAGAGACTTCAAATGTCGTTTTTTTTATTCAAGTTGTGGCAAGTAATTCCAATTCCATAAGAAAATACCACTTTCACTTTTGGCAACAAAATCGAAGAAAAAGAGTAGATGGTTACCATCTCTCAATTTCAAATCTCATGTCCAAACTTTGGAATAAAAAGAGCATTTACATTCTCCAAACTAATGGAGTCAAAATTCATCCGAAACTCCACTCATTTTTAAAGTAAATGTCAAGGTTAAAGGGTTCCAAGATTCGAGTATAAAACTAGTGAAATTCTCCAAAGCTTATTCTAGTTAAAATGCTCCTTTTTTTAAATTCAAACTTATGGAAATCGAGGGCATAAGAATAGGAGTGCTATTAACCAAGGAAGTTAACAATCAAGAGAATACATCAAGAGAGGTTTAATCCTTTGGAAACCGAAATTCAAAATGAAGGTTTAAAGTTAAAAAGTGACCTTGTGTCCAACTATGAAATTAAAGGTAAAACGGACTACAATCTCAAAGGGAGGTTGAAAGTGTTTAAAAGAGTACTTTGGTTGAAACCAGAAAATTTTTAGCTTAGTGTGATACTATTTGGAAAAATCATATCTCGAGTTCCGTTAGTCCAAAAATTGAAAACTTTATATCGTTGGAAACTAGATTCAATGTCCTAAAACTCTCTAGAAAACACTTTTCTTAGAATCCAATTTGAAATTATTCAAATTTTAACTCAAAATCACTATTCCAAACAGAATAGTGCAAAACAGGCTTGCAATTTCAGCAAAGTTTGGAAATTCAGCAAAATTCATAGAAATGGAATCAACTCTTGAAATTTATACCACTAATAGAACTTCAAATTTAGTTTCAAATGCAATAAACACAACTCAATTCGGACCTTGCTACACCAAGATACAATAGTTTTAAGAAAACTAAATTTTGGAACCTGTTTACGAAATTTCCAGTTCTGACGTGTTTAACAGAATTTCAAAATCTGATCATAACTAGAGCTACACAACTCAAAAAAGTGTGGTTGATGGCATTGAAAACTAGATTCAAAATTCTTCAAAGTGTTTCAAAGAGTACTTTGGTTGAAACCAGAAAAGTTTTAGGTTAGTGTGATACTATTTGGAAAAATCATATCTCGAGTTCCGTTAGTCCAAAAATTGAAAACTTTATATTGTTGGAAACTAGATTCAATGCCCTAAAACTCTCTAGAAAACACTTTTCTTAGAATCCAATTTGAAATTATTCAAATTTTAACTCAAAATCACTATTCCAAATAGAATAGTGCAAAACAGGCTTGCAATTTCAGCAAAGTTTGGAAATTCAGCAAAATTCATAGAAATGGAATCAACTCTTGAAATTTATACCACTAATAGAACTTCAAATTTAGTTTCAAATGCAATAAACAGAACTTAATTCGGACCTTGCTACACCAAGATACAATAGTTTTAAGAAAACTAAATTTTGGAACCTGTTTACGAAATTTCCAGTTCTGACGTGGTTTAACAGAATTTCAAAATCTGATCAAAACTAGAGCTACACAACTCAAAAAAGTGTGGTTGATGGCGTTGAAAACTAGATTCAAAATTCTTCAAAGTGTTTCAAAGAGTACTTTGGTTGAAACCAGAAAAGTTTTAGCTTAGTGTGATACTATTTGGAAAAATCATATCTCGAGTTCCGTTAGTCCAAAAATTGAAAACTTTATATCGTTGGAAACTAGATTCAATGCCCTAAAACTCTCTAGAAAACACTTTTCTTAGAATCCAATTTGAAATTATTCAAATTTTAACTCAAAATCACTATTCCAAACAGAATAGTGCAAAACAGGCTTGCCAATTTCAGCAAAGTTTGGAAATTCAGCAAAATTCATAGAAATGGAATCAACTCTTGAAATTTATACCACTAATAGAACTTCAAATTTAGTTTCAAATGCAATAAACAGAACTTAATTCGGACCCTTGCTACACCAAGATACAATAGTTTTAAGAAAACTAAATTTTGGAACTGTTTACGAAATTTCCAGTTCTGACGTGTTTAACAGAATTTCAAAATCTGATCATAACTAGAGCTACACAACTCAAAAAAGTGTGGTTTATGGCATTGAAAACTAGATTCAAAATTCTTCAAATCACTAGAAAGGAACTGGTCTTAAAATTCGTTTTGTAAGATAGGCGAAATTGAGCTACAAACTGCAGTTAGGACTATTTCTCGGATGAAAGTAATGAGGAAATTCAGTCATCTTTGCCGGTTCACCACGGCTTATAGGAAATGAATTTGGGGGTGCATTTTATACCGACAGAAAACTCTCAGAATCTAGTTTCAGATGCTATAAACAGCACTCGATTTTAACTCTCAAAAAAAAAAGTTATGACCCAAAACGTGAGCACTGGTCGAGTCTCCTAGTTAGAAAATTTTTCCAAATTTCTTCCTCACTTAAACCCTACTTTAACTCAACCAATTGTAAAGCTTTTTGGGAGATATTTAACACACATAAACTCTATCATATAACAAACATTATAGCACCAAAACAACAACAAAATTTGAAATTAACATGAGAGTTTCATCCAGCTAAAATTCAGACAGCAAGCATCTTTCATCTTCTAGTTTTTCTTTCCAACTTTCCAACTAAAACTATGCAATATCTTCTCAAAATAAGCATCAAACAAGCAAGTAAACATACAAAATTCCTCAAGACCGCTACCTATAAAGTCACCTCATGTCCTCTACCTAATGTCAAGATTCTTGTGAACCCCATCACCAACCAAACAACTAACTAACTATAACTAACTAACTACTAATAGTTGAGAGGAAAAAAGATGAGAATTTAGAGGATTACCTTTGCTTCCAAGAATGAAAAACAATCACTAGTATATAAGCTCTTAAATCACCAAAGTTTCCTCCTTGTTCAAGTCACCTTCCAAACTTGTATGAAGAACCAAGAAAAGAGCAAATTTGGAGAGAGTCTTTTTGGAGGAAAATGAAAGACAAAGGAGCTGAAATTTTGTGGGAAAATGAGAGAGGGGGAGTCGGCCAAGAGAGAGAGGAGGAAGAAAGGTTTTTGGTGGTAGTTGGGTGATTTGATTGAGTGACAAGAAGAATGACATAAAGGTGTTCTTGGTACCCAAAATTCAACAATCGACTAGTGAGCAATTAGTGCTCCTAACTGAATTTAATTTAACTCACTCACCTTTAATCCCTCCATTAACTTTTCTTAGTCTACTATTGATCATCCTTAATATTCTAGGATCAATGTACTCTCGGTCTGAATTTTATCTCGAAATACGTGCATTCACTATTTCTCCCTAAACGAACCGTAGAAAAAATTAATTTTACTAACTAAACGTTTTAAAACATAAAATGAGACATTGTTCCTTGCAAATGAAATTAAAATGAGTGAAATAAATTAATCGAAATAAATGAATAAATAAATAATTAAATAAACCAATAAAATAAAATAAAAGTAAAAATAAATAAAAATTCAATTACTCATATCTTTCCCCCTTTAAAAGAATTTCGTTCTCGAAATTCATACCTTGATTCAGAAACAATTTTGGATAGTTCTTTCGGATCTCCTCTTCTACTTCCTGTCGCGCCCCATTTTTGAAATGAAAAATAAATAGTTTTAGAAAATGAATTTTGATTCAATTTGTTTTGAAAATGATGTTTAATTTAAAGAGAAAAATGGGTCTAAATGGGACTTAAAGATGCGACGATTTGATCCAAAATAAAGTTTAAAAAAGGGTTTTAAATAAACACAGGAGTCGCCACTTGGTATCGAGTTAAGGTGTACCAAGTCACCTAAAAATGAATTTTTGAATAAAATAAATAAATAAATAAAATAGAAAAAACCTTTTTAAACGACTCCAAATCTACGTAAACCAAAGAAAAAGTTTCGGGAGTCACATTTTGAAGAAAGGGAAGGCAAGGATAGAAATCCGAGGCACCCTTTTGACCTAGCCAAGGTTAGTTGCGTGATTTAGTCAAAAGTTTTTCTTATTTTAATCTAAAAATTTATCACATTTGGACGTACTATATGAATGCAAACCCTAGACCTAAGAGGGTATCGGGGGGTCAAAATATTTTTTCGAAATTATTTGATGCAAATCGCATTAATTGTGACGCCCAAAAGTAAACTTGTGAAGAAGTCACGAACTGTGCAAAAATATGAGACTCAAAGAAAAGGAAAGGGAAAATAATATACAAGTATACGTGACCTGAAGGGATGCATCATGTCGGGTACGGGGGACTAATGTTCGTGACTCAATTTTCCCTTTAATAGAGGGAGTACGAGCGTGCTAAGGGTAGAAAGCCAAACTCGTCCATATCCCATATTCGAGGGGTTATTTCCTATCTAATCAAACAAATGATCTAACCTAATTTCTATTTTCCTAAATGAAGTGCAAGTCTAATGTCATGTTTTCATACAAAGGGATAAGGGATATATTTATAAGGGAAAATATGGGATAGGGGATATAAATATAGGGGACTATGGGATAAGGGATGTACATATATAAGGAAAGTGTTATGCCAAAATGGTAAAACCCTAAAAAGTGAAAAATATGCATGAGATGAAGTGATTTTATCACACAATCATGATCTAATGCGTGGACGGGTCCCTAAGGGTCTAGCATTGGACTAGCCCATGTCTTACAGTTCTCACTAGCATTGGACTAGTGAAAATTGGAACCAAGGGGCAACAACTAGCATTGGACTAGTGTGGAATTGAGAAAGGGGCCACAACTAGCGTTGGACTAGTGTGGTGACGTCATGCATTCATTTATAACCAAATAAATCATGTAAAACGTAATAAAATAAATAAACACATAAATCACGTAAAACACATAACACATAAGCATGATATCTAGATGCAAGACCCTAGGAAAGCGGTAAACACGTAACACCTAGGCATGCAAAACACACAAAGGAAATAAAGCAAATAAAGCCTTAACTATTACACTTGGGGCTCTAATTACAATCTAAGAGGGGAGAAATAAATAACTAAATGAATAAACCCCTAACTATTACAACTCGGCATTTAAATGCCTTTCAAATAATCAAAAATCAAAATAAATATACAAAATTAAAACAAAATAAAGCGAATAAATAAATAAAATGAAAAAACATTCAAAAAGCATGCAATTAAGCACATAAAGTCACATAAGGGCACATAGGGTCAAATAAAGTGAAAATAAGGGATAGAGTACCTCCCTTAAGTTGGGGTCCCAATGACACGACTTTACTTATTTACCCTCCAAAATAATAAAAAAGATCAAGGCATCACTTTAATTAACAAATAACCACAAATAAATGGAAATAAACACAACATTAAATCAATTAAGGTATTCAAATAAAAGTAAACAAACCATATTTGACAAATTATCACAGATAAGGACCCAATTGAAAGAATTAAAGATTTTAAGGGATCAAAATTATTATTATAAGTATTAGGGGTCTGAGTTGACATAATTTAAAATTAATGGTATAAGATGAAACCTATCAATCAAATGATAAAATTCACAGGAATAAATGAAAACCCAATCTAGAAACCAATTTGCTACAATTAAGCCACAAAAACACCAAAATTCCAAAAAGAATCAAATTGAAACTATAAATCTAGAAAAGGTTACTAAACCTTCAAATTCATTCTAAAATCATAAATAATCTATCCAAATGATCATATTAAAGCCTACCAATCAAATAATAACATCTCAGTGAGACCAAATGGATTAGTTTTCCCAATTTTCTGGGCCAAAGTAGCATTAAATAAAAATTAAAAGATTAAAGTGTAACTTTTGGAACTTGATTCATGCATGCAATCGCATAAGCTATTCTTCTTCCACTTCACTGGTTTTTCCTCTGCAACTAGCTGGGTTCTGAATGCAATCTTTTCCATCCCAAACATTACTAACGGATCAACCAACAACAACTTGGGCCAAAGTAACAAATCCATCAAGCATTTCTTATGTTTAAACGCAAAATTTGAGAGGAGAAAAGCATGCAAAAGTTGGACAAAATCTTCTGCAACTTAGCTGTTTTCTCTGCAATTTTACATCCGTAAGCTTCCCACGGCTCTCAAACATGATCAAATCCAATTTGAACTAAAGCAACAAGCCTACCACTTAATCCTCTCACTTTGCAACATAAATCCTTAGATTTAAACACAAAAAGTTGGACAAAGAGGGCATGCAAACCTGGACAGTTCATGCAATTTTTGATACTTTCAGATTTCAGCAAATACATGTGGTAAGTTTTGATACCAAACTCAAACCAAGACAACAAACTCATCAAACCAAAACCCTTATAAGCTTTCGACACTCTTTGATGAATACCATGGCCATTGACAAACCGAATGAAAGCATGAAAGAAACATGGAGGAAAACGAAAATGCAGTTGGTTTTCGGAAGAAACTAATGGGGTAGAATCAGGAGTAAAGAAAGCTTTCAATCACATCACTCGAACCATCCAACATCAAACCATTTCCACTCCTTGTGGGTGAGCTTTAACCATCGAAAACCAGTTTTCCTAGCATTGGAAAACAAGCAAAAATCAAGACAAACAGAGAAGAAGAGAATCAGCTTGTAAGCTCCAAGTTCATTCATAGGTTTCTGGGTTTCTTTATCAAACGTGTAGATCATGCCAACCAACTTCCAAGTTAACAAAAAAAACTTGCAATTTAATCCATTTAACACTAAACCCAACATCAAACATTCCACAAACAACAAGAAACGGAGAAACAGCAATCAAAGAAACATCAAAACAGATATATCCGAAGTTTATGCCATTTTCTGGGTTTGCTTATCCGAACTTGTAGATCATGCAAATTCAATCTTTAAGCTAGCAAAAAACTTATAACTTGAACCCTTTAATACTAAAATCCAACATCAAAATCACACAAACACAAGAGGAACAGCAATCAGGGAAGAATCAGAGAACGGACATGATGAAGTATGAAGCATGTTCATCAAACCAGCAGCAAGATTTCAACATTTGTGTTTCAAATTTGATGAGGTATGAGCGGCAAAAGGATAAAGAGGATTACCTTTGACGTTTTGTGGAGTCAGAAAGGCGTTTCCTTTGAAGTTCAAGGGCTGCAAAGGCAGCAACTTCCATGCCCAATTCTATCTCCTCAGCCGCCACCCCACCTTTTCTTGTTCTTCTGGTTTTCTTGCCTGTGCTCGCTACCTTTCTTTCTTTTACAGGTTCTGTTTTTCTTGTTCTCGCCTTTTCTTGCTTCGTTTTTTTCAACCGAAGACCCCTTTTCAGCCTTTTTCTGGTTTTCCTCTCAGCCCGTCACTCCAAGCTCTTCTCTCTCAGTCGTAGCTTCTTCCTCCTCCGCTGGTTTTCTTTCTTTCTGTTTTCCCAACTTACCGAAAGACCTTCCTTGCTGTCGTGTTCTCTCTCTGCCTCTCTTTTCCCCTTGCTTGCTGTTTCTAAACCTAGCCGCCACCTTCCTCTTTTTGTTCTTTGGTTCCTTTCCCCCGCAACCCCGTAGCCTCTCTCAATCTCCCTTGCTTGGATCCCGTTTTCTTCCCTCAGCCGTAGCTATCACAAAAACTCCACCCTCTCTTTTGCTCCTCCTCACAAACTCGGCCGCCAACTCCTATTCTATCTCTCCTCTCCTTTGCCGTCACCCGTTTCTCAAGCCTTTTATAGGCATCCAATCTCCCAAGACCTAGAACTAATGGAGGAGATTTGGAGCTGCATTCTCGGTCTTCATTTCAAGCCATTAGATGGCTCTTAATCCTACATCTCTTAGTGTTTGTTGGATCAAGGCCAGGTGTAGTTGCTGAGGTGATCCAATGGTGAAGAAAATGGAATGGAAAGAATGGTGGAAAAAAAGAAAAACAAACATGAAAACCGAGCTGCAATTTTTATGTCTTCCACGGCTGTTTCTGATACAAAAATGCTTGGTTCGTTTGTAGCTCACGCGCGCATGAGCTGCTTTCTCCTTTTTTTTTTAATAAAATTGATTTTGATGATTTTCCTTTTCATTTCCTGTTTTCTAATAATAATAAAAAAATTTTCAAGAAATAGAAGTGAAACAAGAATAAATAAAAATTTAACAAAAATGAGTGAAAATATAAATAAATAAAAATGAAAGAAATAAAATAAATATAATAAAAGTAAATAAAAATGATGGTGAAATTTTTGGTGTCTACACTTCCCAAGTCGCTTCTTTCATTCTATGATTTCTCCATAAAAGCTTCACTAGAGAGATTTGCTTGCATCTTAATTTCTTTACTTTTCAATCTAACAACTTTACCGATCTTTCCTCATATGACAAATTCTCATCAATCTCTACTTCTTCCGGTCGTAACACATGGGACGGGTCAGGATGATACTTTTTAAACGTGGAGACATAGAAGATATCATGAATCCTGGATAAATTCAAACACAATTGCAACTTATAAGCTACATTTCCTATGCGTTGAATAACCTTATAGGATCTCATAAATTTCGGTTGTAACTTCTTCTCTTTTCCCGCCATTAGACTTGCTTTCAAGGGAGTAATTTTAAGAAATACTTTATCTCCAATTTCAAATTCTAAATCCTTCATCCGATTATCCACATAACTCTTTTGACGGTTTTGAGCCGTTCGAATCCTCTGACGTATCAATTTCATCTTCTCATAAGCTTCCTCAACCCAAGGTACAGTAGTCGGGTCCAAAATTTTCTTTTCTCCAATTTCGCTCCAATGAATCAGAAATCGACGCTTTCAACCATAAAGAGTTTCGTAATTGAAGAATGAAAACTGTTGCTATAAGCAAATTCCACCAACGTAAGGTACTGATTCCAATTCTCTCCAAAGTCTACAATACACGACCTCAACATGTTCTCTAGGGTTTCGATTGTCCTTTCCGACTGTCCATCGATTTGCAGGTGGTAGGTGGTACTAAAATTCATCTTAGTTTCTAAATTCTCTTGCATCTTTTTCTAAAATCGAGACACAAACCTAGGGTCTCGATCTGAAACTATACTCACCGGTATCCCATGCAATCTTATAATTTCGTCCAAATACAATATAGCCAATTTTTTCAAGGAGTACTTCATACTAATCGGTAAAAAGTAAGCAGATTTGATCAATCGGTCCACTATTATCCAAATAGTGTCATGTCCTCTCTGAGTTCTTGGTAGTTCTGATACAAAATTCATTGTGATATTTTCCCACTTCCACTCAGGTATTTTCAACAGCTGTAATAATCCAGATGGTTTCTGATATTCGGCCTTAACCTGCTGGCAAGTGAGACAAGTTTGAACAAATTGAGCAATTTCTCTCTTCATATTCTTCCACCAATAAAGGTTTTTCAAATCTTGATAAATCTTATTACCTACAGGGTACACTGTATACTTAGAACAGTGAGTTTCGTCCAAAATTTTCTTTTTTAGACTTTCATCCTTAAGTACCACTAAGCGATTTCTAAACTTTAACACTCTATCGGTCCCCAAATTGAAGTCAGACTTTATCCCTTTTTAAACTTTCTCAACCTATTTTTGCACTTCAGAGTCTTCTTTTTGGATTTCTTTGATTTGATCTAACAAAATAGATTTCACAGTAATATTCCCAAAAATTATCCTCTGTGGTTCAAGAAGCGGATTTCAAACACAAACTTCTTCTAGCATGTGCCATTCTCTCACCATTAAACTGGTCACTTGCACCTTACGATTTAGGGCATCTACCACTACATTAGTTTTTTCAGGGTGATAGTTAAGCAAACAGTCATAATCCTCCAAAAATTTCACCTATCTACGTTGCCTCAAATTTAACTCCTTCTAGGAGAACAAATACTTGTAATCCATGAAAATCTTGAAAGTCACTCCATATATGTGAGAACTCGAAAATTTTCTTATTTTCTAGTCATTATTTTATTCCCTTACATACATTTTTCTATATTTTTCCTTACCTGACTAAATTTCTAAATATTTTATAGTTTTGAAATCATTTTTCTAGTATAAATTAGTTTATGTGACATTAGTAGTACTTATAGGACGTGGGACCCGCTAGTGTGTAAAGTGCGATAAATTTTGACGATTAGATGAAGTTTTGCATGAAGGGACGTTATTACAAAGTGTTAATGGACAATTAGAGATTAGTTAGATAAATTAACCCTTGGTAGACAAAAGATGAGAATAAGCTTAGGATAATTAGGTGTCATGAAATCATTGGTTGTGGACTTTGACCAACCTTTCTTTACCTTTACCAAAAATCCAATTTTGACTAAAACTCCCTTAATTTCCCTTCTTGCTTGGCCGGCTATTGAGAGAGAAAAATCAAGAGAGAGACTTCACTTTGTTCTTCAATTTCTTGTCCAAATCTTGAGTTCCAACCGATTAAATAGCAAACCCTTCTATAAGAGTGCTAACTAAGGAGGATTTAAGGTGTTGGTGGAGTGATTCTTCAAGAAGAAACCCTAAGCTATCATCTTTCCTAAGGTTCCAAGGTAACTCACCTAGAAATTTCCTTTTTGCTCTTAATAATTGCAAATTAGTGGATTAGAATTGTTATATATGTAGTTTTGTGAGAAGGTTTATGATTTGAAGTAAGGTTATGGTAAATTTCAGTTTTTATAGTGAATTTTCTGCCCTCATGTGATGGTTAATGATTAGCCATGGTTTGGTGGTTTGTTATGTGTAATATTGACCTCTTATATATTAGTTCTCCTTGACTACGAAAAATTTCAGCTTGTGTACCTCAATTTCAGTTTAGGGTTTTGAATTTAGGGCTTTATTATAGTTGGTTTTAGAATTCTTAATTGGCTAAGATTGAAGGGTATTGTGACCCTAATTAGGTGTGGTTTATAACTTATGTGTTGTGTGTGCAATTGTGGTTGATTTGAGTTGAAGTTGGTGCTTGTTTGTAAGGTGGAAATGTAAGGAAATTTAAGGGGAAGTGTTGTCCAATTTCTGAGTCTATGTGATTCCTTTGAGTTGGGTTGCTTTTCAGTGGTAATGAGGGACTTTGGGGTTGTTTAAACCTTTGGCACCAATTGTTGCTTAATTTCACTCCCAAGTTTTATTTTGGCCTTGCATTAGTAGTTTATTAAATAGGTAAATGACTCGTAATCGAGTCTCAATTGTTTTTTTGATTGTACGTAAGACGTGCTGGTGATTCAAGGCGTATCTCAGGAGGAAACGTTTAAATTAACTTTATTTGAACTGGTGAGTGTACTCATATAATTGTTGTTTCTTTGCTTTATGTGTACTTGAAATCTGTGATTTGAATGACTGTAATTTCTGTTTGTTCTGGATGAGACGAGGGTGTGCCTTATCACGCTCGTTCTCTATCGTTTATTTGACTGTTTACTGTATGACTTGGAATTTCCTGGTTGTGCCTGAACTGGTGTCGTTTGGACGTGTTTCCAACGACCTTTATTATTAAATCTGAGTTCAACCCCATTGGTAGTCAGTTGAATCGAGCCAGCAAGGGTTTGGTCGAGAAAATTGACAAGTCATGAAGACTATTTCTGGGGAATATTTGGGTATTTGAGACTCTGAATTCTGGTATATTCGAGTATTACTACCTCTGTTCTGTTTGGTGTTCGGCCCCAGTAAGGGGTATGTGTGATGGATGAAATTGAGGTAAAATGGGGTCCACGGTTATGTTTGTTCGTTAAACGTTAACGGAGAGTCAACGAGTTGTGATCAAGTAGTACAAAAGAGGAAATGAGCTCTTGAGAGCCGTTTGTATCCTTTTACTCCTGTTGACATGTGGTGGTTATTACTATTTGTTTGATGGTTCTATTTGGATTGAGTACAATTATACTTTTATCATTCACTCATACTTGGCGTGTTGGTATCTCATTGGGCGAAAACTCACTCCGTTGCCTTTGGTTTCCTTACAGGGCATAATGTTTGGAACTGTGATGTTTTTGAAGAAAGAGTCGAGTTAGAATAAACATTCTTTTGAATAGCTCCTCTGTAATTGGAAAAACCCTAACCGTATCTTTATCAAATGTTCCCTTTTGATTTGTAAAGTTACCAATGTGTGTATATAAAAGTGTTTAATCATGTCTATATGGTATATTTGTTTGGGAATATACATTCTCTAAATTTATATAAAATTTACTTGTACTTGATTGGAATTTGGACAAGTGCGGAGTTCGAACGTGGAAAGGAAAAAAATTTTGGCGGAAAACTGTTCACGGAATCCAGTCGTGTATCCGGCCAGTTCTTAGCCAGATATCTGGTCGGATTTGCAGGGGATTTGAAAAAAAAAATTGGGTTGCTCTCTGCCTTGAATCCGGCCGGCAATCCGGCCAACTCTTGGCCGGAATGTGACGTGGCAGCTACTGTTCATTTTTTTTTTCATTTTCGTTCTTCGTTATTTATTGTCGTTGCATCGTTTGATCGTGGTAATATCATTTAGATTGTTTTGGCCTTTGTGTGATCGTCTTAGCAGTCCTGGCGAAAGTTTGGCAAGTAGTTTGCTAACCCTTAGAATACGTCATAGGAGAAGATGGGGCTGTCACATTGGTATCAGAGCCTAACTTAGAAATGACTTGGGCGAGTTAGAAATTCGTTTCTTAGGACTTGTGGGGATTGTATTAAGGTGCCATTAAGTGTGATTACCTTATCTAAATGTAAACCTTTGTTATCCTTGTAGGCTATGACTGGAATAAGTGGAGGGGCGGAGGTGAGCCATCTAGGAGGCGGTTTCGCATTATAGATTATGAGGAGAGATCTGGAAGACCGATCCGGCATTGAAATTCTGCTAGTCGGACTCAACGCTGTCGCCGATACCAGAACTATTCCTATATAGACCATTTGGTGGTGGCGGTCCTTGATGAGAAGAGAAAACTTAGGCGAGCCACCGCTAGGGGCCAAACCGAGATGGCGAGGTTAAGGGGTGTCATGCGGATGCAAGCAAACCGAATTCGCGAGCTCCAATGGGATGTAGTTATGGAACAAGAGAGAACATATGCTATTAGAGAGCAGTTGTGAGTAGTTAATGACCGTCTTACAAGGGTAGTCAAGGAAGTTCAGAGCGGTCTGGGGGCATCATTAACGAGTGCGAGACGCTAATCCAGGGAGTGATTGGCGCCAACGTACAAGTGGAGGTTCGAGGCGACGGAGCACCTGGAGAGGGGAACACACCTAGTTCTAGCCTTGGGGGAGTTTGTGGGCTCAGTAGGGAACTAGGTTAGAGCTCCTTTGAGCTAAGTTTTGATCCCATGTGAGGGGGAAAGCTCTTAGTCAGTGGCGTTTGTACTTTTGATTTAGTTTGTAAATAGTACTTTTGATGACCCCGATACTTTCATGAGATTTCTTTTGCTTGTATCTAACTGACTGTTACTGTGCGACTGGTTTGATGCGGTTGTGTTATATGTTTGTATGTTTTTGATTTGTGTGTACCTCTTGATCTTTGTTCATGCATCTATTTATCTTTAATATTATATTCACGTTTCGACTCTAGATCGGTTAAACCGAATGGAGGGTACTCGTAGTGTGCGAGACCGTGGGCGCGGACGTAGGCAACCCTCGAATGAAGGGGGTAATCGGGAACCAATGCTTGAACCAAATTCGAAACCAGGGGTTGATCCTAATGCTCAGGAAGCAGCTGCTATCCAGCGTATGACCGATCTCTTGGTCCATGTAGTGGAACGTCAGGGCCAAAACCCTATTCCTCAACCTGAAAACCCTGGTAACCATGTAGAGAGTGAGGCTAGAACTCTTGAAAGATTTCAAAAATTCTCCCCACCAAAATTTATTAGAGGACCAGACCCAGATGTGGCCGAAAGGTGGTTGGAGAAGATGGTTGACATATTTGCTGCTTTGCATTATACGGAGGAGAGGCAGGTTACTTTTGCTGTCTTTCAACTGGAAAGGGCAGCCCGTTCTTGGTGGAACGTAATAAGACAAAAATGGGAGCGAGAATAGACACCAAGGACGTGGGTAAATTTCATGAGGGAATTCAACGCAAAGTTTTTCCCTCCTCTAGTTCAAGAAAATAAGGAAGATGAGTTTATTCGGTTTCGCTAGGGAACTCAGACCGTAGTCGAGTACGAGAGCCAATTTACTCGGTTGTCCAAATTTGCTCCCGAACTGATTATGACCGAGCAAAGAAGGATAAGGCGTTTCGTTCAGGGCTTGAATGTGGAGATCCAGAAGGACCAAGCCGTAGCCCAAATCAATGCCTTCAATGGGTGAGGGGTTGGTGTAGTAGCGCCTTTATAGCAGTTCGGGCTCGGTAGGGGGTTGTATGGTGGAAGGAACTGTGAAGAAAAGTGGAGATCTACGGACTTAAGAGTACCGACTCGGTTGACGGAGTGTCATCGCGGGAAGTTAATCAATCGAGCAATGGCAAAGCAAGTGAAACTTAACTCCTGAGAGCTCTTATATCCTTGAATTATTTCTATTTACTTTTCTTTTCCGAATTGTTATTTACTTGAATATAATTGTTTACTCGCTATATGGGATTGTTACTTGAACGTGCTTGCATGTTTGTTTCTTGGCCTCACGAGCAATTGCTCACCCCGTAGATTTGTTTTTCTTGACAGGAATGGAACTGAGGTGAAACTTGGAGGAATCATTGGGATGAACTTTTGTAATAGGGATTTGATTGTATTTGAATGGACATCTTTTGGGTAGTTGTATGTCTTTTGAGAATTGATGTATTTTGTACTCGTGGTGTAAGACTGCATATTTGGTTATGGAAGCGACTTTTCTTTCTTAGACTTGTATGAATGATTATTATCATTAAGCTTGAATCGTTTTGTCTTGAGTCTTGGCGAGAGTTGGGCAGGCGTCCTGCGGATACCCTTTGGTTCGCTTTAGGGAGAAGTGGAGGCGTCACAGTTGGTATCAGAGCGCTAGGTTAGAAATCTATTTGGGAGACATATTAGGAACCTTACCCTTAAGATTTGAGATAAGATGACTTAGTCTTACTTTAATTGATATTTGAGCGAACTAGTGACTAAGTTTCTAATTCGAAAAATTATGGTTGTTTTACAGGGATGGAGAATGGGAATGGGAACCCTGCTGCTAATGGGAACGGTCATGCCAATGGCCATGTAGAGTCTCTTAGGCCTATTTACTACCGAGTTCTTGATGGAGGAACTCGCGTGCGCTACTCGCCCGCTACTAGGTATTCTCGATGTTTGTGTAGATTGACGTATGCCTACCCGAACCACCTTGTACTAGCTCTGGACGACGAGCGTCGTCAGTTGGTGAACACCAACCAAGACCTACTCCAGGAGGTGGAGGAGTTGAGTCAGATGGTGAGTGCTGAGGGTAAGAAAATTGCTGAACTTGAGAAGGTAATAGCTGGCGAGGTGGCTACTGTTGAAGTCACTCGCGATGAGTTACAGATGACTAAGGTTCGACTTACTAGATTAGGTGAGACGGTCTGAAGCCGAGCCTTTGGGATCCTATCTGATACTAGTATGTTAGTTGACGAAGTGATGGACATTCTTTAGAGTCCAGCTCCAGAGGAGGATTCTGAGAAAGAGATTCCACCTAGTAGTCCTACTGTGGATTAGGTCCGAAGTGATAGACCCTTTTGACTGAGATAGTTAGAATTAGTTGGGATGATACTAGTGCCAAAGCCATTGTATTTTTTTTGTATGACTGTGTGGCCTACTTTTGAGGCACTTGACTTTACTTTAGTCATATGTGACTAAAAGTACTTTTGTGGCACTTATGTTCTATATTTTTGTAATTCCCCTATGACTTGCTAGTTGTACGAATTTTGAATTGTTAATAAATATAAATTATTGTTATTTCCAATGTTTCATGATTGGCTCTTGTTTTGAGTATTTTCTCGTGCAATCACTTTTATTTCTTGCACTAGCCATAACTAGGATAATGGAAGGACGAAAGAGTGGTCGAGATCGTGGGCGAGAGACTAGACAAGCCCAATCTCAAGGGGATGACCAGGGATCGACAACTGGACCGACCCAGGGATAAGAAAATTTAGAGGGTAATCAAGTGGTTACTGCCAATAATAGGATGACCGATATTCTTGAGCGGTTAGTCGAAAGACAAGTATCAGAACCACTTAACCAACTTGAGGGTCAGGATAGAGGGGAAGATAGAATCTTGGATAGGTTTTTGAAATTTAACCTGCCTAAATTCACTGGTGAACCTGATCCTGAGGTAGCGGAGAATTGGTTGGAGAGGATGACCAACATATTCGCCGCCTTATACTATATCGAAGATAGGCGAGTGAATTTTGCTGCTTTCCAATTTGAGGGAGTAGCACGTGCTTGGTGGGACATGATAAAAGAAAAGTGGGAGAGAGTCCAAACCTCTTGGACTTGGGAGAATTTTACGAGGGAATTTAATGAGAAGTTTCTTCCGCCTTTAATCCAAGAGAAGAGGGAGGATGAATTTATCAAGTTGAAACAAGAAACTCTTAGTGTAGCGGAGTATGAAGGAAAATTTACTAAAATTTCTAAGTACGCTCCCGAATTGGTGACTAATGAGCGAAAAAGGATAAGACGTTTTGTATAGGGGTTTAATGTAGAAATCCAGGAGGTTTGGCCGCAACTCAAATCTCTACATTTACTGAGATTCTAGAGAAAGCGCAAAGAGTTGAGAGTGTAAGAATACAAGTTAGGGACTTCCACAATAAGAAGAGGAACTTTTCTAGTCGCACTTCTAGACAGGCTAGTAAGAGTGCACACCCTTCCAAGGTGAGAAGAGGAATGGGAGGAGTAAGGACCACTGGAGTCTTAAGGGGAGTTTTATCCAGAGAAGATCGTAGTGGGTCGGTTCAAATGAGAGAAGTGCCTTCTAATGGTTCGGCAGTGACACCTCAAGTTAACTGTGGTTATTGTGGTAAATCAAACCATTTAGAGAATGAGTGTTGGAGAAAATCTGGGAAATGTTTGTTTTGTGGTAGTGCCAAACACTAACTTGCGACTTGTCCAAGTAAATTGAAGGTAGGGGGTAGCACTCAAAAGTCAGAGAAGTCAACTTCTAAGCAGACTAGTGCTGGAGAGAGCCGACCTAAGGTGCCTGCTACGGTTTATGCACTAGATCATCAAACAGATACCCGATGCGACTGAGGTGGTTGAAGGTACGATTCCTATTTTTCACAGTTTAGCTAAGATTTTAATTGATCCGGGTGCAACGCATTCCTTTGTAAACCCTAATTTCATGGGTGGAATAGACTCGAAACCAATTAAATTACCTTATGATTTGGAGGTTAGGACGCCTATTGGGGATCAAAATTTAATCGCTAACTTGATATATAAGGATTGTGAGATCTGGGTTGGAGAACGGAAATTACTAGCCGATCTGATAAATTTAGCTATAAAATGGTATGATGTGATCCTAGAAATGGACTGGTTAGTTTGTTACAATTTTCAATTGAATTGTAAGACGAAAATAGTATAACTGTGCATTCCGGGAAAGGCAGCCCTGAAATTGGATGTAAGGGGTAGATTAGTTTCATCTGCACTTATCTTAGGGATCCGAGTTAGGAAAATACTAAGTAAGGGAGTTCAAGGATATTTGATTTTTCTTATTAATACTCCTAGTGATAAAGTGAGATTAAAAGATATGCCTGTAGTGAAAGAGTACCCAGATGTCTTTCATGAAGAGTTAGAATCTTTACCCCCGAAAAGGGAAATATTTTTTAAGATTGATGTGACTCCAGGAGTAGCACCTATCTCTAAGACACCGTATAGAATGGCTCCAACTGAATTGAAAGAATTGAAATTGTAATTACAGGATCTACTAGAGCGGAATTTTATAAAGGAGAGTGATTCACCGTGGGGAGCCTCAATATTATTTGTTAAGAGAAAAGATGGGAGTTTAAGATTGTGTATAGATTACCGAGACTTGAATGATGTCACTATTAAGAATAAGTACCCGTTACCCCACATCGATGAGTTGTTTGACCAATTATAAGGGACAGTAGTATTCTCGAAATTGGATTTGAGACAGTGTTACTACCAATTGAGGAATTTGGAGAAAGATATACCCAAGATTACTTTTAACTCGAGGTATGGGCACTTTGAGTTTGCAGTAATGCCATTTGGATTGACCAACGCACCTGCTGCTTTTATGGATTTGATGCACAGGGTCTTTAAATCTTATCTGGACCAATTTGTGGTGATATTTATCGATGATAAATTGGTGTACTCTAAAACTGTGGAGGATCACGAGAAGCACTTGAGAATTGTTTTACAAACCCTGAGAGAGCATCAATTGTATGTTAAGTTTAGTAAGTGTGAATTTTGTTTAAAAAAATTGACATTCTTGGGACACATAATTTCTTAGGACGGAATTAAAGTGAATCCAGCAAAATTGAAGTGGTCTCTAAATGGAAACAATTGAAAAATCCTATTGAAATTCGAAGTTTTATAGGGTTAGCAGGATATTATCGGAGATTTATCAAGAATTTTTCTAGAATTGCTGGACCCATGACTGAGTTAACCAAGAAAGTGAAAAGTTTATATGGAGTCCTAAGTGTGAGGAGAGTTTTCAAGAGTTAAAGAGACGTTTGACAAGAGCGCCCGTATTAGCTCTACCAAATGGGAAAGATAGTTTGTGATCTACACAGATGTTTCAAAGGAAGGATTGGGATGTGTGTTAATGTAAAATGAGAAAGTGATAGCATATGCCTCTAAGAAGTTGAAACCGCATGAAGGAAATTACCCGACTCATGATTTTAGAATTAGCGGCTGTAGTGTTGCTTTAAAGAAATGGAAACATTACCTTTATGGAATAACATTTGACGTTTTTACTGACCACAAGAGTTTTAAATATTTGTTTTCTCAAAAAAAGCTAAATTTGAGACAACGTAGGTGGATGAAATTTTTGGAAAACTATGATTGTACGATAAAGTACCATCCAGGGAATACCAATATAGTGGCCGATGCTTTGAATCGTCAAGTGCAAGTGGCGAGATTAATGATTAAGGAATGGCACTTGTTGGAAGATGTTAGTTATTGGAACCCTAAATAGAACCGAGAAAGGTAATTCTTGGGAATATTGTAGTGAATTCCACTCTGATGGAATGTATCAAGAAAGCTCAGGAAAAGGACATTGAAGTGCAAAAGTGGTTAGAGACAGTTAAAAAGGGAGAAAAGTCGGATTTTAACTTGAGAACGAATGGTATACTAAGGTTTCGAAATCGGATAGTAGTGCTAAAAGATGAAGGGTTTAAGAAGAAAATTTTGGAAGAGACACACCGATCGAAATTTACGGTACACCCTGAAGGGAATAAAATGTATCAAGACTTGAAGAATTTGTATTGGCGGAAGAGTATGAAAAAGGAGATTACTCAATTTGTCCAAACCTATTTGATTTGTCAATAGGTTAAAGCTGAACATCAGAAACCGTCTAGACTTTTTGCAACCTTTTAGAGATACCCGAGTGGAAATGGGAAACATCACCATGAACTTTGTATCAAGGTTACCTAGGACACAAAAAGATCATGATGCCATTTGGGTAGTAGTGGATAGGTTGATCCAATTCGGCTCATTTTCTGCTGATTAGTATGAAATACCCATTGGAGAAATTAGCTAAATTATACTTGGATGAAATTATCAGGTTACACAGGATACCTGTAAGCATTGTGTTCGATAGAGATCTTAGGTTTGTTTTGAGATTTTGGCAAAAGATGCAAGAGGTGATAGGGACTAAATTGAATTTCAGTACTAGTTACCATTCCCAGACCGATGGACAGTTTGAGAGGACCATTCAAACTCTTGAGAACATGTTGAGAACTTGTGTTTTGGATTTTGGAGAGAGTTGGGATAAGTATTTGACATTGGTGGAATTTGCTTACAACAATAGTTTTCATTCTTCTATTCAAATGGCCCCGTACGAAGCACTTTATGGTCGGAAATGCAGGTTTCCGATTTGTTGGGATGAAATAGGTGAACGAAAAATTTTATACCCGACAACAGTGCTTTGGATTGAGAAGGCGAATGAAAAAGTGAAATTGGTATGCCAGAGGATTCAGACCGCACAAAATCGTCAGAAGAGTTATGCAGATAACTGAAGGAAAGACTTAGAATTTGCGGTTGGAGATCAAATATTTCTTAAGATTACACCTCTGAAAGCAAGTTTAATGTCTGGAAAAGGAAAGAAAATTACAATCGAAATTCGTAGGGCCATACAAGATTATCCAACGCATGGGAAATGTTGCGTATAAGTTGGAGTTGCCACCGAGTTTGTCTCGGATCCACAACGTTTTCCACGTATCCATACTTAAAAAATATCACCCAGACCCTTCTTATATCTTGCAACCGGAGAGTATTGAAATTGATGAGACATTGACCTCTGAGGAGAAACCGGTAAAGTTTCTAGATCGTAAGGTGAAAGAATTGAGGAACAAGCGGATTTCGATGGTGAAAGTTTCTCGGAGGAACCATGGACTAGAGTAAGTAACCTGGGAAGTTGAAAAAGCGATTCGAGAAAAATATCCCGACCTGTACGCAAATCAAGGTATAATTTCGAGGATGAAATTCTTTTTAAGGGGGAGAGGATGTGACGACTCGTAAATTTTTATATTTATTTATTTTATCAAATTATTCACTCATTTATTGGTTTATCCTAAAATAGTTTATTTTTATGATTAAGTACTCAAATATTAGTTAGTTATACTACGTTGTAAGAATTTCTTAGAAATTTCGCTTTATCGCGCACAAGTCAGAAGTTCATTTTTTCACGCGCGCGACTAATTGGAGGATTTTAGAAATTATTGTTAGACTACTAAGAGTGGATAATAATAGTGCTAAAGAAAGTGCATTAGAGATTTAGTACACAAGTGAAACAAACTCGAGAGGAAACGGGTACGAAAGTGTATTGGAGGACTTTTGTACACTTGAAGCTCTACCTACCAAGCTTCTCCAAGAAACTTTGCATCAGTCATCTCTCTCTCTTTTCTCTCCTAAGCTGGCCGAAAACTTCAAGGAACAAGGAGCAAAAATTTTCTTCATCATCTCACTCAAATCACCCATCCATTTCACTTCAAATTTGTTACACAAACTCAAAACCACTTGGAGCTTCACTTAGGCAAGGAGAAGAGCATCATTTCCACGGTTTCTTGGAGCTTCTTAGTGGCCGAAATTCTGGTCTTCATCATCCAAGAGGTAGCAAATCATCCAACTCTTGAAACTTGATTTTGAGAGTTATATTGGATTTGGAAGCTTGTAACTTCATGTGGGTAATTTTGTTTGGTTGAAAATCATGTGAGTGGGCTCTATGAATCCCACAATGGACTTTTGGGCTGATATGATGATTTTGGATGTTATTTGTGTTGATTTAGTGTTAAATTAGTGGATATAAGTTGAAAAAGTGGAAGGAAAACAAAAGGGAAACTTACTAGAGAAAGGGCCCGAATTCTGCCCGGTTTGTGCAGAGGCCTTGGTTCGATTTTTTTGTGGTTAATTTGCCTTGATTGTGATGTAAGATATGTTGTATAGGTTGTGTGGAAAGTTTCCACCAAAAATCACTTGATTTTGTTGGGTAAATGTTGCATTTTCGAAACATGTTCAAACCTGAAAAACGTGTACAGAGGTAATCTGGCAGCGAATTTTAAACGACCATAACTCGTTGCTCGATGTCGAAATCGAGTTTGTGGTATTTGAAACTAGACACGTTCAGTTTTCTAAAGGTATAAAATGCATCTTTTGATTCGACCTGAGTGAACCGTACCAATTCTCCAAAGTCATCTGTCCTGTTTCGTTGCTCTGCTAGATAGTCAATGAAGGTGCTAGAACGTTTGGCTTAAATTTGGGCTAGTTATGGACAGAATTTCAAAATCATTTCTTCTGATGCATTGTAGCCCTATGAATTTATTTTCTAACACCACCAACCATGCTTAATTCCAAGTTGAATTGAATGAGTTATGGCCTAATTACAGACCTACACCAGAGAAAGAAAACCCTAATTTTGGTCTAGCCAATGACTTATTTCGACTGGGACTTGTTACTTTGAAACTTTTGGTGTTAATCGCCTACCAAACATATCTTGGATGTCTCTTGGACCTTTGCTTCATAAATAAACCATGTTTGAGATTATTTCTTTGGCCAAAGGTTCGTACAAAGGAAAATGGAAGCATAAGGCAGAATTGCCTTGTATATTCCTAGAACTTTAATGGTCTTGTTAATTGACTTCCCGTATGAATTTTTGCATAAAATTTGACAGAGAAATAGCCCTTATATATTAGTATAAGGCATACCAATTTGGTGCCATTCCAAGTCTATTTCGATGCCCAACTAGAATCCCAAAATTTGTGTTTCAAATCTGAAAAATTGCCCAATGGTCATCATTTTGAAACCAACTTTAAGCTGCTATATCTTGGCGGTCAAAACTCCGATTCTTGTTCCATTTATTTTGTTTTAAAATTTGATTGTAACTCTAATTGAGTTTCAAATTTGAGAGGCTAGTTCGCATTCTGTGAATTTTACCGAATTTTTCAAAATTTGCTAAAAACCCAACCCCGAATCTGTCTTGGGAGTCCAAATTAGCAAATTGAAACCAAAATTTGAGTATCTTCCATTTTGAATCATGGAAAAATGACTTCTAAGAACTTTTAGTACTTTTGAATTAGTTTCCAAGGATACTAAGTTTTCCAATTTTGGACCTACAAAGAGTGAGATATGATTTTTTTAAAAATGTACCTCAAATCTGAAATTTTCCAAAATTGACGGGAATTGAGTTTTTGAGACTCTTCCCTATCCTTCAATACTACTTGACTCTTTTGGACTTGTTTTCACGAATGAAACCAGTTTTTTCCTTGTGTTATTAAACTCTACTTTCAAACCTAACCTTGAATTTGAGCAATTAAGGCTCATTTTCATGATATTTTCTTAGATTGTACAAGTGTGCAATCTTCCTTGATAATTGGGGATTCTAAGTGATAGTGTGTAATAGATACCTATTGCTTGCTCAGACATTCAAGAGGACCTCACAACGGACGCCTAAGTACTCGAATTCTGCAACATACTCTCCTTTTGACTAGGTGAGTGTCAAGTGCATGTTTAGTTGATATTATGTGAATTTGCCAGTTATGTATAGCACGACTATAACCGTTGAGTTGAGTATGTACTTTATCACACTCGTTCTCATTTAAATGAATAATGATTGAATTGATTGAAATGCAATGAATGATTGAAATGTACTGAATGATTGAATGAAATGAAATGATATGCTATGGCTGCATACGTCATTTGAGTGAATCTTCTCGACTCATAACTGAACTGAACTGGGGACGCCCAAACTCATCGGCCGACCTTGGATTCGAGCCGGCTAGGACTTGGTCGGGAACCTTAGTGAGTCATGAGACAACCTGTATAAGCATGATCTATTGGAGAGATCTTGCTTGACCTACTCGTGCAGTAGCGCCTTTAGAGCAGTTCGGGTCCGGTGGGGGGTTGTATGGTGGAAGGAACTGTGAAGAAAAGTGGAGATCTACGGACTTAAGAGTACCGACCCGGTTGACGGGGTGTCATCGTGGAAAGGTAATCGATCGAGCAATGGCAAAGCAAGTGGAACTTAACTCCTGGGAGCTCTTATATCCTTGAATTGTTTCTGTTTACTTTTCTTGCCCGAATTGTTATTTATTTGAATAATAATTGTTTACTCGCTATATGGGATTATTACTTGAACAACGTACTTGCATGTGTGTTTCTTGGCCTTACGAGCAATTGCTCACCCCGTAAATTTAATTTTCCTTAATAGGAATGGAACTGAGGGTGAAACTCGGAGGAATCATTGGGATGAACTTTTGTAATAGGGATTTGCATTGTAATTGAATGGACATCTTTTGGGCAGTTGTATGTCTTTTGAGAATTGATGTATTTTGTACTCGTGGTGTAAGACTGGATATTTGGTTATTGGAAGCGACTTTTCTTTCTTAGACTTATATTAATGATTAATTATCGTTAAACTTGAATCGTTTTGTCTTGAGTCCTGGCAAGAGTTGGGCAGGCATCCCGTGGATACCCTTTGATTCGTCTTAGGGAGAAGTGGGGGCATCACATTAGTTGATTTATCAAAGACTTCAAACAGTTCAGAGCCAACAAAAGAGCTACGCGGACAACCAAAGAAAAGATTTGGAGTTTGAAGTTGGAGATCGTGTCTTTCTTAAGATTACCACCATTGCGAAGTGTCACGGTGGGAAAAGAAAAGAAACTTCAACCAAGATTCGTAGGACCTTCAAACTTCTTCAAAGAATTGGAAAAGTGGCGACCGACTCTGTAAGGACCTACAAATTTACTTATTTTAAACTCCTATTATTGGTTTATTTATATATTTAATTCGCTGTTTGTTTTGAATATTTTATTCCAACCTTTTTAGACCCAATTACATGAAACTATGGCTTACATGTATTTTTAAAATGACTTGTTACAAAAATTAAATTTTGGGAAGCTTGTTTAGCGAGAATAGTGAATTCGCATTTGGAGGTAATAATCGATTTGAGAGTACAATGAGTTTGGAAATTGAAGACTTATACATTAGTCTTGGAGAACTAAGGATGATTAATAGTAGGCTAAGAAGAATTAATTGAGAGATTGGAGGTGATTAAGTTAAATGAAACTTTTATTGCTCGCACGTCGATAGTTTTTCGAAAGTCGTACCGCACGATTAATTAGAGAATTTTAGAAATTATTGTTAGACTACTAAGAGTGAATAATAATAGTGTTAAAGGAAGTGCATTAGAGGTTTAGTGCACAAGTGAAACAAACCCGAGAGGAATCGGGCACGAAACGCGCACCATTGAAAAGTTGACTTTTGGACAAATTAGAGCCACACATTTTAGCTTCTCTTGGAAGCTTCATTTGCAACCAAAACTCTCCTTTCTCTCTCTCATTTGGCCGGTCATCAAGAGAAGAAAAACAACTTCAAACTCTTCAAATTTCTTCTTTATTTCTTCATCGAACCTCCACCAAAATTCAACCACACTTTGCTAAGCACTTAGTGATCCATCTTAAACTATAAAAAGAGCTTCATTTCCACGGCTTTTCTTGAGCATCTTTGGACCGAAATTTCTGCTTGGTTCATCTAAACAAGTAAGCAATGATCAACCTTAAGATTCTTGGTTTATGAAAGTAATATTGCATTTATAAGTTCATATAATCATGTGGGTAGCTTTGTTTATGTTGCAAAGTGTTGTGTGGACTCTATGAACTCCCACTATGGTTTATTGGACTGATTTGTGGTATTTTGAAGTTGTTAATGTTGGTTTGGTGCTTGAATTAGTAGAAATGAGTGATATTATGGATGAAAGCTCAAAGGGAGTGAAGATGAAAAACTTTTCGTTTCTGCCCCTGTGAATGTCCGTGGCCCTTAGGGCAATTTTTTGTGGTTCTAATGACTTGGTTATGATGTATACATGTTGTGTGGGATGTGTAGAAAGTTTCATAAAAAAAATTTCATGATTTGGTTGGCCAAATGATGTGTTTTCGGAAGTCAGCAAAAACTGGAAATTTTCCCGTAACTGCTCTGGCAGTGTTTTTGTTTTGACTATAACTTTTTGCTCCAACGTCGAAATCGAGTGCCGTTTGTGACACTAGAACCCAGCTTTCCAACGATATAAAATACATATTCTGATTCCACCTGAGTAGTCCATACCAATCGTTTGAACATGACTGTCCTGTTTCGCGTCTACACTGGGAACTTTGTTTGAGCAGCGACTTGATGCTCAAATACGAGCTAGTTGTGGACAGATTTTGATAACGATTTCTTCTGATAAATTATAGCTTTATGAATCTAGTTTTCAACGCCATAGACAATGCTCAATTCCAAGTTGAATTGAGTGAGTTGTGGCCGAAATCTGAAACTGACCCAATGATTTGAAATCCTCTTTTGAGCTAGTAAATGTCTAAATCTTGATTGAAACTTGTTCTTTCGAAATTCTTGGTGTCAATCACCTACCAAATATATCTTGGATGTTTCTTAGACTTTACCTACACAAAAGGACCGTGTTTGAGACATTTTGTTGGCCAAACGTTTTGGAAACGGAAAACTCATGTACAAGGCAGATTTGCCTTGGAAATTTGGAAACTTTGGTGATCTGGTTAACCAACTTTCCGTGCGTATTTTTTCATGAAAATTGATAGAGGAATAGCTCTCATATGGTAGTATAATACTACCAAATTTGGTGCCATTCCGATTTAATTTTGATACTCAAACAAAGTCCCAAAAATTGTAATTTAAACCTGAAAATTTGCCTAACCATCTCAATTTTTCAGCAACTTTGAGCTACTATATCTTGGTGCTCAAAACTCCGATTCTTGTTCTGCTTATTTTGTTTTAAACTTGGATTGTAACTCTAATTGGGTTTCAAATGTGAGAGGTTAGTTCAAATTTTGTGAATTTTGCCGAATTTTCAAAGTTGGCGAAAAACCAATCTTAAAACCGTCTCACAAGCCTAAAACAGTAACTTGGAGCCAATTTTTGAATGTCTTCCGTTGGGGAATCATGGGAAAGTGTATTTTAGGAAACTTTTAGTACATTGGAAGAAATTTCCAACGGTACCAAATTTTTCAATTTTGGACTTGTAATGAGTGAGATACGATTTTTCAAAAATTTCGTATCAAAACTGAAATTTTAGAAATTTAAGGAAATGGAGTTTTCGAATTCTCCTTTTCCCTTCGATATCACTTGAACGTTTTACACTTGATTTCAAAGGTGAAAACTCGATTTCCCTTGTGCTTTAAAATCCCGCCTTTGAGTCTCGATTTACGAATAAATAGGGTTCATTTTCATGAAATTTTCTTAGATTGTACAAGTGTACAATCTTCCTTGATAATTGGGGTTTTTAAATGATAGTTCATTATTATTTGCTCAGGTGCTCAAGGGAACCTTCAAGAGAAACTCGAAACAGACGCCTAAACACTTGCTTAAGCGCTTACTCACTTGTTTTGAATTCGTGAGTGTTCCGTATAGGAGTACGTAACTTGCATAGCTTTACGACATGTTTATTCCATGGTCATTATGTGTTAATTGTTAAGTGCTACCGATAATTGCTTCTATGAACTTTACCACCGTAGGTGACTTTAATAGTATTACTACATGCTTACCAACTAACCGTGAATCATTACCGTTTACCATTAATCGTGATTACTTACCGTTTGCCAATTTACTTGATTACCTATTTACTTGATTACTTGACTATTTGATTATTTGATTACCATAAATTATATGTTTATATGAAATTACCACATACTTCTTACGTGTTTAAGTGTTAAATGTTGTCTATAATTGCTCTGATGAAATTACCACTGTTTTAATGCGAGTGTGTACTTTATCTCACTCGACCTACTAAAATGACAAATTATTACCATTTACCAATCTGCTTGATTACTTGTGCATGTTGTAAGTTCTAAACTGAATTGGTCCCTGCCCTTGGTTACTAACCTGCTCGAGTCAGAATTGGGTTCGGTCGGGTAGGTTGGAACCCTGGACCACCGTTTCGGTATACTCGAGTACTGCCACTGGAGGGATAAGGTGATAGCCAGACAAACCGAGGGGATCACTGGAGTTATAAGGTAAAGTGGACCGAAATTGTTCCAAATGAACACCGTATCCTTTAATGTGTATTTATTTCTGTATAATGATATTTGTCTCATGTTAATGTGCCAATATGCAATTCTTGAATCGTGTATGTGCTATGCTCAATTTACATGATTTATTAGAACTGTTAGAGTGTCTTGGAACCTCACTGGACTATTTAGTTCATTCCACATTTTTGTTTTTCTTAACAGGGTTCGAGACCAAGGGTGCTCGTGAATAGTACTAGATTATTCTCTTTTGAAAACCTTAAATTGTATTATAACGGATGGTTGTAGTACATACTCTTTTGGATTGTAATAAACTTGAAAGCTAACTAATTGTAAGTTTGAAAAATGTTGGAGTACTTTAATTATATATTGAAGTTATTTGAAGTATTTCGAACTTTTAAATTATAGATTGTAGTGAGTCCTAACGAGAGTTGGGCAGGCGTCCCGCGGATACCCTTGGATTTGCCCTTGGGAGAAGTGGGGGCGTCACAGACTCGAACTGCCCTCAAGCTTGTCCAGGATTCACGATGTCTTCCACGGCTCGATGCTCAAGAAATATCATCTTGATCCGACTCACATCTTACAACCAGAAGAAATTGAAATCAATGAGTCACTCACCTATGAAGAGAAACCAGTGCAGTTACTTGATCGGAAGGTTAAGGAACTGAGAAACAAACAAATTTCATTGGTGAAAATCTTGTGGAGAAACCACGGAGTAGAAGAGGCAACTTGGGAAGTGAAAGAAGATATGCAAAAGAAATATCCTGAACTATTCGTTAATTAAGGTGAGAAATTTCGAAAACGAAATTCTTTTAGGGGGGAGAGAGTGTGAGGACCGGAAACTTTTCTTATTTTCTAGTCATTATTTTATTTCCTTACATACATTTTTCTATATTTTTCCTTACCAGACTAAATTCCTAAATATTTTTATGAGTAAGTATAGTTTTTAAATCATTTTCCTAGTACAAGTTAGTTTATGTGACATTAGTAGTACTTATGGGACGTGAGACCCGCTAGTGCGATAAATTTTGACGATTAGGTGAAGTTTTGTATGAAAGGATGTTATTACAAGGTGTTAAGGAACAATTAGAGATTAGTTAGATAAATTAGCCCTTGGTAGACAAAAGGATGAGAATAAGTTTAGGATAGTTAGGTGTCATGAAATCATTGGTTGTGGACTTTGACCAACCTTTCTTTACCTTTACCAAAAATCAAATTTTGACTAAAACTCCCTTCATTTTCCTTCTTGCTTGGCCGGCTATTGAGAGAGAAAAACCAAGAGAGAAACTTCACTTTGTTCTTCAATTTCTTGTCTAAATCTTGAGTTCCAACCGATTAAATCGCAAACCCTTCCATAAGAGTGCTAACTAAGGAGGATTTAAGATGTTGGTGGAGTGATTCTTCAAGAAGAAACCCTAAACTATCATCTTTCCTAAGGTTCCAAGGTAACTCACCTAGAAATTTCCTTTTTGCTCTTAATAATTGCAAATTAGTGGATTAGAATTGTTATATATGTAGTTTTGTGAGAAGTTTATGATTTGAAGTAAGGTTATGGTAAATTTCAGTTTTTATAGTGAATTTTCTGCCCTCATGTGATGGTTAATGATTAGCCATGGTTTGGTGGTTTGTTATGTGTAATATTGACCTCTTATATGTTAGTTTCTCCTTGACTACGAAAAATTTCAGCTTGTGTACCTCAATTTCAGTTTAGGGTTTTGAATTTAGGGCTTTATTATAGTTGGTTTTAGAATTCTTAATTGGCTAAGAATGAAGGGTATTGTGACCCTCATTAGGTGTGGTTTATAACTTATGTGTTGTGTGTGTAATTGTGGTTCATTTGAGTTGAAGTTGGTGCTTGTTTGTAGGGTGGAAAGGTAAGGAAATTTAAGGGGAAGTGCTATCCAATTTTTGAGTCTATGTGATTCCTTTGAATTGGGTTGCTTTTGAGTGGTAATGAGGGACTTTGGGGTTGTTTAAACCTTTGGCACCAATTGTTGCTTAATTTCACTCCCAAGTTCTATTTGGCCTTGCATTAGTAGTTTATTAAATAGGTAAACGACTCGTAATCGAGTCTCAATTGTTTTCTTGGTTGTGCGTAGGACGTGCCGGTGATTCAAGGCGTACCTCGGGAGGAAACGTTTAAATTAACTTTATTTGAACTGGTGAGTGTACTCACATAATTGTTGCTTCTTTGCTTTATGCGTACTTGAAATTTGTGAGTTGAATGACTGTAATTTCTGTTTGTTTTAGATGAGACGAGGGTGTGCCTTATTACATTCGTTCTTTATGGTTTATTTGATTGTTTACTGTATGACTTGGAATTTCTTGGTTGTGCCTGAACTGGTGTCATTTGGATGTGTTTCCAACGACCTTTATTATTAAATCTGAGCTCAACCCCATTGGTAGTCAGTTGAATCGAGCCAGTAAGGGTTTGGTCGAGGAAATTGACAAGCCATGGGAACTGTTTCTAGGGAATCTTTGGGTATTTGAAACTCTGGATTCCGGTATACTCGAGTATTACCACCTCTGTTCTGTTTGGTGTTCGGCCCCGGTAAGGGGAATGTGTAGTGGACGAAATTGAGGTAAAGTGGGGATCTACGGTCATGTTTGTTCGTTAAACGTTGACGGAGAGTCAACGAGCTGTGATCAAGTACTACAAAAGAGAAAATGGGCTCTTGATAGCCGTTTGTATCCTTTTACTCTTGTTTACATGTGGTGGTTATTACTATTTGTTTGATGGTTCTATTTGGATTGAGTACAATTATACTTTTATGATTCACTCATACTTGGCGTGTTGCTACCTCATTGGGGCGAAAACTTACTCCGTTGTCTTTGTTTTCCTTACAGGGTATAATGTTTGGAACTGTGATGTTTTTGAAGAAAGAGTCGAGTTAGAATAAACATTCTTTTGTATAGCTCCTCTGTAGTTGGAAAAACCCTAATTTTATCTTAATCAAATGTTCCCTTTTGATTTGTAAAGTTACCAATGTGTGTATATAAAAGTGTTTAATCATGTCCATGTGGTATATTTGTTTGGGAATGTACATTCTCTAAGTTTATATAAAGTTTACTTGTACTTGATTGGAATTCGGACGAGTGCGGAGTTCGAACGAGGAAAGGGAAAAATTTGGCGGGACACTGTTCACGAAATCCGACGGTGTATCCGGCCAGTTCTTGGCCGGATATCTGGCCGGATTTGCAGGGGATTTGAAAAAAAATTGGGTTGCTTTCTGCCTTCAATCCGGCCGGATATCCGGCCAAGTCTTGGCCGGATATCCGGCCAAGTCTTGGCCGGATTGTGACGTGGCAGCTACTGTCCACTTTTTTTTTCGTTTTCGTTCTTCGTTATTTATTGTCGTTGCATCGTTTGATCGCGGTAATATCATTTGGATTGTTTTGGCCTTTGTGTGATCATCTTAGCAGTCTTGGTGAAAGTTGGGCAGGCAGTTCGCTAACCCTTAGGATACGCCCTAGGGGAAGGTGAGACTGTCACAATATAAATAATGTCTCCACTTTTTCAAGGTAAACACTACCGCCGCTAACTCCAAATCATGGGTTGGATAATTCTGTTTATGAGGTTTCAACTTACAAGAGGCATGCACAATCACTTTTCCATTTTGCATCAATACACATCCTAAACTATCCTTCGAAGCATCTGTATAAACCACAAAACCATCTCCTCCGCTCGGCAATGCTAATACAGGTGCCTCGATCAAACACTTTTTCAACTCTTGAAACCCTTCCTCGTATTTAGAATTCCATATGAACTTACCATACTTCTTAGTCAACTCGGTTAAGGGTTTTGCAGTTTTAGAAAAATCCTTGATAAACCGACGATAATATCCGACTAACCGTGAGAAATTTTGAATTTTGGTAGGATTTTCTGGTCGTTTCCACTTAGAAATAGATTCTAACTTAGTTGGATCCACAGTAATCCCTTCCTTAGAGACTATATGACCTAAAAAGGCTACTTCTTCCAACTAAAACTCATATTTATTGAATTTAGCAAAAAGTTTGTGCTTTCTCAGGGTTTGCAAAACTATTCTCAAGTGTCGTTCATGATCTTCGTGAGACTTAGAGTACACCAAAATATAATCAATAAATACCACCACGAATTGATCTAAATACTGTTTAAAAACCCGATGCATCAAGTCCATAAACGCTGCAGACGCCTTAGTTAATCCAAATGGCATAACTACAAATTCAAAGTGCCCATATCTTGAATTGAAAGCAGTCTTAGGCATATCAATTTTTAGGATCCTCAATTGGAAATATTCTTGCCTCAAATCTAATTTGAAAAATATCACTGCCCCTTGCAACTAATCAAATAGTCCATTTATATGAGGCAAAGGGTATTTGTTCTTAATGGTCGCATCATTCAAGCCTCAATAATCTATGCATAGTTTCAAACTCCCATCTTTCTTCTTAACAAAGAGCACTGGAGCTTCCTATGGCGAGTCACATTCTCTGATGAAACCTCTTCCTAATAAATTTTGTAATTGCAACTTCAATTCATTTAATTCAGTTGGTGTCATCCTGTAAGGTGTCTTAGAGATAGGGGTCGTCTTCGGAGTCAATCAATTTTAAACACTATTTCCTTCTCCGGAGGTAACGTCTCTAATTTCTTGGGAAAGATGTCGGAAAACTCTTTCACTACCGGCACGTTTTCCAACTTTATCTTATTCCCAGGTGTATTAATAAGAAAATCTAGATATCCCTTCGTTCCACTACTCAACAATTTCCTAACTCGAATCCCCGAAATTAAAGCAGATGATGTTAGTCTACCTCTTACATCTAATTTCAAAGTTGCTTCCCCAAGAATGTGTAACTTTACTAGATTCATCTTATAATCCAATTGACTATGGTATCGAGCTAACCAATCCATCCCAAGTATCACATCATACCCCTTAATTGCTAAACTCATTAAATTCGCCAACAATCTTTTCTCACCAACCCAAATCTCATAATTCCTATAAACTTTATTAGCAATCAGGCATTGATTCCCCGTAGGAGTCTTAACCTCTAAATCAAAAGGCAAGAAATCACACTTTACATCTACACCCTTCATAAAATTAGGATCAACGAAAGAATGGGTTGCCCCGAAATCAATTAAAACTCTAACTAAGTGATGAAAAACAGGAATCGTACCTTTCACCACTTCAGTTGGGTTAGAGATTTGCTGATTGTTTAAAATGTAAACCCTAACTGGCACCTTTGGTCGGCTCCCTCCGGCACTTGACTGCGTTGAAGCAGATCTAGCAGGTTGTTGGGTATTTCCTCTTTACTTAGAGGCACTAAGGTAACTCGAAATCTGGTGCTCAGCACTACCACAAATCACTTTGCTATTTGATTTTGGTTTGATTTTGATGAATTGTGATGGATCACCGGTCATGTATTTTGAACATTCACTATCTATAAACCACCTTGATTCCTTAATGATGTTTACCAGGTTCACCTATACAAGAGTTCAAGGAATAATATTTGGTAACCTTTAATCTTTTAGGTCCTTGAGACTTAGTATCATGTCTAACTATACACATGCATTTTATGTCTCTTCTCATGTTTTTTCTCACATAGTAATTACTTTTCATGTGACCTTTTTTACAACAAAAACTACACATAACCAATAAGTTATTTGTATGAACAGGTTTAATAAATTTTATTTGTCTTCTCTTATAAATAGTAAATTCATTTGCACCAGAATTTAATTTCTTCTCATGAGTGCCAAGATGAGATTTTGATTCATTCGTTTGAAAACAGTTTTATTTTTTTATGTCGGAGCAACTCATTTAGATTGTCCATTCTTCGTTTCAAACCACTTTGTTCCTTTTTTAACATTTCACAAAGTCTTGTTTTTCTATCAAGTTCATTTTGTAGATCAATCTCACCATTTTTCAAGTAATCATTTTTAGTTTTCAACTTTTTATTTTCTTGAAAAAGATGTGCATTGTCCTGAAGAAGAAAACTAATTTTTTATTTTAATTTCTTGTTTCTACCATAAGATTCTTTCAAACTATCATGTTATTTTTCAATGAATAATTCAAAATCATCATCAGTTTCATCATCACTAATAGGTTAAGGGTTAAAAGTTGTTATCTCATCATCACCAATAACCATGAAAGTCATTTGAACAGATTCTTCTTCCTCTTCAATATCACCATCAGAATTGCACTCATTCCATGTGATTTGAAAGTTGTTGAATCTTGATTTTCTTTCAACTTTTCCTTCTTTATTCTTCTTCATTAGGCACTCACTCATGTAGTATCCAGGTTGGTCACATTCATAGCATTTGTCACCTTATTTTTCATTGACATTTTGTTTTCCTTTGTTTCTTGCAATGTTGAATTGATTGGAATTCGAATTGCTATGTCCTCTTTTTCTGAATCTTCTTTTATTGAGAATTCTCTTGAAACTTTTTGTGATGAAAGCTAGATCATTGTCATCCATATATTCATCATTCAGTGAAATCGAGTCATTTTATCTTGAAATACTTTTAGAGTAATACTCCTTTTTGCTTTTGCATCTTCTTCTTCCTGTACCTTGGTCTTAAGTTTCAACTCATAAGATATTAGAGAGTTTATAAGAGATTCAATAGGTATTGAATTCAAATCTTTTGTCTCTTCAATAGCAGTCACTTTACTCTCCCAATCTTTAGACAACATTTAAAATTTTTCTGTTTTTCTTTCCTAAAAAGTATTTCTTTTCCAGAATCTCTAAATCTTTAATAAGATTATTAAATTTACAATACATTTTATCAATATTTTCATGAGGTTTCATTTTAAACGACTCATATTTAGTAACTAAGATAAAATTTTTTGTTCTCTAACATTCTCACTACCTTCATGAATTTCTCTCAATTTGTCCCAAATTTCTTTAGCTGACTTACAATCTTTGACCCTAATAGATTCATTTGAGTGTAAAGTGCTATATAACACATTCATAATTTTTGCATTTAAAGTGAGATGAGTTCTATCGTCTGCAGTTAATTCATTTCTTATTTTTGGTCTAGATCTATGAATATTTTCATCTACCATAGAGGTATCATATGGACCTTCATTAATAATAAACCACAATTCAATATCAATCGATTGCAAGAAGATAATCATTCTTTCTTTTCAACTCACATAATTTGATCCATTAAACATTGGAGGTCTAGTTACAGATTGTCCTTCAAAAAATATGACATTGTTGATTGTCATCTTTACTCTTAAGCCGTTTGAACTTAATGTCTAGGAAACCAAATTCTGATACCAATTGTTAGGCTTGAAGACAATCTAAGAGGGGGAGGTGAATTAGGTTGATTAAAAAATTAATCAAGTTAAAGGGCACTTTTTACTTAATATGAAATTTACCCTCTTTTCTAAATGATTACACAATGAATTAATTGATAAAGGAGCAATATCATTTGAGAATAGAAGAGATAAGCAATTAAGATTCACAAGATGATAAATAAAAAGGAAAGAATTGCAAACCAATTGACTGTCAAACTCCTCTTGAGTTCGAAGATCAATTCACAAAAATAGCTTCTTCAAGTTGATGAAATATGATCAATCTTGTGTACAAAGGAAGGCTCACTTTCTCCTTACCCCAAACTACACTCGATCAAGTTAGAAAGTTTTACAATTCCTCAAAATAACCCTCACAAAACTACACTATTGAAGTATTTTCTCATAAATGAAAAGTTTACACGAATCTTACACCATAAAGAGTACAAATGTTCCTTGAAGAGTATTTTCTGACTAAAACTATTCTTAATCTCTTGTATTTTCAGTGTGCAAAAGTTGTTTGAAATTTCTGATCATGCACTATTTATATGAAACTAAGAAAATGTTTCATTAATACTTCCAACGGACAGAAGGTAGTTGAAGAGTCAACTAGCTGTTGGGAGTATCGGACGTCTGATACTTTCGATACTTGCGTCCAAAAGCGGACAGAGAGTTTGAAAAATCTTTTTTAATTCTATCGGACGTCCGGTATTTCCGATGCTTACGTCCGATAACAGACAGAGAGTTTGAAGAATCATCTCAATTCTATCGGAAGTCTGATGATCGAGTTCTTCGTGCGTTCAAAAGCAGACTGAGAGTTTGAAAGATTATTTCAATTCTTTCGGACGTCTGGTAAGGTTGTTTTGCGTCCGATATGATCTGCACTGTTTATCGAACGTCCGGTATTTTCTTTGTGAGCGTCCGACAGTTTTCATCTTCCTTTATCTTCTTTCAATTGCTCTTATTCTTTGAATCAAGTTGTTTCAAAGTTGAAAGGATTTCTTATTAAAAAGATATTAGTATTATCCAATTATTTTGTAAATATCAAAAGACAGGAACCAAGATCAACACATGACCGGTCCAATGATTGGCACGAGACATCGGTCCTTCATTTCCTAAAATTGCATTTCAACCCCTGAACTCTGAATTCTTCATGCAATTTCCTTCCAATTTTTTGAAGTCTTCAATGTACCCCCTGCAAAACAAATATAACACCAAATAAGTACCTTTCCATTCAATTTAATCACGTAGGGTATAAATAATTGCTTATAGATGCACGTAAAACCCTATAATTTATGCCCTATCAAATTTCTCCATACTTAATCTGTGCTTGTTTCCAAGCACGCAAATTAAATCAATCAACACTCGCAATGGCTATATTCAAAATTATTATTACTATAGGCACCATACCAAACAAGTGCCAAGTACAAACAGTGAAAACCAAAGAGTCAGTTATCCGGTTAGCCTTCAACACCATTGACCCTTTCAACTCTGACTAACTAAACGAGGTATGTAAAATATTTAACCAACATTTCTCCACAAATAGCCCAACTATTAAACAAAATCTCACACATATAGCCACATGGACCCGCAGGTTATAATTATAATCCACACACACATAGACATATATAGATATATGTGTATATATATTTTCCTTCTTTTCTTTCTCTTTTCTATTGTTTTTCAAATTTCCTACACTTAAGTTTTTTTCCACATTTTAACAAAGAAAATATACCTAATTCTCAGTTGTTCAAGTGTTTTGATGTGAACTCCAATATCTCCCAAATAAAATAGCCTAGTTAATCAGTTTTCACCGCTTAAGAACCGCATACTCATGGCTATTGTCACTATTTGACACGAAAGTCAACACTTTTAGGTGAAGACCCCTCATTGCTAGGCAACAACAACCAACGAAGTATAGTCACACTAAATGAATAAGCATTCCAGTACCAACTCACAAACTTGCTTCATATCCCAATAATATAGAAAATTAAGATTAATAACTTGGTCAAATTCATAAGAAAGATGCTAGAAACAAATATTTATAATACCTAGAAAGTTTAGCCAAAAAATGAAAATTGAAAAAAATATCAAATATTCACTAAAGAAAAGTTAATACTTAGAAAAGTTAGCAAAAAATAAAAAAATCTCAAAATATCAAATATTCACCAAAAGAAGTGCTCTTAAGTAACATCATTCAACACTTAGCACATTCATAAAGAAAAAAACGAAGCCTTAACAAAAATAGCACTTGAAATATGAGTCATTGCCTGTCAAGGAAGAAAATAAGAAAAATAAAAAATTTTCACCAAAAATTTCACTTCACCCTTTTATCACCCTCCCACATTTAAGACAACATTGACTTTAATGTTGTGAATAAAACAAAGAAATAAGAACAAGAAAAAAGATGAATAGTGAAACTCCCCTGATAAAGTAATTGTGAAGTAAAAGTTGAAAGAACAACTGCCAATTGTCACCCACGAATGAGTCACCTCTAAAGAAACCTTTCCAAACAGTAAAAAAAGAAAAGAAACCTACAAATAGAAGTCAATACACCACCGAAAATCCCTAACTAACAAATGACAAAACCTAAGCTATGAACACCACCTCCAAACCCCAAAAAACAATAAAAATTTAAAAAATAAAATGAAAACATAAATCAAGGGGGACCCGGTTGATAAGGACACTACATGGCTAACTCCTCCTCAATGCTCATAAGGCGACCTTCCTTCCCTGTCACTCACCCCTTCAATTGCTCCACTGACTCACGAGTTCCTCGGACCTCTGCTAGCACTATCTGGAGTAATTCATGAATGCTAGGCTTGTGGTGCTACTACGAAGTACCCTCCCTAGCTCTTGGGTAAGCCTCCAAGCACTCAAAGGCAGCCTTTTCATCACTATCATCATCATTTACGTCCTTGGCATAAGCAATTTGGCCAATGGTAGACATTCTCAAATTCTTACTTTGATGCTATATTTCCTTGGCCTCACCTTGGAAATCTATCTCAAAATGCTGAAAAATCAAGGCTAGTAAACGAACATAGGGAAAAGTATTGTTTTCCTGTTATACCAAGTAGTGTTAGTCATAGTATCAAGAATAATTGTAGCTAAAGGAACCCCTACGACGTCTCCTAACCCATTCTGCATCTTATCTATAATATAACAATGAGAGACTCGCATGACATTCTTACTATTGGATGCAGGAACAATATTATTGGTGAGCAAGTAGACAAGCAAATTGCTTCTTAAATTCAAGAAACTAGTAGGGATATAGGACCTATATCCTTGACAACCCCACCACCCTGAGCCATCTTCTCCCTAAACTTCCTCCAATAATAAAACTTTTGAATAGTAGTCTCAAAGGCCCTGTTGGGATCATATGTGACAGTGGTTTTATTGTGCTAAAAAGGAAGTCCATCATTTTTAGCACCCAAAAAATTCAAACAAGAACTGACAAATAAGTGTTATACGCTTCCCTTTTACAAAGCTATCCACTATAACACTACTAAACTTGTTCTTATGCTCTATATTGGCATAGAACTGATGAACCAAACCAGGATAATAATAAATAGGAAAATCCAACATCTGACCCCAACCAAATTTAGTGAATAAATCATGAAAGTGATATTCATTATCAAAAGCAGCATCCATATCTATTTCAAGAAATATAGTATTACCAATCCTATCCAAATACCACTTTTCATTTTCAACATTTAAAAATTGAGAATTATCAAATGGAGGTAGAGGTGGAGGTTGGGTAGACTTACCTCCTCCTGAAGTCGGCCTCTCCCTTTTATGAGAAGCAAAAGCACCACCAGCATTCTTAGTTCACTGAGGCATTGCCCAAACTTAACAAAAAAAAAACCATATGTAACACCACAAAATTTTAACAAACACCCCACAAGAAATACCCAAGAATACCATGACAATCTCAATTAAAAGGCAAAAACAATAGAACCAACACACTCCAATAATCTCACAAAGCAACAAAAAAATTGCCAAAAATGTCAACCACTTTCAAGCAGAAACTCCCAAGCAACCTCACCAACATCACCTTCTTATATCATCAAAAGTTTCATTAAAATTTCACAAGTAACAACAACCATCCACAAAACATGTAACCACTCCAAAATGGTGCTAAAATATCCAAAAATTTCTAAAAAAGGGACACAAAAATCACAGAAAATTCTTCAGACAGTATATCAAGAACACACACACTCAATCAAAATTGATAAATATCATCATGGCTTATAGTTGGTTTGGGTTTTTTGGTTGTGAAAAAATTGATTTGTTAAGAGTAAGATCCATATTTAGAGATTTGTTTTGGAAACCCAAGAAAGAAAAATTGGTGTTCTATTTTTCTAATATGTAATTTGGCCTTTAGGGGTTGAAGATTGGTTATTTGCTTGGCCATCAGTGAGAGTGGCAATGCTTGAAGGTGGATGAAGAAGAAACGAAAGAGATGAAGCAAACGGAAAGAAAAGAGAAAAAAAAAAAGCAAAAGGGTTTAAAAAATTAAAAATGAAAATTGATTCTCATTTCAACCACAGATACCAAACACAAGTTTTTACAAAACGGAATCTTGATAAATCCATCGCTATTGAGGGGGCCTTCCATAGTGATTGCCATTGCCATTCCCTAATGGGAACCAAATGGGTGTTTAGTGATCCATTTTATATTCATTAGCATTAGGTTTGCTAACTACTTTTTCAGTAGCTTTGCTAGTGATAAAATATAGAATTATATGTGTCATTATAGAAACAGAGGATATCCCTTCTGAAAATTTACTCTACTTCTAAAAATAATCATGCATTTTATTCTATAACCTAGAAAAACTATTTTAAGTCCATTTTGGGACAATAAGTAATACACACCAACCATATGGATTTTTTTTAGTTGAATCTCCATCTTTTCAAGACTAATAATGCAAGTGTGAGCCATTATTATGTTCAGCTAACTAAAATTACCATCAAGGACTACCTAGAAGGAAAAAATGGGATAAGTTATCTAAATATACCTAATATTTATCCAAAATTTCAATTGGCTCTCAAACTATTAAGAAAGCCTATGTTGGCAAACAATGTTAAGCAATACAATTTGGTTTTATGGTTTAATAAAATATGTAATTTTGGCTTCAAATCCAAGGCTTTCTTGTTTCAAAACTATGCAAAATTTCCTACTATTAATATATACTATTGAAACCACATAATTGTTTGCATTAGTGCAAGATATATACTTATGCTAATAATATTTGTTATTAGTGAAACTAATAGTGTATAGTATTATAATATGGATTAACTTTTTATGCACTGATAGGATAATGATTTTTTTTACACTAGTAATTATGGGTGTATGCCATATGTGCATGATTTGAATTTCAAATTTAAATTCATATTATGTGGCAATGATCTAAACCTACTAGTGTAATAAAAATGTATATTGACAGTCTTTAAAAAGTTTACTCTTATAATATTATCTAGTGGTTTAGACTCCATTTGGATAAGGTATTTTACTATGTTTCAAAACAAACTTTTTATTGTAGATATATTTAAAGAACACATCATGTTTTAATTAAGTGCTTTTAGGTAGTTTTTTTTTAATATTTTTAGGGTATTTGTTTAAGATAAGCATTAGATTTGCCCAGAAAATGACCTAATATTGGCAAATAAGCTATTAATAGTGACATGAACGGAAGAATGAAGGAGATATGGCTACGGGAAGATGACGATCTATGTTGGTGGGCTATGAGGATGGGTGAGATGATAGAAGGGATAGCAAAAGGGAGAAAGTGAGAGGGTCTGGAATAGGTAGAATATAGAAAGGAAGGATTGCAAGAAGTGAGGAGATTGGCAAAGGGAAAAGAAAGAAGGGTAGCCTAATAGGAGAGGAAAGGAAGAAGGGTAGCCTAAAAGGAGAGCGAGGGAAGGAAGAAAGGTGGTAGGGAGCGGTGGCTGCAGGATAAGGGGTAGAGAGAGGTAGTTAAAGGCAAGTAAACGCATTTTTGGAAAAATAGGGTGTCGAAATGATTATATATGTAACTATCTCTATTATATATATATATATAGTTTATAGTATCTTTATGCCTATTACATATTAGTGTTAAAAGCACATTCAATGTGCATAAAATCTAAAAATAATAATTTTTTCATTAGAGGGTTTGGGATAGGTAGGATACAGAAAGGAAAGATGGCAGGAAGCGAGGAGATTGGCAAAGGGAAAAGGAAGAAGGGTGGCCTAGTGGAAGAGGAAGGGAAGGAATAAAAGTGGGTAGGGAGCCAGTGGTTGCAAGATGGGGACGAAGAGAAGTGGTTGAAGGCAAGGCAACATATTTTTGGAAAAATAAGGTATCCAAATGATTGTATATGTTACTATCTCTACTCTATATATGTTGTTTACATTATCTCTATGTCTGTTATATACTAGTGTTAAAGGCACATTCAATGTGAGTAAAAATATATAAATTTGGTTTTTACACAGATAAATTTTATATTAAATTTTCATTAACAAATTTGAATTTATGAGTAGTTTTTTTATCCAATAAAATAATGGATAATTTGATAATTACAATACTTAGGATAATTATTAGTTTTTGCAAATGTGATTAGGTGGTTAGAGTAAAAATTAGTACTTCAATTTATGAGTAATTTGTTCTTCAATTAAAAAATTGATAATTTAGCAGTTATAATGCTTTGGATAGTTATGAGTAGTGATGTCTGCAAATATGATAAAGTGATCAGAGCAAAAATTATTTTTTCTAAAAGTAAAATTGGAAGTTAAAAAATGACAAAAAATATTCACATTAATTGCTACTACTCTTCTTTTATATATTTTATGTATAGCAAATGCCTCCAACCCTTTGGTGTTTTAAAAAAGAAGTGTCACTTAATACATTGTGGATTATACCTCTATTAAATCTAGGACTGCATGACTTAAAAAAAAAGCTCAGTAGAACAAGCACGAAAGTTATTTAATTTTGCATGATCATGTCTAATTTCCTTCCCCAAAATTCATTCAATCCTTCATGACATTTCTATTGCACATCTCTCTATATATAATGCATGAGTCATGAGTTTACTATTTAAAAATTGTGTTATTATTAATTATCTATACAATATATGAAGCTAGAGGGGTGGCAGTTGGTGTAAACAATTTTGGTCATCTTTTGAATTTTCAACTTTACCCTTACAAATAATTAATTTTTACACTAATCGCCTAATCACATTTTGCCTTTATAACTACTTATAACCACCCTAATCTAAACTACCAAAGTACTAGTATAATATTATGAACTTTATATCAATTCGATTTATGTAAAGAACAAAAATTCCGTATAACATTAATTCATTTTAATTATTTGTAAATTGCACACTTTGGGTTGGGCTTAATACTAGTTTCAAATATACCCTTTCAAGATTAAGTGTGATATACGCATATCTTATCAGTTAAACTTCACTCTCCTACACAATTGCTGCTACTATACTCTTCTTATATATATTTTCCCTATGTAGGCCTCAACTATTCAACAACCTATTAATTATCAAAAACCACTACCAACCTTTTTCCTTTTCAAAAAATAATATATATATTCTCATTTATAAGCCTAATAAAATTCTCAATAATCACCAATAAATTATATCCTTTTCTTTATGAATATTTTTAATGTGCACACACTTTGTGTGTGCCTTCACACTAGTGTAAATGTGCTTGGTCTTTTCAATTTTATTCTCCATTTGCAATTTCCTTACTTCCTCATACAAAGATAAAACAATTGTCATTAGATTTATCAAAACTATATATAACTACAAGTAATTAACTTTCACCTTTTAAACTAACTTTTCCTATAAATTGCATACACATAGGTTAGCCCTTCCCACTAGTTTGTTATAGCTCTTTGTAAGAGGAACAATTTGACTAGCTACTAACTGCATCAGATTGAATTATATAAATACTCAAATATGAAGGACTAAACTAAAAAATCATAAAATCAAAGGCTTTAAATGTGATTTTTGTATGAATTTCTAAATAATTTGTCCATGATATTAGAATTAAATTTACATAGTAAATTGACTTCAAATCTTTCGAAGTAAATCATAAGGATTGCAATGCTGATGACAATCACAAGTCAAATTGTACTTGAAATTCTATTGCATATGTAATAAAATTCCAAATCTATTTTTACAAAGATTTTCTACTCAACCATAATTTATACCAGTGTTCAAGACACACATGAATACATGTACAACTAATAAAAGAAATATGTGATAAATTTTTTGACTATATTTTCATTCATTTTCAAGAGAATTAGTTTTATTTTGTAATAGTAAATGTGTAGAAAATTCAATTAAATCAAATGTATAAACAAGTAATTATTTAGTAATAATTCGTAACCAAAATCGATAGCTGCTGATAAAAATTAAGATTTACTGAATAAGTTGAAAAATAAAATCATAAGAAATATATGTTAGTTGGAAGAAGAATATATAGGAAGTTGGAAATGGGTAGTTATCAAGGTAGTTTAGAAAGAACATAAAATGACACAAAAAAGTTTATATTAATCCCTCTCTTTCTCTACTAGTGACTAGTGATAAAGGCATATCCAATGTGTGTGCAATTTAGAAACAATCACTTTGTATATGGAAGAATTGTAGTATAAAATTTTCATAAATGAAAAAAATAAAGTTTAATCTTTTAATAGTTTTTTGAATAAAAAAGAAATTTTGATGGGGGCAGCCCTTCGAGAGTCGGCTAGGGTTTCAGTGACTACTCCGTGAGTTGCTTTCTTCGTCGTTTCATGGCTGCCCTTCAGCCTTCAGCTGAGGGGAAATCTGTGTCTCCAAGAGTGAAAAAGGCCTTTTCTCAACTATTTTCACAGCCAGTTGTTTCTTTAATTCAGGTTCGACCTACAAAAACATATAAAGGCGAGGCTATGGTTGTTTTTTCCAAAGAAGAAGCTGACAAGCTTGCGGCACCTTTTTGCTAGGCTTTAGTTGGTAAATTTTCACATGGGCGACCATCCTTGGAAGAAGTTCGGAAGTTTTTCTCTTTGTTGAACCTGAGAGACCATGTTTCTATCGGCTTGATGGACTATAGACACGTTCTTATTAAGTGTTCAGTTGAAGCAGATTTTAATAGAATTTGGATGCGAGGGATTTGGCAACTGGGAAAGTTTCCAATGCATATGTTTCGTTGGACCAGGGATTTCCATGTTCATAAGGAATCATCTTTGGTTCCAATTTGGTTTCTTTGCCGGCTTTACCTATCCACTATTATGACAAACATTCATTTTTTTCAATCTTAACTCCCGTCGAGAAGCCTCTTTTCTTGGACTCGGCAACAAAAGCAGGTATGTGCTCTAGTGTGACCAGGGTATGTGTGGAAGTCAACCTAATGAAGATAATTTGTTCAAGGGTATGAGTGGCAGTAGAAAGTGAGATAGGCTTTAGGCAGAAAATAATTATTGATGATTTGCCTTCTTAATGTTTCTCTTGTTGGCGATTGGGGCACTCGGTCGAGGAATGTAAGAAGGAAACTTCTGAGTTTGTGTTTTTGAGCCGAAATAAACGTAATATGAGTGTGCAGCACGCTTCAAAGACTGATACTGATGCAAGAAATATGATTTATGTCCCTGTTAACAAAGGGTCTGGTGGTGTTTTGGATGAACTAGTTTGTAAGGGGGATATGGAAAGCAAACTTGTACAAGAGGGGGGTCTGAAGTCAGCAAATGTGCTACACGTCATTTCAGAAAATTCAACGAAGGGTAAAGCAATTCTGCTGAATCGGAAGCAGTCTGATGGTGCTATTCTGATTGATGCAGTAGGCGAGAACAATGGGGAGATTGCTGGTATGCGGCCTGCTGTGTTAGTGGGGCAGGGTGACTGGCTTGCTGTCGCAAAAGCTATGGGTGGTAGCAATGCTTGTTCTACTCCTTTACATCAACAGATTGTGGTAGATGGGGTAGGGGGAAAATTAGAACCTCAAACAGGCGGAAGTTGCAGCTAATTTGCTGTCCGCAACAGCACATGAAGGTGAGGAACGATAGACATGTTAACCAACTCTTGGCTGTTGGGCAGCAGCCCGCTGGAACATCAGATAAGGAGGGGGAAAATCAGATGGGGTACAAGTGGAAGTTGCAGCTGATTTGCCGTCCGTAACAGCACATGAAGGTGAGGAACAACAGACACATGTTAACCAACTCTTGGTTGTTGGGGAGCATGTGAGGACTCATATTTTTATTCTTAAAAATAGTCATTTTTATAATTATTTGCCCTAGAGTTAGTTAATTATATTCTAATTGCATGAATTGCCCTTAAATTTCATTTTTTCACGCGCGCGATGAAAGTTTCTCGGAAGTTGTGCCGGTCTGATTCATTTGTGAATTGAGGAATTTGTATTAGACTCGTAAGTATGAGTAATTAAAGTGTTAGAGGAATTACCTTGGAGGATTAGTGTATGAGTGTATCAAACAAGAGAGAAAAGTGGTAGTACAAAACCCTATTATGACACTATTGAAAGTTGACTTTTTGGCAAAGTTTAATAGCTACTTTTCCCTCCAATTTTCCAACACAAGACTCACACTCAACACTCTCATCTCTCTCTCCTCCATTCGGCCAAGACAAGAAAAGGAAAGGGAAGAAAGAAACTTCATCTCCTAGCTTCAATTTCACTTGCAAATCATCATCCAACTTCATAGATTCTTGGGATTTCATTCCATCTAAGAGAAAGGAGCAATTTTGTGGATTTTCTTAGAGAAACTTTGGTGGAAAAATCTGATTTTCATTTAGGGTTTAAAGGGTAATCACTTCATCTCTTTAATCTTTCCAAATATCCAAAGTTTAACGGTTAATCTTCATGGGTTTGAAACCCTAATCACGTTTATAGGCTAGCGGACTTGAGGAACCATTTATCTCGCTTTAAATCATAGGCTAGCTGTCTTGATGAGGCCTCTAGGTAGCTGACTTGAGGCTTGATTATTTGATTATGGTTGTTTATGTGATGAATGAGATGATTATGGTTAGAAAGTGGAGAGAAATCGAAGGAAAGTTGCGAAAGGAAGCTGGCCGAAATTCTGGTCATGTTGTTCTATTTTAGTTTCAAAATTTTGATACTTGGATGATTGTTAAATTGATGGAAATATGTGTATAGTATGTGTACAAAGTGCCTTTCAAAAATCATGTCGAATGGTTGCACAAAACTTGAGTTTTGGTAAAGATTCAAATCTGGAAAACGCCTAGCTGGGTACCAGGACAGTGGTTCTTTGTCCGAACGTAACTCTCTGTGTAAAGGTCAAAATTGAGTGCTGTCAGTGGTATTCAAAACTAGACATTCAAAGCTTTCCAACGGTATAAAAATCCCCTACTAGTTCATTTTGAGTGATTCGTAGCGAATCGGCAAAGTCGGCTGTTCTATTTTGACTGTCTATTCGAATGAAACTGGGAAGCTGCATCTTGTGGCTCGATTTTGTCCCACTTGTGAAAAGATTTTTGAAACAATGTCTTCTGATAAATTGTAGCATTTTGAACTTAGTTTCCAATTCCATAAACCATTCTCAATTTGGATTTGTATAGAGTTAGATATGGTTTGATTTCGAAACTGCGACAAAGCTGGAAACTGGAACATTTTCTCTTCCCTGTTGATCGAATGGTCAAGTCTGTTTTGGGATGTTATATTTCGAAAATTTTAGTGTTAATTACCCATCAGTTGCTCATTAAATGTTTTTGGAATCTTGGTTTCAAAAATGGAGCGAATTGGGGCCGATTGCATGAGACAAAACTTTTGAAAAAGAAAGAGAGATAGGGTTGGCAGATTAGCTTTGAGAAATTTCACAAACTTTGGTCGTTTCGTTAACTACCTTCCCGTACGATTTTTTTGCCTAAATTGTGATAGAGAAGTAGTCCGTATATGGAAGTTTAATTGTACCAAATTTGGCATAATTTCAATATCATTTCAATACCCAAATAATGCCCCAAAGATTGCTCTTCAAATCTGGAAATTCACTGATCAGGCCGTGAAAATCAACCGACTTCAAACTGTTATATCTTGTTGCTCAAAACTCCAAATTTAGTTCCTCTTGTTGCATTTGAAACTTTATTTTGGACCCTTATTGTGTTATAAATTTCAGAGACTGATTCATTTCCTGTGAATTTTGTCGAATTTCCAAACATCACCGAAAACCAAGATGGGATCTGTCTTGCCTTCTTGAATCAGCAACTTTGAGCTGAAAAATGAATGCTTTCTAGTTGGAATCTTGAAAAAAGTGTCTCCTGGAACTTTTAGTACTTTGGATCTAGTTTCCAACGGTATAAAGTTTTCCAATTTTGGACATACCAAACTTAAGATCTAATTTTACCAAGTTTGTCGTGCAAAGTTGAAATTCTTGATTTCTTAGGAAATGAGTTTTTAAGAAACTTTTCATTTCTTTTTGATATTGATAGTTCGTTTTAAGTCCGATTTCATGGAGGATACGAGTTCTTCCTTGTGACTTTAAACTCTCACTTTTGAATCTTGAATTTCACTAGAGTGAACCTCTTTTAAGACATTGTCTTAATTTTAAGCAAGTGTACATTCTACCTTGATTGATAAGGGGTTGTGAATGTATGAGAGTGATTGTTGGTCGTTTTTCTTCAGGCGCTCAAGACGGTCTTGAGGAGAATCTCGGAGCGGATCACTAAAGACTTTCTTTACTCACTTGTTTTGAATTGGTGAGTGTCAAGTGTATGAAGTGTTGCTAAATGCTTAAATTGTTCTTCATTAATTGAGTATTTTGAAATTGTCGAGACGAGTGTGTACTTTATCGCACTCGTTCTCTTTTATGTGAATTATAATTGAATTGTATAAAGTGAATTTGCTAAGTGAATTAAGTGAAGTGTTACATTAGTGAGTTATACTTATGTTTGGATCAATGTCGATTGGAGTTAATCTTATCGACCTATAAGTGAAATAGTGGGGGACGCCCAAACTCATTGGCCGACCTTGTGACTCGAGCCAGCATGGGTTTGGTCATGAAGTTTGGTGAGTCATGAGAAAATCATAAGCTTGATCTATTTGAGAGATCTCGCTTGGCATACTCGAGTAGTATCGTCTTATATAAAAGAAGTGCGGACCCGGAACAGGGGGTGTAACGGTGAACGGGAGTGTGAAATAAGTGGAGTTCTACGGACTTAATATCTACCCGGTTGACGGAGTGTCATCACGTGGAGGTATTGGATCGAGTCTCGGCAAAGCAAATGGAATCTAGCTCCTGAGAGCTTCCGTATCCCTATTAAGTGTGTTTTATTGCTAATTGTGAATTACTTGAACTTTATTGCTTTAATTCTTGTACAAGTGTTATTGTTACTTGAACCATGGGTTTGCATGTTTTCTTGACCTCACTGAGCATCCGCTCACCCCATCAGTTTGTTTTCCTTAACAGGAGCTCGGAATGGAAAGAATTTTAAAGAAGCCGACTTGATTACTTTTGATTAGAATCTTGGATGTAATTGATTAGTCGACTTCTAGTGGTTGTATTTTGGAAAAAAGTTGATATACTTTTGGTAATTTATGATGTAAGATTTGAATGTTCCATTTAGGAAGTGACTTTTCTTTACTTCGACTTTTTTATTGGTTGTTTATTCTTAAGTTTGAATTGGATTCGTATCGAGTCCTGGCGAAAGTTAGACAGCCGTTCCGCGGATACTCTTGGGTTCGCCTTAGGGAGAAGTGGGGGGTGTCACAGAGTAGCCCACTGGAACAAGCTTTTTTGTTGCGGATTTAGCATTACACAATGGGGAAGATGGAAAATCAGAAGGGAAAGACGAGGGTTTACCAATTGAGTTGCCTCTTGTTGCAAGTAACTTGTCTCCGCGGATGGTTGTTGCTCAAGAGAAATCACTGGACTCTCCATTGATGATATTGAACTTAGATCAATCTGCTACTATCGAGCAAGGATTTATGTAGGTGAAAGTGAAAGGTATATGAGCTTAATTTCCCTCAGATAGAAGCTTCGATCCTCAACTTTTGTCCCATAACTCTTTCCAGATTTTGTCTCATGATTAATGGACTTTTTTGGAATATTAGAGGGGTCTCTAAAGCCCCTAATTTAAGAAGATTGGTCAAATTAGTAAGGTTGTATGATGTTAAGTTCATTGCTATATGTGATCCAAAGTTAGATGTTTCAAAAATCGATTCCAATCAGTTGCACTTATTGTTTGGCTCTATGTGTGTTAATTTGTCAACTGATATTTGGGTATTTTATAGTTTGCCGTTTGTCTATTCGATAATAGGCAATTCTTCCTAGCATATTTCTTTATCCATTTAGCATCCGTCGCTGCCAGGTCCTTTGATTTTTTTCATTTGTCCATGCTAAAAGTTCAATGGAAGAGTGAAGGGAATTATGGTACGTTTTACTGGTTGATAAGCCAAGCTCCTTTCCATGGTGTATTGGGGGCGATTTTAATGCGATAATGGATCATCATGAAAAACGAGGAGGTCGACCTTTTACTAAATCTGAAGGATTAGAGCTTATGACTTTCATAGAGAAGGCTGAGGTGTTTATTTTGGGATTTCAGGATCTAGTTTCACGTGGTGTAATAATCGGAGGGGAAGAGTTAGAATATGTAAGCGGTTGGACAAGTTGCTAGTTAATGGGGAGTGTTCGGATTTCTCTTCGTCCATTTCTGTAGTTCATTTGGCAAGACACCCATCTGACCATGCACCTTTGAAGATTTGATTTACTTCACAAATGGATAATAAGCCACGGCCATTCCGATTCTTAAATGTCTAAACTTCTAAACCATCACTTCTGGAGGTGATTAGAACTACGTGGCAACTAGACATGAATGGTTCTCCGTTGCGTATTTTGTGCTGGAAGTTATTGGCTACGAGGAGGGCTATTCAGGAATGGAACAAGCAGTGCTTCGGAAATGTTTTTAATGTTGTTAAGGTGGCAGAGGCTGAAGTCTTAGGGGCTGAAATGATAGTGGAGAGTTGTGATGCCCCCACCTCCCCCTAGGACGAACCCAAGGGTTGGCGAACCACCTGCCTAACTCTCACCAAGACTCGCTTATTAACATTCTTGAAATAATCTTTCACACCTCTAGCTTAACATAAAAGTTCCATTCAACCAATTCACACAATCCAAAAGTGAAACAAAAGATTACAATACCAAATATCCCCAAATACATTCCATCTACAAAATACAAGTACATGAAGATTATACACACTAGTTCACGCTTACTTGCTCCAGCCTCCACTCATGTAAGGAAAACAAACTAATGGAATGAGCTAAAAGCCCAGTGAAGTTGCCAAACAAGCAATCAGGTAGATAAAGCACGGGAATATTACATTCAACAATTTGCACACTTTGCACAGTAATAAACAGTCATTCAAGAAATAAACATTCAATCATTGGAAGGATACATGTTCACTTGGAGCCATTCATTCAGTCATTCAGTCGCCGATCATTTCCCTTATTCCTCCAACATTTGAAAACATTTAACACTGAAAACCCCTTCAGTGTTCATTTCATTCATTTATTTCAACCATTGCATTGTATTCACTGGCTAGTTCTCTACCAGACTTCGTGGTCATACTTGAGTATACCAAACACTGTCCCAGGGTCACCAGCCACTCGATTGAGTCCGCTTTTGGCTCGATTCGACTGGCAACGAAGGGCAAGGGCCCAATTCAGCCAAAGGCTTACATTCATGCACAAGTAACATTCAATCATTTAATCATTGAAAATTTCACATTCACTTAAGTCGAGTGTGATAAGGTACACACTCGCCCATTGAAAATCCATTTAACAACCATTAAAAGCATTTTACATTCGAACAAATATTCACAACATTCCACATAGTTATTGGTAGCACAACATGCAAAGAACACTCACCGATATTAATAGATTAAACATCAACTCTCTGGTTGATAACTTTGATCGCTACCAAACCCTGAGGCAAGATTCACAATCACAATAGATTTAAACTTAGTAGGTTCAACTAGCCAAAACATACGCATCTAGTATTCCTAAGAATTCCATATGCTTCTCACTTTAAACTCAAGACTTTAAGATAAAAATCCAACACAAGTATTCTAAAAGTGAGGAGACCAATTTAAGCATCCAAAATCACACCAAATTAAGGTTTAAGACCTAGAAAAGTTTTTCCAAAGTTTTTCAAGTCCCACTCAATTTATTTGACAATATTCCCAGCTTGGGTGACATTCTTTGAAAAAGTATAACTTGAGTTCCGTAGGTCAAAAAATTACAAAACTTACACCATTAGAAAATAGACTCGAAGCACTAACAGGCTTTCGAAGACATTTTCATGAAATTTAGCTCATAGGTTAGTCAAATTTCAGTTCAAACTCACTGCTATCTCATGTGCAAAAGCAGAACAGTCATGGTTTTTAAGAAACTTTGAAGATTTGCTAGTATTTATAGGAGTTGAACCAAACACTGAATTTTATACCATTGAAATCCCTATGAGTCTAGTTTCAAATGCAACAAATGGAACTCAATTATGAATTTCCTATACGAAGTTATAGCCAATTTCCCAAACCTGCACAGACCCTTCTGCGAAAATTTCCAACAAACAAACAGTTTGAAAAACTAAGTCTTTCCCCTCTTAAACCTCTTTGATTTTGGCTCAAAATCAACATACATATGAAGAGCAAGATTTTAACAAATGTTTTGAACAAGAGTATATCAAAATCACCCAAAATTTTTGAAAAGAAAGCTGAAATTCCTTCTCTCCCTCTCAGCCAGTCATAACAGAAATTTTTCAGCAAAATCTCCAACAAAACTTCCAACTTTCTTACTTAAATTCCATGGCAAATGCACTATATCTTATAACTAACATGTTATGAGACTTATAACATATGTTCTCGACAAGAAAATCCATCACAACTCCACATATAGACAAAGTTTCAAGTAACTACATCAAGACTAGAAATTTTGCCTCTCAAAACTAGAAATTGCAAACCAAGACTAAACTTCACATATCAAAGTTTAAAATTTCATATCAAAGCTAGAGCATCTCTTATCAAAGATGGAAATTCATCTCAAAGCTAAAAATTGAACATTAAAGCTGAAAATTAATCAAACCCTAGCAACAACTTCACCAAACCCTAGCAAAACCATGAATTTACCATAAACATGCTTCCTTTAACTTTAATCATAATGTAGACACCAAATTTTCCCAAATTTTTGTTACAATTTAATATTTTCTTGAATTTTTTTAATTAATGAATTATATATCGTCTTGTAGTTTAATGTGTTTTTCTTTCTCATTTTTATAGTTTTATCTAAAGAAAAAGAAAAAAAAAGAGAGAAGAAAGAAAAAGTCAAAATCAAAAGCAAAAATCAAAAATCATGACTAACTTACATATTTTCATAATTTTCTCTACCAAATACACTTAACCCATTTCTACACTCAACTTTCTTCACTTTTCTTGTCATTTGGTAAAAATCATCATTTTGACCAAACACACACACAAACTTCTGTTTTTCTCTCCCAATATTGACTCTCTCGGCTCTCTCTCAGGAGACAAGCCACAAAAAGAAGAAAAAAACACTCCATTCACTCTCCCTCACGGATCTCTCGGTTCTCTCTTCTCCTTCCCAAGACACAAACTAGCAATTTTTCCCTCAAAAATTCCCTCTCCCTCTCCGCTCCCCCTCTGTCTCTCTCAATGACACATACACTCTCAACACCAACAATAACCCCAATTCTCTCCCTTTCTCGGACTTGGGCGGAAGAAAGAAAACAGAAAGGAAGGGCTAAGAAAACAAGTAGGGGAGCATTGCCGCTATCACTGTGTAATTTCTCCACTGCAAGACAAGGTAAGGCTCTCATTTTTGCTTTTCCCTTACTGTTCCTTGCCTTAGATTCAAAGTTGGTGCTGAAATTTTCCTTGGTCACTCAAGTTCTTTATGTCCCGTACTATAAGCATGTCTAGACGTTAGTTTGTTTCTTTCTCTTGCTGGTTTTGTCATTATTATGTTATTGGGAAATGGCTTGAGCTAGATTAAGGAAAAAAGAATGGTTTTTTTTGTATATGCATGTTAACTGTTTGATAAAATGCAAAAATGGAAAACGAATTAAAAGCTGAACATTGTGCATGTTTTTTTTGTCAAAATAAGTGACCATTTGCTAGTGTAGATCCGAAAATGTGTGGTTATTCAAAAAATTTCGGAGTTTTGAACCTTAACAGTATTGAAGGATTTTTTTTTATTTTTAGGACTGTTTTGATTTAATTTTGTCATATTTGTTGTTGCTTTTATTGATTTTAGCTCACAGTTATGTTGTAAAAATCACAAGGAGTGTTGTAGTATAAATTTTATGTTTTTTGGTGAAGATTTGAGGGTTTTAACAATATAAAAAACTGGACTATTTTTTGACATTTTGGATACTTTCAGGTCATTTTTTGTAAAAACTAACTTTGAAAACGAAATCTACGCGAAAAATCAAGTGAGGGGGTGTATTTTGGTGAAATTTGGTAATCGGAGAGGTTGCTGGCGACCGCCGCCGCCATCGGACCGGCGGCCACCATGGCCGCCAACTGAAGTAAGTTTCAGCTTGCGGGAGTGGAAGGAGAAGAAAAAAAAAGAAGAAGAAGAGAAGGAAAAAGAAAGAAAAGAAAAAAAGGAGTTGGGTTAAAGTTTATTTTCTGATGGGTCATTTCTTTAATTTTGGTTGGGCTTGAGCGATAAAAAAGGGGGCTGGCCTGTGTATCTTAACCTGGACTTTCAATTGGGCCGGATGGCCGTGGCCCAAAGAAGAAATAGAGAATGGCCTAGTGGCCCATTGTCTTAAGAATATCTGATACCGAAATTTGTACTTTAGCCCTTGATATTTGGAATAATTTTACTGCGGCCCAGAACATTTTAAATTTCTTTCACTTAGTTCCTTAGATTAATTGCACTTAGGTCCCTGAACTTTATCTTTCATTTAATTTTGACCCTTAAACTTTGGAAAAATTTATTTGTGCCCCCAAAAGTTTTCAATTTTTGCCATTCAGTCCCTAGTGAATTTTGACTCTCTTTATTATGATTGTTTCTTTTTTTTTAATATCTAATTATGTTAATTTTGAGTATATTTAACTAGTAATTTTTAGATGTTCTTAAACTTCTGTACGTTTGACATGTTAAGGTGAATTTAGTACTTTTATTATTATTATTATTATTGTTTTTCAATTAAATTGGTGCCATGATTCTTTTGTTCATTTTGAGTATAAATAGGGTAATTCGACTCTATTTAGTCACCACTTCAAAAGGGAGGTAACCCTATTATTATTATTTCAATGTCAATTACATGCTCTTATGTGTTCCTACGTGTTCCTATGTATTTATATATTTTTATATACTTTATTTATTTGATTTAAATGTTCATCCAAATTTTCTTATATTTATTTAGTTAATTTTTATAATTATTTGAGAGGCATTTAAATACCTCAAAAATGTAATAGATAGGATAATTATATTTGTTTTATTATATTTTTCCCTTTTAGAATTGTAGTTAGGTCCCTTGTTGTAATAGATAGAGTAGATAGGATTTTCTTTATTTCTCAATTTTAGATTGTAGTTAGATTCCCCACTGTAATAGATAGGTCTTTGCGTGTTTATGTGGCTTATGTGTTATATGCTTTATCTGCTTTTCATAGGATTTTTGTATCTAGATATTATGTTTATGTGCTATGTGCAACGTGCTCTTACATATTTATTTGTTTCAATTTATGCCTATTTGTCTTACTATATATTATTAATAGATGACGTCACCACACTAGTTCAAAGCTAGTTGTGGCTTCTCCCTCCGTTTACTTGTTAGTCCAATGCTAGTAAGGATTTTTAGAAATGGGTTAGTCCAATGATAGACCCTTAGGTTGTTTGTGCATTAGATTCATTTTGTGTGATATTCATTACATTTTCATACATATTTTTATTTTTTAAGATTTTTCTCATTTGCATGATATTTCCTATTATATTGTCCTCTACCCCCTATCCTCTATATGTGTTAATCATGTCATTTAGAATTGCATCTTATTTAAGCTAGTTCATTTGTTTGTTCATATTAGGAGAAATATTCTTTGAACATGGATATGGGTGATTATAACTCTTTAGTTTAAATATCCCATCGATCCCTGTATAAGAAAATTATGTCACGAGTTTTTGTCTCCCGTACCCATTATACTGCATTCCTATTCTTTGGCCACTTATATCTAAATATATAATTTAATCTTCTTTTCTTTTCTTTGAATTTCATTCATGCATGCTCGTGACCCCTTCAAGGAATTATTTTGGCTTTCGCAATTAATGTGATTGGTATAAATTAAACCCTTGAATGGATATCTTGTCTCTTTCAACATTTTTATAAATTTAGATTTGCATCGATATAGGAAACATCCAAACGTGATAAAATTAAGGGTTAGATTAGGAAAATTTTGACTAAACCTCGCAACTAATTTAGACTAGGTTGAAAGGATGCCTTAAGTTTGAGTTAATCGAACCTTTGCCTTTCCTTTCTTCAACTGTGACTTCCGAACCTATTTTCTCTTGTTTTTCAAAGATCTGGAGTTGTTAAAAAGGGTTTTATTTTATTTTTGTCGAAAATATACTTTTGGGTGACTTGGTACACCAAAACTCAATACCAAGTGCCGACTCCTCTTTTTCTTAAAACCCATTTAGATTAAATTTTGGATCCAAATTGTCGCATTTTTTAAAGTCCCATTCTAGGTCCTTTTCCACCTATTTTTAAATAAAATCATATCTTTTATAAACACTTATTTCCATCGCGAAAAATGGGACGCAACACATAACATATCTTGCATAAATCTCAAGAAACAAGTAAAAAGATATGTTATCTAGGAATTTTACCTCAAAACTCCAATATGACAAGCAACTCAAGAGTTTTCTTCTTCAAATCACTCCACCAAAAACTCACCTCCAAGCTTAACTCAAGGCTTATTGGAGTGAATTAAGGTTGGTCTTTGGGTTTCTCAAGAAATGAAGCAAGAAATCAAGGTGAAATTTGAAGTGCTTTCTCTCTTATTTCCTCTCTAAGGTTCCGCCATAAGGAAGGAGAAATGGAAGAAATATTTTTGGTCAATTGCAAGATAAAGACTAGAAGAAGTCTTAGTCAAAGAAAGCTTCCTACATTGACACTTGTCGTTTCTTGGTTCCATTCTTATCTCTTTGTCTTTCTTAGCCTCTAGTTGCTAGTTTATGCTCCTCTAATACACTCTTAATACTTCTAATCACATAGTCCCTTTATTACAACACTCGCTCTCATCCACCAAATTTAATGCACACATCTCACTAGTCAGTCAAACTATCATAATACTCTACGAAATTTAACATGCATCAAAATTATAAAAGGGAAAAGAGAAAAATCTTAACTTAACCTTTAAAATTTCCATCAAATTAAGGCTAACAAATAAGCAAGTAAAGTAAAATAAAAGAAAATATAAATTAATTTTTCAAAAATAGGAGAAAATTTAAAAATAATTTTCGAGTCCTCACAAGAGTGATGATTCTGAGAAGGCTCAAGTGGAGTTGAATAAGGCTCAAGTGAAATTACGACAAGCACTTTTACTTGAAGAACAATTTTGGAGTCAAAAGGCACGAATTAAATGGTTTCAAAGTGGAGATCACAATTCCAAGTTTTTTTTTTATGTGGTGGTTAAGCAAAGGAGAGTGCAAGGGACGATTCATAGAATCAAAAATCCAAATGGAATTTGGGTGGATGAGGACAATGATATAGCTAGTGAGGCAATAAGATGTTTTTCAAATTTGTTTTCTGATCCTACAGGTTCGTCTTCTGAGTTGTTGCATCTAATTCCACCTATGGTTATGGGGGAGGAGAATAGGCTTTTAGAACAAGTCCTATCCGTGGAGGAAGTACGACGAGTGGTGTTTGCAATGGATGGAGATAATGCAACTGACCCTAATGGTTTTACGGGTATGTATTTTACATTTGCATGGAATGTCATTGCTCAGGATGTTTATAATGCGGTGTTCAGTTTTTTCTGTGGGTAGGCAGAGCTGCCTCATTATATTACTTTCACTTCTATTGTGCTTATTCCTAAAGTCCTGAATCCTCAGGATTTCTTTGAATTTCGGCCTATTAGTCTTTGCAATTTTTTTAATAAGTTAATACCCTGAATTTTGGATGATAGACTAGCATCTGTTTTGCCAAAAATTATCTCACCCCAACAGATTGGTTTCATTAAGGGCCGTAATATAATAGAAGATTACCTGCTAGCCCAAGAAATTATATCGGGTATCGAAAAGAAGTCTAGAGGTGGAAATGTAGTGTTAAAGTTAGATATATCTAAAGCATATGATCGGATGTCAAGGTTTCATATTATTAGTGTCATGCAGAAGTTTAGCTTTGGGGAACGTTTCATAGATATGATATGGAGATAGATATCAAATGTGTAGTTCTCTGTTATTGTCAATGGAGTTTCATATGATTTTTCAAGTCCAGCCGGGGTCTTCGTCAGGGAGATCCATTATCACCTGTGCTATTTGTTATAGGGGCCAAGGTTCTGTCAAGAGGTTTAAACAATTTGGTGTTGCAATCTGGATTCCTAAGATTTAGAGTACCAAATGGTTGTCCTCATGTCACTCATTTGACATTTGCTGATGATGTGCTTATATTTGGCAATGGTTCTTCTGCTTCTTTAAAGAATATTATGCATGTCTTGGATTTGTATCAAAAAACATCTGGAAAGCTGGTGAACATCCAAAAGAGTAGTTACCTGGCACACCTATCTTTGTTAACTGCTCGATGACGGGAGATTGAGTATGTCACAAAGTTTTCTAGATAGTTCTTTCCACTTCGCTATTTTGGTTTTCCCCTATTTTATGGAAGGTGTAAATTGTCTTATTATGGGGAGGTGAGCCAGTCAATTCTGGGAAGAATTCTATCCTGGAAATCCAAGTTTCTTTCTTTGAGGGGAAGATTATTTTAATCAAGCATGTTCTTTCGTCTATTCGAATTCACTTGTTGTCTGCTACTGTGATGCCTAACTTGGTGTTCAAAGTCATTGAAAAGGTTTGCTCAAAATTTTTGTGGGGGCCAACAAATGAAAGACCAAAGTTTCATTGGATATGGTGGCCCCAATTGTGTAATCCGATTGAGGAGGGAGGAGTGGGCTTCCAAGGCTTAGAGATGTATATGTAGCTTTCTCCTGTAAGTTATGGTGGAATTTTGGACGGGTTCTTCTATGGGCATCTAGTTTATGCGCAGAATCCTTAGCTCTTTTGACTGGGCTTCAGATGTGCTTCCGCAAGGGTTTTGAACATGTTCGTGTGCAATCAGACTTGTCAGTTTTAGTTGGGATCCTTTAGCAGCGCTTGCGATGTCCTTGGCATATTCGCAGAGAGATATGGCAGATATGGCAATTAGTGGGGGACTCTTCTCGATTCTCTCATTGTTTCAGGGAGGCTAATAAAGTTGCTGACATATTGTCCAATGTGGGAGTCTCTCATTCCTAGCATCATGTCCAATTTTATGAGCATTTACACATGTTTCCAAAGTTGGCTCGAGGGGAAATTCGATTAGATAGAATAGGAATGCCTTCTATTAGAAAGACAAAATTCGTCTAGATGTCTATTGTAACTTTGTTTGATCAAACAATAAAATTAGGGGTGGTGTCCGTCCCCGTGTGCGGGGTTAGCCAAAAAAGAAAAAAAGTTTTATGAATAGAATTTTAATTAACTTGGTGGTTACAATGTTTATGGGTGGTTATTGATGAAAATTAGTTGTGGCTACATAGATAGACAATATGGGCAACATATAATCAGATGGTAAATGTATAATTTAGTGATTGTAAGGGTAAAGTTGAAAATTCAAAAAGTGACAAAAAAGTTTAAGAAAAATCACTTTTTATATGGAAGAAATCAATATAAAATTTTCATAAATAAACAAATAAACTTTGATTTTTAAAAGTTTTTTAAATAAAATTTTAGTGAACTTGGTAGTTACAAATGTTTGGGGGTATTTATGGATAAAAGTTAATTGTAATTATAGATATTAAAGGTATAATTAAGTGATCATGAGGATAAAGTTGAAAATATAAAAATTGACAGAACAAAAAATTTTATACCAAACTTAACAGGGTTTGTTGCCAAAATAACTCTCCTTAAAAAACATATACCCAAAGTAATCTAATTTTAAAATTTATTACCTTTATGATCATTTTTTTGCCACATAGACTGCATATGTGTTAGGATGGAGATTGAGGTACGCTCCATTTTTCTTTCCCATCTAATATTTTTCGTGATTCTCTCTCTAAACCTTCCCACACTTTTTTTCCTTTCGTCATTTTTCTCTTCTTAAACATAATTTTGAGAAGTCAATATTTATATTAACAATATCTAAAACTTCAGTATCATCCTTAATATTTTTCGGTGGATGAAAATATTCTTTTGGAATTGATAATATCAAGGTAAACAAAGATTATTCTCTTGTCTTTTGGCCTTCAACAAATTTTGAATTCTAATTGTTTAACAAATGATTTCTCACACCGTATATTCGATAGAATGTCTAGGAGAAAAAACTACATAACAACATAGATTCATGCCTAATATGTTTGATTTTCACCACATACATGTAGATGTTCATTTCTAGAACCTCTGTATCACATGATCAAATAATCTCGTATACTTGAAATATTTTTCCACATTTATTCAACATCAATTGGTGGCTTGTGCTACTTTTGAGCAACTGTATTAGTAGACAACATTCAAACAAATTGTGGCATATTGTTGAGACCTAAAGATTAGTAGCTAGTTGGGGAGATATTTTCATCACATAATCAAATTAGTAGAAGTACTTTGTATTCTAGTAAATCCTGTATTTTAATTCCTGTGTTGCATTTATTGGAAGTAATTGGTAATAAATCCTATATTTTAAATGCATTATTTAAGCTTGTTATTGACTTTTCCCAGGAAACCAGTAGCTTTGTTGCTATGCCTGAAGTGTCTTTATTCATGTGGTTAATCTCAAATGAACTGATTTTGGAAGAAAACAATAACGTTGGTAATGGCTGATGCACATTTTCTAAGAGAATATTGATTACTAAAATTTTGAACATGTGCTATTTATCTCATAATTTTTTTGGATTGTCCAAACGAGTTTGGATTTTGAAATTTGAGTTTGCTAATCCTGGAATATATAGTTATATACAAGTGGCTGCCTTTTGCTTAATTTTCATGTAAGTTGGACCCTGAATTTTTTTTTTTAATGTGTCTATAACGGCCTTGCAAGTTAGTAAACAATCAATTATTTTTTCTTGGATTTTCTTATTCATAAATACTAAAAAAAAAAAACCGAGAAGTGGTTACTTTTGATTGTTGAAGCTTGAAGTGCAGAGTACTAATTCAAATATTTCAACTCTATTTGCAATTGGATCACCTATCCGTCTTGGAAAATTTTTTTTGTCTTGGAAATTTGTTATAGTTATACTATGATTGAGTGTTTTATCAAGTCATCCCGTTTTACTTAGAGATAAAGAAGAGACGTATACTTATTTGTCTTCTTGGTTCTCATAAAGTATAATTTTTTGTTATTTTTTTTGGTATGTCACCTATTTGAATGATTGCCAACTTATTTGAAACTTGTTTTTAGAACCCCGTTAACTAATTCCATCTATATTTTCTTTCATATTTTGAAATTATGGTTCCTGACTGGCTGGAAAATTGTGCAAATCATTAACTAAGAGTTGCAGGAAAAAAAATATAAAGGTAAAACAACATGAACAATGCTGGAAAATATTCAATTGGAACTAAAGAAGAAAATTTCAACTTGATTACTTCTTGCAAAAGTTCTTTCAAGAAGTAGGAAGGATAATATAAACAAATATCATAAACTTGAAGTTTTCGTCTTTTTCTTGTTATTGCTTGCAATTTTCCTTGTAATTTTTATTGCAATTTTTGTATTTTTCAAATTTATTTTTTAAAAAAATATATGCAATAAGTTTGGTTCATTTTAAAAAAAAAAGTAGAGACCAATAATTGCATGGTCAATAATGGTAGAATTTATTTTAAATAATTGTAAGAATTTATCAAAGTTGCACTATCTTCTTGTGCCTGTACAATAAAAAAATTTAAATTTTTAGTTCATGTTAGAAACTATAGAGTAGATTAAAACTTTCCTTTCTTGTTATCCTACATTGCAATTAGGATAATTAGGTGGCAACAATAACATCATTATGAGAATAAAATTTGAAAGTGAATCAAATTGGAAATATTTTTTACAAAGAGTGTTATTTTGGCAAAAACCTCAAACTTAATGCTCTCTCAATATATATAATATAGACAATAAGAAAACATCTGTTTGTTTGTTGTAAATTTTTTCTGTCACTTTATATATTTTCAAATTCACCCATGTTATCCATTATCTAGTATTCTCTTGTAAATGTATTCAACTCCTACTCAAATACCACACAGCCAAAACTATTTCAATCCAATACCCACATTTTTCTTTTACCTACCCCACTAAACTGTTGCTTCGCCCTTTTACTATTTCCATCACTGCGATGCGATATATTCCCGCGATTGTTTTGACTTCCCAAACTATTGGCCTGTTTGGAAGGTAAGTTTTTTGGGTGTTTGTATAAAACTTTACTGTAGATCACTGTAGAAGTTGTAGAAAAATTTTTATAAAAATTGTAAAAAAACTTTTATAAGATGAAAATATTTTTTTTCTTTTCCTTTTTCTTTCTCTCTTTTTCTTTTTTCTTTTTCTTTCTTTCTTTCTTTCTTTTTCTTTTCCTTCCTCCCTTCCCCTTTCTTCTCCCTTCCCCTTGCCCTTCCCCCTCTCCTATTCCCTCTCCCGTAACTGCCTCTACAACCACATACAAACTTTTTTTTTTTTTTGCTTTTCTCCTCTCCCCCCCTCCCTCTCCCTCCCCCGCCACCCCTTTCCTCCCCCCACCATCCCTTTCCTCCCTCCTCTGCCTGCCACCCCCCTTGCGCCACCACCCCTCCCACTCCCTCCCAACCACCCCCTCCCCCCGCCAGCCCCCTCTGCCTCTTTCCCCTCTGTCCAGCCACCCCTCCCCCCGCCAGCCCTTCTGCCCCTTCCCCCTTCCCTGTTTCCCTTCCTGCTTCTCACCATGCCTGATTTCTTTCTTTTTTTTTCACATTTTCCCTCTCCCTCTCCTCCCCTCTCCTCTCCTTGTTCTTGCCGGCAGATGAAGCAGCGAAATGATTTTTTTTTTTTGGGCAATTTTCCTTCTCCCCCTCTCCTCCCCTTCCCCCGCCACCCTCCCTCTCCCCCGGTGCAATCTGGCCCGCGACCAGATCGGTCAGAGGGGAAGAGGAAGGGTGGTGGGGGAGGAATGGGGGAGACGCAAAGAGAAAAAAAAAAAAACAGGGGAGAGGATGGCAGGGGAGGAAGAGGGGGAGAGGGAAAAGGAAAAAAAAAAAAAGAGACCGGCACCGGAAGAGGTGATCGGCACCGGAATCGGCGACAGAGGTGATGGCCGGCGACGGAGGTGGTGGCGGGGGAGGAAAAAGAAGAAAAGGGGAAGGGAATTTTTTTTTTTTTTTTGTGTTTTGGATATTTTAAATGTATAGATTAAAAACTTTGATAAGTTTTTGGAGTTCCTGTAGCAAAAGTTGTTAAAAAACTAGTATAATACAAACTTGCTAAAAAATAGACTTCCAAACAGGCCCTATGTCTTAGTAGTCTTTTTTCTGCCAGATTCTTCTATACCCACAATCAATCTTTTTCCCAAATTCTTAAAGTTTTCTCCATAACGTGGAAGTTCTTCACAACATACAACTTCAATGGCAGTTATTAGCTGTTCTTCTATACTAAGCCAAGATATTTCAACACCGGCATATCCATTGCATTTTTAGTTACCTCAATTTTTTTTTCTCACTTCCAATGGGTTTCAAGACATTGCAAGCATTATTAAGTCAAGGTATTTCAACACTGGCATATCTATTGTATTTTTTATCTCAATTTTTTCTCATTTTCAAAGGTCTTCAAGGCCTTGCTGGCGTTATTAAGTCAAGGTATTTCAGCATCGGTAGACTTATTGCATTCTTTATGTCCAAAAAAATTGCAACAAAATATCGCCAAACACAACACAACCTCAATGGTGGTCAGTATCGTCAAAGTGGTTGGTCTCACTTTTCTAAGTAAATCTGCTCTAAATACAATCAGTACTATATTCTAATTGAACAACGTTTATGCCAAGAATCAATTCGCTCCCAATTTGAGTTGCTTTCATCTTATTTGTCGATTGAAAGGAGTTGCATGGTGCATGGGTATTCCAAGTGGTTCATGCACTTGGAATTCATCAATTAATTTACTATTGTAACGATTCGTTAAAGAAGAATCTGGAGTTATGTTTTCTCTTGCTCCCTTTTCTCCATGACATAACGGTTCAATATTTGCCTTCTTTTCTTTACTTATTCACTTAAAAATGCAGGTTCTCTCTCATAAGCTCTTGCAATTAGTTCGTACTACTGTTTCTATCAGGCAATAAGGGCCACTGATAATAACTTTTTGAGGTGATCAGTGTTAGTCCAGTGTTTTGTAGAGTTTGCAAACGGAAAGCACCTAATTCAGGTCAGCTGTGCTTTTCTTCATCTCCCCACAAGGTTTTAACTAAGAAGCACAGGCTTGGAGCGTGCCTCGACAATTCTATTCACCTGTACTATTTATTTGATTCGAGCAACCAATAATATTTTTTGACGAGAAGCACACGCATTTAGTGTGCGTCGATAGCTAGTATATAATATATATATAGTATATATTTGAATTCATTTTCAAGAAAATTAGTTTTATGTTATAATAGAAAATATGTCGAAAATTTATTAAAATAAAATATATAAGCAAATAATTATTTAGTAGTGATTCATAACCATAATTGATAGCTACTAATAAAAATTAAGGTTTGCTAAATAGGATGGAAAATAAATAATAAGAAGTACATATTAGTTAGAAGAAGAATATATTAAAAATTATAAGTAGATAATTATCAAGGATAGTTTACGAAAACCAAAAAATGACGCAAAAAAATTTATACCAACCCCTCCTTCTTCCTATGTATATATGGTATATACAGAATAGATTAAACACGATCTCTCCTTTAATTATCATTTCAGACCTATCCTTTTTTTTATTTTTCTGTTTTTCTCAGATGGCTATCTTGTAATTTTGTAATCACTTCCCATTTGCTTGGCCCCTTTCCGCCGTCACCGGCGGACAAGGTCATGTCGGAAAGTATTCTTATTTCGTACCGGCGAATAAATCGCCATCGGTGTCTCCAAATTCCAAGGTCAATTTGAGCCCCACACTCCTCAGTCCTCACCCAAAACCATTCTTTAGTTCCTCAAACCGTCAAACGGTTGTGGTTCTCCAATTCACTGGACCCCACAAATCACCTTCGGATCAACGGCTCTGATGCATCCATTTTTCTTGCACGACATCAAAATAGCCACCTGGTCCAGTACGACAATTTGTCACATTTTCTAATAAATTAAAAAAAAAGAATTTCTGATTTTCGCGCCTGATTCTTTCTCAATCTATTTTAATTAAATCAAAACAGGGACGAAATGACACAAATACTCTTGCCTTGAACGGCAGAATAATTATTTGCTCATGTACTTTTATGTCTTTTCGATCGAAAGCATTTTTAGTTCATCATTATTATTCGTACACTAGTGGGGGCTAGATAGTCTCAGAATCTCAAAATTAAATTTAAAATCTATTGGAGTTTTGATTCTCTGAAAAATCTCACTCAACAATCAAGATAGTGACTCAGAGAGGAAGCAAGGGAAGAAAAAAAAAGACCAAAAAAATAGTCAAGTTTTGCATAGGGATTGTTGAGTTAAATAAAGAAAATAATTATCTTGATTTGTTTTTAGTTGAAAAAGACAAAAGCACTGAGCAGAGGCTTGTCCATTTTCAGTTTCTTTGTCAGCAGATTTTTGATCAAATTGTTTCAATTTCGTTGGTAAATCTAATTCTTGATAGATGATGAAGAACATTGAAGTTCAGCATAATGGAGGAGTCTCCAAATCGTCTAATTTATTTGCAGGGAAGGAAAGAGTTGATGGTAAATTATTGCTTTTCTGGGTTCTTCTTCTTCTTCTTCTTCTTCTTTTTAAATTTTTTGAAAGCAGAAACTAAGAAATTGACATTTGATTTTGTGGGTAGTCAAATTAATCTGTTTGTCTTTCTGGGTATTTTTTTTTTAATTTTTGGGTTGTTGATTTAGTGCAATGGGTTGATGACAGGGTCGATGACAGCTTGCTCTAATATACTGAATATGGTAGTTTAAGTTATTTCATGATCGTTTATTTTTTCTTATTATATGTGAAGTAATGATCTTTGGATGATGATCGCGTTTGCCGATGATCAATCGTGCTGGTGATTATATACTGTACAAGGTTTGATTTGGAAATTTCTAATTTTCTTTGGGGCTGTTGATTTAGAGTACTACCCTGTCCTTGTCAAATACTTCTTCAGGATGATAATGGAAGTTTATATATTTTATTAACTTTCCAAAATAGAGTTTAAGCTTTCCTGCTCTTAGCATATAGTCCAGAAAGGCACTGCATACAATCGTAGAGGCATTTGTTTTACTGATGGATATTGCAGAAGCTATGGGGGTGTTGAAAATTGAGGACAATGGTGATGACACTGGAGGTGCCTATGGAGCGGTTTGTTTTCCTGATCGTCCTGGTGAGCCTGATTGTATATACTATTTGAGGACTGGGAAATGTGGTTATGGAAGTAGATGTCGGTTCAATCATCCTTCATATTCCAGCCAGGTATCTGGTTTGGCATAGAGTTTCATTGTGTTAATTTTGATGAACCAGATAAGTGTGTTTTGATAATCACTGTGGTTGTGTGGTTGAGCAGGGGCATCAGAATTCTGGTGTACTTCCAGAAAGGGAGGGAAAACCTGAATGCAGGGTAAGTTTTTTTTTTTTTTCGTTTTAATTTCTCCCCTCCTTACTGTGCACTGGAGATTAGTTTCTGATTGATTGGTCTTTGTTGCATTACTACAAAAAAAGGGAAAAAGTTTCAATAGTTGATTCTGAAATATCTTTTTAACACAATTATCCTTTGGAGTTGGCAAATTTTGAAGTCTGTCCTGGTGGCCATTTATAGATTATAATCTATAATACAAATTTGACCCATCAGGATAACTCTGACATTTTTCCTGCAATTGTTCTTTTTGATATTGAATTTCCTGCAATTATTCTGGATTAGACAAAGGCATGTCACTAAGCCATATGCACTGAGAAGGAAAGCAAATACTTTATTTGGAGTGTGTTGTGGATGACCATTTTGGGTTCAGTCAGTGTACGTCTATGATGGCAAGGATTTATAAATTGGAACTGCACTTATTCATGTCGCTGATGTATATTCAAAATTTGTATGAATTTTTTCCATTTATGATGTATTGAATGTGTTGTCAGTTGCTTATCTTTGACATTGTGCAAATTAAGTTTTTAATCGTTGAACAACTAACTTCTGCTTTTCTTCTGAGTTGAATGGATCAAATGGCACAGGTAATTTCAGAACATTTGCGGATAAATGCCACAATCATACAAATTGGCTATTGTCATTTTGTAGAATATAGTCTACAATTGGTGATATCATTTTGCTAAACACTAATCAACATTTTGAATAAAAAGATTTTTTGAATTATATGAAAAACATAACTATACTAAGCAGCAGATGGGAGAACCTTTTCTTATTATATGTTGGAGTGATAAGAAGATTTGCGATACAGGTGAGATTGAAGAAGTCTGTTCACGACAAATGAGACTTTCAATGATATATAAAAGAGGGTTTTAAAGTGGATGATAGGTGTTAGAATATCAACTTGTTAGTCAAATTTTAAGGTTAGCATGAGGTTGGATTATCCCCAATAAAATGCTGTGAAGAAGTTTGATTTTGAAAAAGAGTTATTGGTTTGTCAATCCCTGTGAAGAAAGGGATGGCTAATTATCCTTGGTAGATGAAATTGATTGATGTGCATGTTCTTATATTTTTGCTGTTGTTAACCCTTTAAGAGTATATGAGGTTCAAAATGTGTGTTGAGCATAGTACCTGGATTAATTCAAAGTATCCATGAATCTGTGGATCCATTGACTAAGAAAATCTTGGTTAACCTGCAAATCAAGCATTATTAATCTGGTGAATACTCAACCTCAAAATACAACTTTTAAAATAGCTTCTTAAAAGCTTGAATTGAAACCAATTCTTACCCAAACTTAAGTTGAAGAAATCTGAAACTGTTCTGCATGTTCTTTTGTGCTTAAAGTTTAAAGTTCAGTCACTTTGTATAGAGTTGTATCCAATTTTTTCATCCTCTGTGCTTTCTGGTGGATGTATATTTGAGCCAACTATAGTTCCCCCAATTTAGCTGTCTCATTTATGGCTTAATCCTCCTACTAAAGCAATGTGACCATTGTTGTAAGATACTCAATTGCTATATTTGAATTATTAGTTGCCTCTGAATATAACAAATCTAAAGGAAACAACTATAAGAAGCCACATGAGAGTTGGGTGGGTGCCCGCTGCATGTGATATCATCTTCTCCGTACAAAGGTATGTTTGTGGTTACTACTGGTGTATGATACATTTAATTGAAGACCAAAGCTGATCTTTATTGGCTTAGTGAAGGTAATGCCTTATTTAGAAGTAAGTGTTGTTCACCTTTGTTCCGTCATCTGTTGACGTCATTCTTTCCAGCCTGAGTACCTGGATTAAAACCATGGTGGAACCTTGATTTTGTGAAACTGTAAGGTTTTGAGGGACGTAATTGAGGTGGTGTGTAGAAGAGCAACTAGGGATTTGGATTGACCTAAAATCTATTTGTTTAGACAGAAAAGAACATTAAAAAAAGATCATGAGATGTCTCAAAAACATGAATTAACATAAATTCTACTGTTTGTGATGAAAAAATCAACTGACTCAACAAACTTAAAACAATTTCAGATTCTGTCTAAGTCTTTAGATCTTATTTTGCTATAATCTGTTTGACTTGTATGTACATCTATTGGGTGACCGCCTTATGTTATGCTCCTGAAGAAAATTTTCATTTCACAGATTATCTAGTTCTCATAATTAATCCATCTACGTGTTTTTTGCTTATAGAATTTAACACACAAATTTGTCTATTTAATATATTCCTTTTATCAAATTATTTTTCTGATGAATTGTAGCATAGCAGATAGAGCTCTGGAGTTGTCCAGTTTAAACTTAAGTGCTTCATTTTTGTTTGAGAATCCTAATGGGTGTTTTTTATATTCATTAAGACTGACAATATTTCCCAACTAATATCAGTGCTTGTTAATAGCTGAAGATTGCTTGATCTTAGCCCTAATTTTCAATGTGCATTTATCTGCAGCACTATATAAGGACGGGTATCTGCAAATTTGGATCAGCTTGTAGATATCATCACCCGCAGGATAGACATAATTCTGATCCACTCTTGCTGAACATTTGGGGGTTTCCTATGCGTAAGGTGCTTATTTACTTTTCTCATTCTGGTTCTTCCGCTTTACTTGTTATAGTGTTTAAGCAGCTTAGATGCTTTTATACTTCTTCATATAGCTGATACAATTTCTCAGGATGAAAAGCCGTGTCCTTATTATATGCGAACTAGTACGTGCAAATTTGGAGTAATGTGCAAGTTTGACCATCCGCAGCCTGTATCTGCTGCTAATGGCTTACCTGTCACAGGACCTACTGCCTATGGATCTACAACCTTAGCATTTATGACCTCATCTAGCATACCCTATGTAGGCGGAGTTTCAGATTTATCAATACCAAAGACAAATTCTATAATCAATCCATCTGTGCAAGGTTCCCAATCTTATATGCCTCTTTATCTATCGCCTTTTCAGTGTTGGAGTACATACATGGTTAGTAAAAGTTTCCTGAGATGTGGCAATGAATTTTCTAATTTATGGTGCTTGTAGACTTTCTATAAGCTGATCTCTTGTCCATTTCATGCTGCTGATTCCATATTCTTGTGTGGCTATCAGGGAACCATGGGTGGCTCTTCTATTTTGGATGATCTTGCCGATCAAACTTTTGATGGTCAGATACCTTTGTTGTCCTCATCTTCTCACCAACCTGACAGACCTGATCAACCTGAATGCCATGATTTTGTCAATACTGGGAGCTGCAAATATGGAGCAGACTGTAAGTACTATCACCCAAGAAATAAGGTTGCTCCAACCACATCAAATTTGTTAGGGCCACTTGGTCTCCCTCTACGACCTGTAAGTATCGTTGCGTTCACAAGCATTTTTTTTTTACCTTGAAACAGCACAGTTTTACCAGGAGCTATAGCATAACAGCGTGAAAATGGGGAATAAGGTCATATATAGTTCAAATTAAAGATTAATGTGCAATTGTACGAGTGCTGCTACTCCTAAGATAATTTGTGAACACTTAAATTGAAATGCAAAGGAAGTTCCATAGGTTTGTGTGCTGCTTCATGTATAATGACTTGCCCAGTCGCGATCTGTATGCTGAGCAGTAGCATCTGTATATCTAAAACTTTTTGAGTGTATGTAGCTTGAGCATGACAGAAATGCAGATTTAATTGTCTCTATGCCTTTACAATCTCTTCATGGTATGGTAGTTAGCTTATTCTCATTTTGAGCAGCTTTGTTAGCTTTAACCTTACAAGTGGTTCTACCCATTTCATTTTCATTTTCTATATTTTCTTTTCAGTTAAATATAATTCAGAGGAAGTTATGATGACAGCATTTGGTTTGCTTAACCTAATGGTAATCTACACCAAGTAAACGCAGCATCTCCTTTTACTGTAGCAATAATTGCAAATAGAAAACTAGGCACATTGGCTTTTGAAAAAAATGACTAGTGATAAAGTTGTCAACATTACTGGGGAGAGAGTAGGGTGTATTCATATAATTTTTTCAGCTGCATTAATTTTTTTTAACCGCAATTAGTATGGTTTACTTGACTATGCTTTCAAATGTAGGGGCAAGCTGTATGTTCGTACTATGCTATGCATGGACTCTGCAGATATGGTCCTACTTGCAAGTATGATCACCCTTTGGCAGGATATGTCGGTGTCCCTTCCCTAGTATTTAATACATCTGTCTTGCCATATCAGTGGAATTCACCCACCGTACCCTCGACTGAGACATCTCCCTCAATGTCATCTAAATTGCCTGACCTTTCAAGGAGCTCTGAAGTTACAATGCAGAAAGGACAGAATTCAAATATTGAAAAGCCTCTGCATATCGGTGCCCTACCAAGTACTTCCCAAAGACCTTTAGAAGTTCAACAAGATGAATCCGATTGAAGTCACCTATTTTTCCCTTCTCTCCTGCCGTCTGTTTCATATTCATTACCTTTATAAGGTCTACAACGGTAAAAAAGAGAAGGGAGAGATAAACTATTTATCTTCATAAATTGACAGTTGATGAATTGTAGCTGATTCCTCCAACATGTTTTTGTCTCTCTGAAAGGCCATAGGGGTCATAATTCTTTCTCCCTTGGTGTCCTTCCTGGATTCGCATTTTTGTTCTCTTTGTTCTCTTGAAGTTTCTTCAGTTTTGCAGAGGATAGTGAACTGAGTCTTGTGAGTGGACGGAATTGTTGGAAGTCTATACAGACTTTACCTTTTTTTCCCTACAAATTCAGCATTTTGCTTTAGATTGATAACTGTAAATCACAGAAATTGGTAGTTTTACAATAATTGCCGAAACATTCCTTAATCTTGTAAAATTGTTTCATCGGCTAGCTTTCATCCTAAACTACAGTGCTTGCTCATCTCTGTTAACTTTATAAGTTGTAGCCAATGTTGTTAAACTCGGATCGAATAGCGACTCAATTAAAGTACTGGATTGGGATCAGCTGGTCGGATCAGACGGACTGTTCTAAAAAATTCGCTAACATTAATATGATGTTATAATTATTTTATATTTTTGTAAGTTGCAGAAATATTGAAATTAAGTTCTTGGTTATATTCGGTCAATTATACAAAATGTTTCAAAAATATTAGACTAGCAATCAAATATACACCTAATAATTATATATAAAAATGTAAATTCATGACTAAATATATCCATTCTCCAAAATTACTTGATAAGATGAAGGAGATGAAAATTAATGCAAGTTGATGCAAATTGGAATAGACAAATTAATACTCCAAAATTACTTGACAAATTAATGCAAGTTGGAATCACTAATACTAAATTGATAAGATGACGGAGATGAAAAAATTTTGATTTAAAGATCATTCAGAAAAGCGAGTGATTTTGATATTTACACTAAATTGGTGGTGTTTTCTTATTCCTATTAATGAATGAAAGTATTACAATTTACGCGACTCAAATTATGTTTGGAAAAAATAACAAAAAAAAATTGAAAATTAGGTCACCAGTCAAATCGGGTCACTGATTTAGCTGATTTTTAATGGTTTTGACCAAAATGATTTTGTGTTACAAATCAGTTTGGGAAGAAGGCCGATTTACGATCGGACCGGTCGAACTGACTGATTTGGACCGGGTCTAACAACACTAGTTGTAGCATAAAGAACTTGATAAGTAATCAATACATCTTGGAGGGCTCTAGGGTTATATTTAATATGATAAAGTTCAAGAACGTTGATCAAAAAATTGTTTTTGGCATTTTACATGATGTTTTCAACTGAAAGCCTCTTTTACTTATAATAAAAATTCAGGAATGTTATCTTTCTGCTGTTTTTTTCCTATTTATAAATGCTACCTTTTATTGATCATTATTAAAATGAATAAATCCATTTAGTGGAGAGGAGTATTTTAGGCATAACAGAAAACTAAAAACCGAATGGTAGACGAGTTTTAGATTGAGGAATATTTTTAGTTTAATTGGCACCATAATATAAATGTTATGAACTTTACAAAGGCATTTTTGTAATTGTTATGCCACAATCAAGTCCAATCAATGAATACAATTATACGAGAAAAGGATCATTTAGATATAATGAGCAGCAAGACAAAATTCTGGTTACTTAAATTTGAGGAGTTCTTTTTTGTTTTCTCCTCAATCAATATGATAATATAGTCAACATTCTTTTTTTTTTTTTTTTTAGTGTAAGTGAGAGGATTCAACCTTGGAACTTTTTACTTACACACCCTTCCCCTCTCCCCTATCATCCAATCCATCCTACCTCTATAGTCAACTTAATCATCAGTTAAGCTTCTTTCTTCTAATTAACCGCTTATTTTCTTCTAAATTGATGTGATATGGTATAGTAAATTTAATCATCATAAATTTATAAGAGCATAATATGAAAATTTTATCATCAATTAATAAGTGCATAATTGAGATAACAAAAATTAAGACTACGAAAATACTTACACTTAAAGGTATCAAGACTCATATTACGTTTATAATAGTAATGATAATGATAACGATTAGAAAGAACTTAAAAAGCGAAAAAGTATCTTCACAGAGCTGAGGAACTTGTGTCATCGTCTCTACCTGAATCATGTTTTGACCTAAAGATTCAGTGCCTGTGCAAGTAGTTGCAGAAAGGACAGAAAATCACAAGCACCTAAAAAGTCTTGCATAACGCTAATAATGTGCTGCGCTAAGTAGCCAATAATATGATTGTTAACCAGATTAACTACTTAATCACTTTGCACAGTTTTGAAAAGTAAATTACTTTAATATAAAAGCTTAATTTGAACAAGCGGCAAACCACGGTGCAATCTTGAAATTCAGCTCAAAGAAAACAATAGGCATGTAAAAGCGGATAATTAGGATTTAATCTAATCAAAGCATGTAATTAAAAGTGGATAATTAGGATTTAATCTAATCAATCTACTGTAATTCCATATGCAGATGAGCAAATAGAGGAAGGATGATCAATGATGCATAATGAATAACTTTTAGGGAAATAAAGCAAGGACGATGCTTTACAAAAAAAAAATTAAGTAGTGGTCCAATTAACTAAAGGAATAATCATTGACGTACCTGTACTCTAGTATTTCAAACCTACAGAGAAGGAATTAAACAACTACTCTTGAGGATCATGTCTGCACTTTAAAGACATATGTTGCCATGACCATAGTTGATTGGAATACAGGGCACCAAATGAAACTCGGTAAAGGCTATAGACCAAATGCAATGGCAGTCCACCAATTCTACCCACTATTTTGGTCTACCTTGTGGTGACAAGCTTGTATATCGTGCTTGGCTGAGTGACTCTGGGATCAATTGGAGCAGCAAATTTATAACCTTCAAATGCAAGTTTCTCTAAAACTTTCTTGAAAGTTGAAAGCACCCTGACTCATCTTGCTTCTACCAGTGATATCAGTGCTGAGGAATACCAGTGCAAGAGGAAACAGGTATAGGGATGCTAGAAGTCCAAATCAATCACATTAATTGTTGAAGTATATAGTACAAATGAGGAACAAATGCACACTAAAAGTGCAGAAAAAATACTAGAGGAAGATTTCACTAAAATTTAGACGAATTGATAACTATTGAGGCATGATTTAATCACTATCCTTAAGGTTTTAATAGCCCCCGGTACACCTAGTATTTACTGAAGGGTTGAGGCAATTTATCCCTAGGAGACAACAAGAGCAAAGGAAATTTTTTAGCAATGACGAGTTTCCTTTAACAAGAAAAGACCAAAGGACAAAAAGGTACTTTAATTCCTTTGAAAGTAGTTAATTTATAGCAAAAGAGTTTCTCAAGATCACATAACGTTCCGATGCAATCTTTCACGTTTTAGGCATCAAAAATTGCAATGAAGCGACACATGACACGAAAAGATGCCACAAAACAGTTTAGAAATTTGATCATTATAATAGATCCGCGGACGGATTTATCAGATCCATCAACGGATCCTGCCTAGAATTGCCTGTTACGCAGGGTTCCAACATATTCGCAGATGGATGCAGTTGGATATGTCCACGGATCCTGTGCACAGAATGGTAAGTTGCTTCTGGACAGAATCCAATAATTGAATCTTAGGCATGTACGCAACAATCGGTGGATGAATTGTTACAGTGAGAAATCACCCATATTTTAGCAAGCCTCATTTCCGTTTCATTTCACAAACTACTCTAACAATCCTCCACTTAGTTTATAAAATGAAATGATAATCTAACACATATAATAGAGTGCATAAAGAAAAGTATTGTTTGATTTAAATTTTTGTTTTAGTATTAATATTTCACTAGAACTAACCAAATCATGGTTGCTTATAGCATTAAACTATGATTCATAAATTAACCAAGAAATACCACACAAATAATATCAAGTTCATTGACCTATTCACAATGAAATTTGGCACCAATACTGGCCATGTGCTCCATCGTAGTTTCTTGATCATTTACTAAAGTATCTCAAACTTTTGCTAGAACTTGCATTACTTCTATGATCATATAGGTGAAGACACTCTCAAACTTTATATAAAAAAACACATAGAGAATAATTACACTTCATTAAGATTATAACTCATCATATACTTAATCTCCCAATTTATGCACTAGCGGGATAAATTTGTACACAAAATACTAGTGCTCACAATCACTTAACAACTTGTTACGCTTTAAATCTTTCCATCTAGTGGTAGTGCTAGAATAAAGGCAGGATTCCCATTGTTAGTAATTTTAGATAAATGGTTTCAACCCCATACCCAATGACATCGTATTCACTAAGTCCCTTGCTAAGGGCTTAGTCAATGAATCCGTTAAATTGTTGTCTGTTCTTACATGTACAACAGTCACGATGCCATCTGTAACATTTGTCTAAGATACTCATGTTTTAAATTGATGTCTAGATTTATCATTGTACAACTTATTTAAACTCTAGACATAGTAGTTTCACTATTGCAATATAAAAAGATTGGACGCATAGGTTATGTTTGCAACTTGATATCAAGTAACAAGTCTCTAAACCATTCTGCCTCTTTATATGCAGCAGCCAAAATTATGAATTCAGCTTCCACAGTGGAATAAGCAATCATAGTTTGCTTCTAGAAGCTCATGAGATTGCACCACCATACAAAGTGAATATCCATCCGGTTATAGAATTCTTATCAGTCACACTAATGAACCAACTATCATCTATGTAATGTTCAAGTATTGCCAGAAATCTATTATAAAAGAGTCCTAGAGTTGTCGTTATTTTGAGATAACCAAAAACCCTCTCAATAGACTTCCGATGGTCTACATGGGATGTTTAGTGTATCTTGTAAGTCTGCAAACTGTGCATGAAATATCTGGTCTTATACAATGCATCGCATACATCAAATTTCTAATTGCCCTAGCGTACTCAAGTTGAGTAATTGGATTTCTAGAACTTTTATGAAGCTTCAAGCTAGGATCAAAGGGAGTACTCCGTTCTTTAATCTTAAGATGTTGAAGCTTATTCAATATCTTGTCAATATAGTGAGATTGACACAAAGCATAACTCCCACTATATTTCCTAACTTTAATGCTTAAGATAGTGTCCAGTCACCAATATCTTTCATTTTAAACCTTAAAGAAAGATATTTCTTAGTGTCTTCAACATTTTTCATAGTATTACTAATAATTAGCATGTCATCTATATAGAGACAAATTATCACTATACTCTTGAGCAAATTTAGAATAAATACACTTATAAGCATGATTATATCTAAATCCACTTGAGAGTAATAGATATTCAAATTTTTCATACCATTGTTTAGGTGCTTGTTCATGCCATATAATGACTTAACTAGTTTGCAAACTTTCTTTTCATTTCTAGGCAAAACAAACTCTTGAAGTTGTTCCAGATACACATTTTCATCCAAGTCAATATTTAAAAAGGCTGTCTTAACATCAATTTGATGGTACAAACAAATTGCACAATTAAACTAAAGACATTAGTACTTTAATGAATGTAATTCTAGCAACTGGCGCATATGTACCAAAATAAATCTATTCCTTCTTTTTGTTTAAATCCCCTTAGCTACTAACCTTACCTTAAAGGTTAGCAAAGATCCACCCATGGCATATTTCCTTCTAATACCCATTTTTGCAACCTACTGGTTTTGAACCTTGTTAGACAATAATGAGTCTATTTCATCATTTATCGCTTCTTCTTCAAAATTGCAGTTTCCCTTTGATGATATAGCTTCAATAAATTGTGTTAGGATCACCTTCTAACATTCAATAAGATTGGTATCTTATTTTGTAGAGATTCCCTGTTGCCTTCATCCAAGAGGGACAACAGCTTGTGAAGATATGAAATTAGATGATAGATGCTCTTCTTTTGTAGGCCTTTGACTTCTCCTAGATTCAATGGGAGTGTCAATTTCACCCCTCTTATCACTAGAAGAAGGATCAACACTTTTGAAGAGGTTTCCAAACCATTAGTAGGATCTTTCATAGGCACTGAATCTTTAAGAATTTACTCTCAAAGAATTGCATATCTCTTGGCGCAAGAATAACATTCTAATTAGGGAAAATCCACTTTCATCCTCAAACTTTGTGACGAAGACACATTTGGTAACCGCCAAACTTTTCGTCAGAACACATTGAGTACATGAATTAACGATTTTTTGCCCACATTTAGTCAAAAAACAGGAATTTACTCAATTTGGATGGTGAAGACCACGGTGGCGTTAACAAATGTCCAAATATAATTTATAACCAACATAAGTCAGACACCAAGTCCACACTTGACTCTCTCTCTAACCCACTGCTTCTTCTTCTCCAAGTTTCCCCCTTTCCCACCGAGTTAATGAAGTGAAAAGCTATTTGAGATTAGTTAGAGTTAATGGAGTGATTCAACAAAGCTTTTCCAATCCAGTATATTTAATATAAATTAAATGATTCAGAGTAAAATGCTCATAAATAGCTATTACTTTGTTCCTATAATAGAGGAAACCATAAACAGCTGATATGTTATGGGCAATTTCTTTCTTTTTTTTTTACTTTCACGTATTTAATTTATGTTAAATACAAAACCTACTAGTTTTCCTTTCGTAAAAATATTAGTATATCACTTTTTAAATTTTACTTACAAACATTTATGTATTTAACATAAATTATATGATTCAGAGTAAAATACCTATAAATAGCTAGTACTTTATTCATATAATAGAAAAAACCCGTAAAGAGCTAGTAAAAAGTGGGTAATTTCTTTTTTAACTTTCACGTATTTAATTTATGTTAAATACAAAACCTACTAGTTTCCCTTTCGTAATAATATTAGTGTAACACTTTTTGAATTTCACTTATAAACATTTATGTATTTAATATAAATTAAATGATTCAAAGTAAAATGCTTATAAATAGCTAATACTTTATTCATATAACAGAAGAAACTCGTAAAGAACTGGTATGTTATGGAACAATTTTTTTTACTTTCAAATACTTCATTATATTAAATACAAAACATGCTAGTTTTCCTTTCGTAAAAATATTTGTGTAACGGCTTTTGAATTTTATTTGCAAATATTTATGTATTTAACATAAATTAAATGATTCAAAATAAAATGCCCATAAAAACATGGTACTTGGTTCATGTAATAGAGAAAAGCCATAAAGAGTTGGTACTTTATGGGATATTTCTTTTTAAAAAATATTTAATTTATGTTAAATAGATAACCTACTAGTTTTTTTTCGTAAGAAATTACTGTAACACTTTTTGAATTTTACTTAAAAATATTTATATATTTATTATAAATTGAATGTTTTAGAGTAAAATGTCCACAAAAAGCTAGTATTTTGAATAGGTAATGCCCATTAAGTAAGAACTTAAAATAATACCAAAATGGACAACTTGTTCAAGGAATTGTGTAATGTCCACAAAAAGCTGACTTGTGTTGGTTATAAATTGATATTTGGACATTTGTTAACGGCCACGTGGTCTTCACCGTCTAAATTGAGTAAATTCCCGTTTTTTGACTAAATGTGGCAGAAAATCATTAATTCATGTACTCAATGTGTTCTGACGAAAAGTTTGGGGACCAAATGTGTCTTTGTCACAAAGTTTGAGGATGAAAAGTGGATTTTTCCCATTCTAATTAAGATCAAACAACCTATAAGTTTGAAAATTTTTGCATAGCTCACAACAAACTTTTAAGTGCCTAAGGCCCCAACTTTATTTTCTTATTATCCAGGACTCTATAATAGGCAATGTAACCCTAAGATAACTTAGGTTTGGTTTCTCCTTTTCCATACTTCATATAGAGAGACTTTTATTTTTAATGAAGCACTTCTATTATGTACATACCACGCAACCGGCAATCCTTCACCACACAAGTTCTTTGGCAAACCAAAACTTACCAACATAGAATTAATCATATCTCCGAAAGTTCCATTTTTTTTTTCTTTCAACCAAAATCATTTTGTTGTGGTGCACTTGATTGGTGTATAATTCCATTTTGTCCACAAAATATTGAGAATTCACTAGAAAAGTATTGACTTCCTCTATCACTTCTCAATAGTTTGATTTTTTTTTATCTAATTGGATTTCAACGAGCAACTTGTAAGATCTGAATATAGCAAAACATTCATATTTATTTTTCATAAGATAAATGTGCACAAATCTTGAATAATCATCAATAAAAGTAATAAAGTACCCATTACCACCTCTTGTTAATAAATCATTTAATTCACATATATTAGAATATATAAGTTCAAGCAAGGTTGTATTTCATTCAACCTTTAGAAAATGGTAATCTAATCATTTTTGCTTGAATACAAATTTCACATCTCTGTCTTCTTTATCACCATAAGCAATTGATGCTTAGACATAAAATGTAAAGTCCTAATATTTGCATGTCTTAGCCCACCATGCCACAAATGATAAGAAGAATTAGTCTTTAAGGAGAATTAATAACTTTATTGATACTTAGTTTAAACATTCCATCACAAGAATAGTCTTGTCCTACAAATACACCATTCTTGGACAAGATTATTTTATTAGATTCTAGTACAGCCCTAAGACAATTCTTATTTAGCCTATTGGTTGATACAAGATTTTTCTTCATACCCAAAATATGTAATACATTTGTGAGCGCTAACTTTTCACCACATGTGAATAGCAACTCTCTATCCCTTTTCCATGAACTTTGGTGGTATCATGATTGCCCATAAATACCACATGTCTATTAGGAACATCTTCATAAATTTTGAACATGGCTTTGTCATTGCACACATGCACAGTTGCACCAAAGTCATACCACCAATCACAAGAATTGAATGGAGAAGAAGCCACATTCAATTCGAAAAATCATAGATATCCTCTACTCGAACACCATTGTATTAATTTCTGAAACATAATCATTTTCAAACAAATCTTGTTTGGGCATTATTTTTCTTTTGTTTCTTATTTTGGTTGCACTCCCTGTAATGCCCCTTTTTGCTATAGTTGTTGACGGGGTTTTTGATATAAGTACAAGTTTAAATCCAATTTATCCCCGTTTTGACTACAAGTATACAGGTGAACTAATAGTTTATGGCATATATCGGGTCAATCCCACGGAGAGTGATTTTTCAAGTACTAAGTCCTAACTTACTCTATTATTTAGACTAACAATCAATTTAAGTAAGAGAAACTATAATTACTACTACCTACAAACCTTAATTAGATAATTGCAAGATAACAAATGGAGAAAATTCACTAAATACTTGAGTCTAGGGATGTAGATTCCACTTATGGCATAAGCAACACAAATGAATAGATTTATCTCTTGTTACAACCCTTGTTTAACTAGGGATTCATTTCCAACATTACCAAACCTCATTCTCATGATGAAATGGCCTAAAATAGTCTAGTTTTCCCTATTCTCATGGTGAATAACTAGTTCTACTCTTGTTTCCTTCATGAAATGCAAGTTTAATCCACTTAAGTGTACCTCTATTCTCATGAGTCTGCTACTCAAGCTCTACTCATGTTGTTCCATTATTATTACCAATTTTCATTGAATAATAACAACTAAGAACTTGTTATTGGTGATCAAGCAACAACAAGTGATAAGCATACACAAATAGACAAGTTAATACAAGATGTAACAAGTGTAAATCATATTCACTTCATATCAAATAGCCATAAGGTTCATCTATTCCCTAGATCTAGAAAATTAGCTACTCATGTAAGATATAACAAGAAAACACATAGTTTCATTGCATGAACACATCATGAATCATAAGTTAAAGATAGAAAAGGAAAGCTTAGCCAAAATAATGAAGAAGCTCCCAATGATCTTCAATTCTTCAACAAAATGGTGTACAATGAAGTCTCCAATTGTTCTCACAAAAAGTGCTAGCTAGAGAGAACATGACAAGACTTCCTTTCAAGTTCTCATGCTAAAATCTGATATGAGCTACTTCTAATATGTTTCTACTCTCTTCTTCTAATGATTCTAACATCTAATTGTTAAGAGAGCCAAAAAGGTGGGCTTTGGACAAGACATAAAGCTCCTTTCCACTTCCTTTTTGCATTAGAAGCATGTGCAGCCAAAATTCTCTCTCCAACTATAGCTCGAAGGTAGTGTGAAAACAAGGCAAGTGGCTGAGCAAGTTGCTGAAATCAGGCTACAATACGCGACTTGAGAATACGTGACTACAACCCACGTTTTCTCAAGTCGCGTATTCACTTCTGTGAATTTGGCCTCGATTCAACTACTATTTTCTCTATGATGGAGGCCGAACTAGCTCTTGAGCAAAACATGAAAGCTGTATCTCTTTGAGTTAGCTTTCCAATGTTTCAAGAATCATCCAATTTGGAGCTCTGTGGACTGCGATATGATCGAAATACCATTGACTAGTCAATCCCCTATTTCAGCTCTCGACCATACAAATAAGCTTCTGTGTTTCGAATTTTTGACCCAAAAAAACAACTGAATTGGACTTCTATGTCCCATATCAAATGTAGATCTATCTCTTAGCTTGAAAATGGTATAAAGATCACCTCGATCCGATCATTGTAGCTCAAGATATTGCCAAAATATGAAGATGTGTCAAAACTATCTTCACTTGCATTTCTTCATTTGAATATTTTGCACTTCATGTTTTTTTAACCACTTCAAATCATCAATTATCATCCAAATATCTTCTCAATTCACACCCTTTGATGATTGAATCATTAAACCTACAAAACAAGAAGTTTTTACCATTAAAATCCATAGAAATGCAATGTTTGCCATTTGAACCACAAAATGTAAATTTTTACCAAACCCCTAGTTAATTAGTTATAAAACTAGTTAAAAACACCAAAAATAACTAATAAAACACACTAAAAACACGTAAAATATATACTTGTCAGTTGTAATATGTTTAATTCTTCTTCTTGTCCCTCAAACTTGCATTGTTTTGGCTAGATGATTTCCTCTTCTTAAACCCTCCAACTTGGCTATTATCTTGGTTATTCCTATCATCCACATAGTTTATCTTAAGATTAGGTGCAAGTTCCTTCTTTTGATGTATCCTAGCATCCTCTTCTATGTGATGATGTTTCATAATTTGATCCTATGAGCATATTTGAGAGGTGTGAAGCAGTTTCTTTTGATAGTCATTCCATCTAGGGGGCAATTTTGCTATAATTGCCCCCACTTGTAATGGCTCTGAAATCTTCACACCAAGATCTTTAAGTTTTGAAAGCAAAACTTGCAGATCATGGACTTGATCAAGAAGAGAAGAATAATCATTAAAAGAAAAATTGAAATATTTCTTTATAAGAAATTTATCTGCACCTTATTTTTGAGTATTATATTTATATTTAAGTGCATCTCAAATCTCCGTTGCTATCTTCATTGACTTGTGGACATCATACAAGTGATCAAGAGAATATCCAAGATATCTCCATGCAATAGCACTTCATCTTCTTCTGTCTTGCACCGCTCCGTCTTGAGTGCCTGTGTGATACAACAGCCCAACCTTCAATGTTGCTCCTATTAAACTTATATAATTTAAAGAAGTTAAAACTTTTCTCAACACCTAACTAATGTCCGATATAGTAGTGAGAGCAAGAGAAATAGAAGATAGTTTTTAGATAGCAAAGTGCATATGACTTGGTTGGTAGAAACCTCTATTTATTGGTTGAAAAATTAGGAGTATTAAAATGCCAACATTAAATAGAATAAATACATCATATTTTCAGCTACAAATTGAAATTGTCTAGCTTCATTGTATAACAGTAAAAATTTACTAAATGAATTCATAAAACTAATGATTACATTGGTTATACAATTCAAGACATAAATCTCATTTCAAAGACATAAGTTACACTATTGAATGGTTGAATTTATAGCTGAAAATTCATTAAAGAATTTGTAACATATTGTGTTCGAATTCAAAATAAATACGTGATTGAATTCAAAAATAAATATGTGATATTTTTGTCAAAATATCTAACAATCCCCCCCTTATTTTAATAAAAATAACTCGGGCATTAGTGAGAACATCATGATGCATGAAAGTGGCAATGCTTTTAAACTTTCATATAGTGTTTCAATTTTCCCATATTAGAGTCATAATGGAATTAACTATTGAACTATGACTACTTGAGAATACGTAGAATTCATAACACACTTGATATTCAAGATGTTCTTAAACAAGCTTTTCAAGCCAGCACATTATGGCTATGTGCTTTACCTCACTTTCATAAGTGCTTTAAAGAACTAGCCCAAATTCTTATAACGGTGGCCAAATCCCTACACTCATATATGTGAGTCTATCAAGGATGTTTCCGTGACTAAAACATCCCAGCCGTAAGGGTTATAACTATTGGGACATTCCAATTTTTCAATGCTTTCTTACTATTATGGGACTTTAGAGATATTAAATCACAACATTTCCATCTTTCTAGGGTTTTCTAATTACTAGGGTTTTCGTTGCTTAGCATGGCAGCCATGGTTGCCCTCCGGCAGTTGTCTGGAGGGCAATTTGCTCCAGCTTCCCCTACCTTTAATAAAAAGTCCTTCTCAGAGCTCTTTGTGAATCTGGTGCCATCTAAGCCTGCGCTCAAAGTCAATGCCAAGATGTCTTCTCACCGTGGTGAACCAACTATTATGTTTGCACAGGCTGATCTGGAGGTGTTATCTATTCCGTATAAGTTTGCATTGGTGGGGAAATTCTCTAAAGGACGGCCAAAGATGGAGGACTTGAGAAATTTCTTCCATTCGCTTGATTTAAAAGAGACAGCCTCGGTTGATTATTGGATTCTAGACATGTACTTATTAGGCTGGGTACTGAGGTGGATTTCCACAGAATCTAGACAAGGGGTATTTGGTAAGTTTTTGGGTTGCCAATGAGGGTGTTTAGGTGGTCTCCAGCGTTTCATGTTGATTGGGAGCCTTCAGTAATTCCAGTATGATTTCAATTGCCAAAACTACCGATACACTACTTTAATAAGGAGTGTCTTTTTCAAATTGTTAGTTGTGTAGGCAAGGCGCTATTCGTGGTTACAGCTACTGCCTCTGGCTCTTGTCCAAGTGTGGGCAAGAGTTTGTGTTGAAATTGATTTGATTAAATCATTTCCTAGTAGAATATGGATTGGCAATGGGGATCATGAGCGTTTTTTGCAGAATCTAATTCCAGAAAACATCCCACGATATTGTTATCGTTGCTTTCGGTAAGGCCATGATCAGAATATGTGTCGTCTTCTCCATCCAGAACTTCAGGTAGAAAGGGAAGAGATGAAGAATAATCATGTGGTTTCTCAGCCCAAGACGATGGCTTCTGTCCCTAGTGAATTGCAGGTTTAGAAAACTATAGCTGAGGTTGCGGCAGTACCAAGTTCAGTTGCTGCTGCTTAGACAGAGGTGCAGCATATGTCAGAGGAGCAACGTTTGGGTCCTATCTCAGTGGGGAAGGAGAGTACAGGAGTTCCAGATGGCAATGCTAAGCAGCAGTCAAGTGCGTTTTCTGATGAGACAACAAATTCTCTTGTAAGGGTAGTTGAGGATTTGCAAACCTAGAAATCAAAGCTGGGGAGTGACGCTGTTACCTTGGATGCATCGGTACTTCCTGATAACAGTTCGCCAGAAACTCCAGTCAAATTGCCCTCTTCTCCTCTGGTTGTCATAATTGATATTGCTCCTGTGGCTGGTGGGGAGGGTGGTAATCTACGCAGGGGCCTTACACGGGTAGAGTTAGGTGTAGCAGTGGAAGAGGAAGAGGTTGTTAGTGCAGAATAAAGGGCTGGGAATTTGTCTCCGCGTGGTGAGTTGGGAGTTGCATAATGGGACATTGATTCTTTGGTTGTGGATATTTTTAATTTAGATCCTATTATTCAACAAGTTTAGGAAAAGGGTCAAGGGAAGAAGGGCTATAAAATGATCATGCAACCTAAGTGCAAAGGTATTCGGGCCCAATTTTCCAGTGATCAATCTTTACGCTCTAAGTCAAAACTTTCCAATAACTCTTTTGCAGCTTTGTTTGATGATTAATTTCTTATTCTAGAACATTAGGGGTATCTTGCATGCCGCAAATTTTCATTGTTTAAAAAGTCTAATCGTTGAGGCTTCCATTCAATTAGTTGCTATTTGTGAACCTAAGTTGTCTCCAGTAGGTATTCATTTGATACGTTTACAGTTGAGAATGGATGGATGTGTTGTCAATAGTGAGAGTTCTCTATGGGTGTTTTATCAGAATTCACTTGTTTGTGAACAAATGAGTGAATCTAGTCAACATTTGTCAATTAAAATCCAGTCACAACTATTATATGCCCCTATGGTCTTTTCGTTCGTGCATGCAAAGTGTACTAAGCAGGAAAGAATGTCGCTTTGGTCGTCTCTGTTAGTAGACAATCCTGTGGATCCTCCATGGTTTCTAATAGGGGATTTCAATGTCATTGTCAGTGAGGAGGAAAAGAGAGATGGATCACCTTTTCGTCTAGGGAAAGGTTTGGATTTTATTCTATTTATGGCTATGGCTGGAGTACAAGATGTTGGATTCTCGGGTTCAAAGTTCACATTGTGTAATAATAGAGGGGGGCATGCGCGTATTTGGAAGAGACTAGACAGAATGCTATATAACCAGAATGCGTCTTGTTTAGCTTTTAATTCCACGGTGCAACATTTAGGGAGGGACCCCTCGGACCATGCACCCTTGCTGTTGGTGGCAACATCTAGGCTTGATAATAAGTTGCGATCTTTTCGATTCTTGAATGTTTGGACATCTAAACCAGAATTATTGGAGATTGTAGACACCAAAAATTTCATTTATTTTATTCAATTTTAGCTTTATTCTTGTTTTATTTTTATTTTAATTGATTAAATGATAGTTAATGTTCATTTTATTTATTTTTATAAATCAGGTTCATTATTTTAAGGTATTTTTGCATTAAAAAGGAAAATTTTCACAAAAGTTCAAAATTTGTCTTTAATCTTTTTACATTCAATTTCTTTTTTAAGATAAATGAAAATTGTGCAATAAGAATTAACATTTTTATTTATTTATTTTGTTTACCTAAATCATTATTGGAAAATACATAATAAATAAATGAAAAAAGAAAACAAGTGTACTAGGGGGATAGTAGCCAAGTAGGGCACATGCAATAGCGACAAGTGTCCCTTTATTTCTTTGACAACACAACACTTAGAAGGTGAGGTGTGAGGACACTTGGAAGCTTGAGAGAATTGGAAGAAAAAGGAAAACAAAAGAAAATGAAAAAGAAAAGGGAATGGCGGCTGGGGGATGAAAAAACAAGCAGGGAACAAAGGGGTTTCAAAGGGCTTTGGTAGGAGGAAGAACCGAGAGAGTAGAGAAAAAAAAAGAAACCTGGAAAATTTGGGAGAGAGAGCTTCGTGAGGCTACGGGCAAAGAAAAGAAACTAAGGAAACCAAAGAAAAAACAGGAGGAAGAAAGAAAAGCTACCGGCAGGCTGGGACGAAAGGCAAGTGAAGGAAAAAGGGAGGAGCTTGGGGGAAATTGGAGAGTTTTCGGGCAGAGTGAGGAACCGAGAGTGAGAGCTAGAGAAGAAGAGGGAAAAATTGGGAAAAATGAAAGGGAGCGCAAGAGGAGAAAGAGACTGGGACGAAACAAAAGAAAACAGAGGAGAAAGGCTTCGGCAAGAAACCAGAGCCAAGAAAAAGCAGAGGAGCAAAGTTGAGGAAAAACAGAGCAACAAGAAAGAAAAAATCTGGGGAAATTGAGAGGGAGCTTTCGGGAGAGCAAAACAAGAGAGAGAGCTAGAGACAGTAGACGGAAGAAAATTGAAAAAGGGGAGGAAAAAGGGAAAAGCTTGGGCAAAAACAGAGCAACGCAAAACAAACAAGAAAAAAAAATAGATGAGGCTTCGGAAAAGTGAAGGGAAAATTGGAAAAATAGAGCCCGTTGTCAGCTTCATCATCGCCGAGCCTTCACTTAGAAAGGGAGCACGGTAAGCTGTCCTTTTCCTTTCAAATTTCAATTTTCTTCAAGCTCCCGAAACCTGTTTTTTCCATGCCTTGGTTTGTGGCAATTTCCTGTTGGTTATTCGCGAATTTGGAGTATGTATGTTTTATATGATGACTGGAATTGAAATCCTTTTTGTTTCTGACAATTTCCGAGCCAACCGCGACCTCGTTCGAGTAGGGAATTGTTGAAATTTTTCATACCCATTTACTGTTTGATAAAATGCCCAACTGAAATTCTAATTGAAGGGTGATTGACCTGCGTTTTGCATGTGAGAAAGTGAATATTCGGCCAGTTTAATGCTCGTCTGAGCTTAATAGTTGATTTTTACGGTAAAAATGAGAGTTTTTGAAAAATCCTGATGTGCTTTCTTTTGCGCCTTTCTTGTTTTTCTTTTTCTTATCCTTTCTCTTGTACGAATCCTGGTTACATCTTGACATTACGTGAAAAGGAGCTCGTGTGATTTTCATTTTTTTTTATTGGGAATGGCCAGAGTTGAACTTTCTGATGTTTTGTCCGCGAGGAAGAACGATAATGGCAGCGGTCATTTAAACCATTCGGAGAAGACGACCGATTGTTTCAGTCTCTCCATTTTCTTTGTTTTGTGATTTTAGCCCCAGAATTTCAGAGCTTCATAATTTACCCCCAAAAATTGTTATAATCTTTTCAATTAAGTCCCTGTCCCAGTTGTTGTTCGAAGCTCTGTATGAATTTTTTCAGAATTTTTTGCAATTTGATCCCTCAAATTTCTGCTTAATTACACGATGACCCTAAAAATTTTAGTTTTTTTTCTTTTTCAATTCTTTCTTTTCGATTGAGTCCTTATTTTAATTGCAATTTGGTCCTTTCATCTTAGTTTTCTTTAATTTTTGCCTCCTAAGGTTTTGGTAATAATAATTAGACCCCTAAAACTTTTTTAATTGTTTCAATTAAGTCCTTACTTGTTTTAAATTGCTTGAATATGGGTTGTTTATTTTTATGTAAATACTTTAATTGATTCAATTTCGTGTTTATTTTCATTTCATGTGATTATTTGTTAATTAAAGTGATGCCTTTTATTTGTTTTGGAGGGTAAATAAGGGAAACTTCATTTCATTAGGTCACCAATTCAAGAGAGGTATACTCTATACTTTATTTTGTTTTTACTTGATCTTATATGCCCCTATGTGACTTTATGTGCGTAATTGCATGTCTTTTGAATGTTTTATTTCATTTATTTATTTAGTCACTTTAATTGTTTTGATTTTGTATATTTATTTTAATTTAATTTGTAATTATTTGGAAGGCATTAAATGCCAAATTGTAATAGTTAGGTTATTTAATTCTCTACCCCTTTAGATTGTGGTTAGGGTCCCCCAAGTGTAATAGTTAGAGCTTTAGTCGCTTTATTTGCTTTGCTTGTTTTGCATGCTTGTGTGTTACGTGTTACTCGCTTTTTTAGGGTCTTGCATCTAGATATCATGCTTATGTGCTATGTGTTTTATGTGATTTATGTGTTTTATTTGCTTTGTTATGTTTTATAAGTTTTATTTGATTATAATGAATGTGTGACGTCACCACACTAGTTCAACGCTAGTTGTGGCCCCCTTTCTCGACTCCACACTAGTCCAACGTTAGTTGTGGCCTCTTTTTCCGATTTCTCACTAGTCCAATACTAGTGAGAAATTAGATACATGGGCTAATCCAACGCTAGACCCTTAGGAACCATCCACGCGTTAGATCATGTTGTGTGACTACACTACATTTTCATGCATATTTTTCTACTTTTTAGGGTCTTTTATCATTTTTGCATGACATCCCCTTATATGTATATCCCTTATCCCATATTACCCCTATATAACCCTAGTGTGAGACGTGACATTAGACTTGCATTTCATTATAAGAAAATTAGAACTAGGTTAGTACATTTGTTTGATTAGATTAGGAAATACCCCTCGAATATGTGATATGGACGAGTTTGGCTTTCTAACCTTAGCATGCTCCTATTCTCTCTATTAAAGGGAATATTGAAATCACGAGTATTAGGCCCCGCACCCGTTATGATGCATTCCTCTAGGTTATGTATATTTGTATAATTATTATTTTCTTTTCTTTTTCTTCGAGTCTCATATTTTGCACATTCGTGAACTCTTCAAATAATTACTTTTGGGCATCGTAATTAATGCGATTGGCACCAACTAAAATTTGAAAAGACATGTTGACTCCGATACATTAGGTCTATGGTTTGCATTCATATAGCACGTTCAAATGTGATAAATTCTTAGGTTATAATAAGAAAATTTTTGACTGAATCACACAACTAGCTTTGAATAGGTTGAAAGGGTGCCTTGGATTTCATCCTTGCCTTCCCTTTCTTCAAATGTGACTCCCGAACACTTTTCTCTGATTTTCGAAGATTTGGAGTCATTTAAAAAGGGTTTTTTCTACCTTTTCTTTAAAAAATTCATTTTAGGTGACTTGGTACACCTTAACTCGATACCATGTGGTGACTCCGATTTTTTTTCAAAACCCTTTTTTTAAACTATATTTTGGGGTCAAAATCGTCGCACTTTTGAAATCCCATTTAGGCCCATTTTCTTTATTCATTTTTCTAAAAGCAAAAACTCATTTCTCAAAGAAAAAATTAATCAAGATTCATTCCTTTATTAAACATTCATTTTTTTACTCAAATCCATTTTTTTAAAAAAATACTTTAAAATTTTATTTTCTTATTTTTCATTTAAAAATGGGGCGCGACAGCTTGGCGACTCCGCTGGGGATTTAGAGAGTCTGAGTATTTGATTTAGTCAATTCTTTTTCTTTTCTAACCTTCTTATTTACTCCCTCCGTCCCATTCATTTGGTCATGTTTGGGGAATCCAACTTTTTAAGAATAGTGGTTTGATTGTGATGTTTGTGCTTCTCTTTCCAATTTTACCCCCTCAAATTCAAATTTTAAATTTGAATGTATGATTAAAAAGAAGGGTTATATTGGAAAGAGAATGTAAAAGTTGCTTTGACTTTTCTAACATGACAAAATGAATGGGACATCCCAAAATGGAAAGTATAATCAAATGAATTGGACGGAGGGAGTATCACATTTGGAGGTTTTAAGTTGCATTTTTTTCTTTTAGGGTTTGCATTTCACACGTACAAATCATCTCGATATTCGTGTATGTGATAAATAATGTGTTTATTTTCTTTCATTCATTTATGTTTGTATATCGCGTTTGCATATCGGGGAGGGGGATAGTCATCCTAGAACCTTCACCCACATTTGATGGTATTTTAATCCCTCCCTTCAAAAGGAAGCACTTCATAATGCACGCATGATTTTTTACCCTATTTTGTCTTTTTCGTGGACGCTTCCCACACATTCTTGTAGGATTAGAATCGATTTCCTTATATAGGCGGATGATGTGCTCTGCGCCATAGCGATGCCTGAGGGATCACTCGAGTCACCGACTGAAGGCCCTGGGATTGATGACCCTTCACCTTTTGGTCTGAAGGCTTGGGAGCCTGAAGTCTGATCGAGTCTAGATGCATTAGTAAGCCAAATCTCATGCATCATTGCCTAAGTTAAAGTCGACCTTATCCGAATAGGAACACGAGGCACGAATGGAGAGATTCTACCTATCTTTCCTTAATTTTCTTTTCGTTTTTGGTATCATCTAATTGCCCAACATGTTATGTGTTATGTGTTATCTAACATTTCCTTGTTTTGTCGTATTTTGCCTTCACAAACGTTAGAAAATAAGAGGTCTGGCGCAATCCTCTTTTAGAACCTACCCTCTTAGATAGGCTATTGCACGTTTAAAATTTCAACATATTGCATTTGTAGATGAATAATTGCACATCATTTTAGCCCCACCCTAGCATACAAAGGGTCCCTTAGGGCATGTTTGCATATTTAATTTGCTTTAATAAATTGGCATCATGCATAAGCCTTAGAGGGAATGCCATTTAGGGAATCCCGTGTTAGAAATAAATCACCCTGTGTTTCGGATATGTAATCCAATGAGACTTGCACGTTTATAACTTTTCTACCATCCAAAGGGGAAGTGCACAAGGTAAGGTAGGATCCGATCTTTTTCAAGAAGATAGAGCAACTTTTGCACATTAGAATATGAGCCTCTAATAATCATTTTTTTTGACCATTTTGTCAAAACTGGTAAAATTTCATGCGTAAAGGACATTAATTTGAAGAAATTACCAAATAATTTCTCATTGTTGAGATGATAAATATATCGAGGCCAAATTTTGATTTTAGAAGACTCATAGACTAATGTATCGCAATGAATTTTTGAAATTACCAATGGGCAGACAATTCAATCGATTTTTAAATAAATTATCAATTCCATTCAATCCATTGAACCGATTATTCAATCCATTTGACCAATTTATTCATCAATTTCATCCAATCCATTTTATCAATTCATTCATTCCATCTATTTGATCAACTCATTCACTTTTAGAACAATTTAGTCATTTTTGAATAAATCATTAACTCAATCCGTTCATTCATTTTAGGGCAATCGAGTCAATTTTCAAATCATCAATTCCATCTATCCCATTCTTGCGAGTTTGTTAACATCTAGGATGATTGAGTCAATTTTTTGGATAAACTATCCATTTCATTCAATTCATTTGACCAGTTGACTCATTTTTAAGATAATCTGGTCAATTTTAATAAATCATCAATTTCATTCAATTCATTTGACCAGTTCACCCATTTTAGGGTAATCCGGTCAATTTTCAATAAATCATCAATTTCATTAAATTCATTTGACCAGTTTACACATTTTTAGGGTGATCAAGTCAATTTTGAATAAATCATCAATTTCATTTAATTCATTTGACCAGTTTACCCATTATAGGGAGATCCAGTCCATTTTTAATAAATTATCAATTTCATTCAATTCATTTGACCGGTTTACGTGTTTTTAAGGCGATCCGGTCAATGTTTAAATAAATCATCAATTTCATCCAATCCATTTGATCCATTTATTCTGTTTTAGGGTTTCAAATCTAAGGTTCGCTGAATAAACTAGTCGAGACATTGCAATCCTTTCAAGAGTAGGCTCTTTCACACATCATTTTATGTGTTTGGATTGCGTTCTCATTTTTGTGAGGATAGATGTCTCTTGTCACACCAATTGATCAAATTTTTCAAATTTGTTTTCATTAGAATATCAATAAGTTGATCGGATCATCAGGTATTATATGTGCCTACCCTAGAGGATTGCATTCTCATGTTAGGCCTACTCTTGGCATAAAAAGGGCTCTCTAATAGGACATGCATCCGAATTACTTTAATTTTTACTAACTCGCGTCTTTTTCTTTTTCTTTCTTTTTTGTCAACAGCTTGTCAAGAGAGGAATTTAAATAGGGTTTTTCCTAAATTTTCAAGTAATTGTAAATATAACTACACGAAGAAGCCCCGTCATTACACGATTACGTAGTTATGCTTTGAGAAATAGTGTAAACATGAGTACACATCTTGAATCATCCGATAAATCTACAACGGCACCTCCAACAGACACTTTCAATTGAGCGAGATGTTAAACAAATTCAATAAAATGAGCGAAGAAATAACAACCCAAAGGCGCATAATTGACCAACTGGTTGCTAGCAGTGGCGGTGTCCAACATGATCCCATGCCTATCAGCCAACCTGAAATAGAACACCAACCACCTCCTCTGTCCCATACCCAAGTTACCTTTGCACCGTCTTTTGCAAACATACTCAAAAAGACTTTCACCTACCCCGTTTCCAGTTTTCCATACACTTACCCCCATAACATCCAAGTCAACCCGGCTAGCATTCAAGCACCTCAGAATTACCCAAACTCTCAAGTACCTCATCACACCACCACTGAACCATTCATGTTGGATGCTGCTATGCAAGAGAAGGTGGAAACGGGTGAATCTTCCACCCCAATGGATAAAAATCTGTTGAAAAGATTGGATAAATTTGAGGAATTCATGAGAAAAAGCCAAAAATTGAGCAAGTCTGGAGGCCTGGATTACAATGAGTTATGTCTTTTTCCCAGACATGCAATGGCCTTTGGGTTTTAAAAACACCCAAATTTAGTAAGTATGATGGAACTGGTAATCCCAAGACGCATTTAAGTCTATTTGTAAATAAGTTGGGAAAGTCAGTAGATGATGAAAATTTGCCAATACGTTATTCCCTGAGAGCTTGGAAGGTGATGCCTTGGATTGGTACTCCAATTTGAAGCCTGAAGAAATAAGGACATGGGTGGATTTGTCAACCGCTTTTGTAAGACAATATGAGTACAATTGCGAGTTTGCTCCAACGAGAACCACACTTGAGGGGACCAAGAGGAAACCATCGGAGGATCATAAGACGTATGCCAAACGTTGGAGGAAACTAGCCGCTAAAGTGGAACTCCCGATGTCCGAAGATGAAATTGTTCGAACATTTATCAAGGCTCACGACCCGCCTTATTTTGAGGAAATTTTTCGAATGACTGGATGCTCATTTGCAGTAATTATAAACAAGTTAGAAGAATTTGACGAATTCGTCAAGGCAGGAAATATAGTCAACATGTCAACCTTGAAAATGCAACTGGAAGCCTTACAAGGTCAAAGTGGTAGTGGCAAGAAATCTCAGTTCAATAAGAAGGAAGAAGAAAATGCTTTTGTTTGGAATCAGGGCCCCCCGACTAGACCCAGATTTCAGAACCGATCCACCTACTCATTCCCCTACCCTTATTACCCAAACTCCCGTTCTGTCTTTCACACTACTGTCAACCATTCTCGCCCCCGATCCAACTACACAAACATACCTGCGCCATCTCTCCAGATTTTTCAGCCAAGTTTGCAAACTCGACCTCGCCCTCCTTACAATCCAAGACTTGTTCTGCCGAACAATCAAACTTATAATCATTCTCAAATCAATAAAACTCAAAATCAAATCCAATACCGTATATTTACCAATTTGGGTCGACCCATTGACCAATTATACGAGCAACTTAAGGCTGCTGGTAAAATTGACATGGTGCCTTCCCAAACCTACCCTAAGGGCCTTCCTGCTGGTTATGATCCTCAGACCATTTGTGCATATCACTTTGGAAATCCTGATCACTCTACCGGCAATTGTCGGGCACTAAAGCGTAAGATCCAAGACATGATTGACGTTGAGGACATAATTTTAAAGGAAAAAGGTGAATCATGGTCGAATGTCAACAATAACCCTCTTCCTGAGCATAAAGATACTGTAGGGGCCATTACCACTGATGAGGGGTTTGAGCAGCCTGTCAAATACACTGTGAGGGAGAATGAAGTAATCGAAATAGTTCAGAAGCCTTTTATGCTCGAAGGAGCCATCTAAAACTGGACTGCAAATCACATTCCCTCCCGAAGGGAATTTTGATAAATTTAGGGGATTGCCTTTGGTTATGAACCATGAAAGAAATCATTCGCATTATTCATCTTTTGCATTTCCGTTTTGTAAATAGTTTTGACTCAAATGTCTTTTCAATGCATATCTTTTGTTAGATAGCGTATTATGACGTTTTGTCTTTTATTTGAAATTCAATGAAATACACAGTGTTCATTTTTCAATTGTTTTACTTTTGCATTGATTGTATTTATCTCATTCTTTTCAGATGACCAAAAAATAAACACATTGACCCTTTGGATATCCCCATTTCGGAATTTGATGACTGCAATCTCGATATCTCTCACGAGTTTTGGAATTGAAAATTCAAGACGAGAGCGATAATGAGGAAGAATCGGAGTCTTTGTTAAAGAATCTTGAATAGTGTGAAGAGAAATCCAAATCGAACTGAAAAGAAACAGAAATCATTAATATTGGCACTGGGGTCAACGTCAAGGAAATAAAGATTAGCATTCATTTGAATGAGAAGTAGAAAAGTGTTACAATAAGAAGGGCAAGCCACGACTATTCGAAAGAGATAAAAGCGTTGAGGTAACTTTTGTCGGTGCAAGATGAGGCTAAGAGAAGAATTTGCCTCAAATTGGTAAGGTTTTTTTATTGTCAAAAAGGTATTGCCTGGTGGAGCCCTTGTTTTCACAGAAATGGATGGATAATTTTTTCCTTAGCCGATCAATTCGAATATGTGTAAGAAATTCTTCATCTGATAAATAGAAGTTTCGTTTTAGGGTTAATGCGAAGAACGGAATGAAAGTTAGGCCTTCTTCATTTCCAATTAAACATTCTATCCCTAGTTATCCCTTTTGAATTTCCAGAATAAATTATTTCGTTTGACAACCCCTGAGAATTGCAAACCCCACACTGGGGCAAGTTTGAGTTGAAAAAAAAAAGAAAAGAAAAATCTCAAGAGGTGAAAAGTGATAGAGGAACAAAGGGAAAAGAAATTAAAGGAGAAAACCTCAATTAAAAAAATAAACTAGGGCAAATTTTAAAAAATTTCAAAAAGATGAATGAAATGATGAAAAAAAAGAAAAGAAAAAAAGAACCCCAATTGAAAATAAACTGGGGCAATTTTTGTAGAGTTAATATAAAGATGCGACCTCAGGTGATCTAACCACTTTTGAAATTCGCCTTCGAGCCTTAACTTTTTTAAGCACCCCACCAAACGCCATTACGAAAGCCGAAAGTCCTGATTTCTGTTCTTTGCATCACCTCTTTTAGGAAATTTTCTAATCACATGGCAAATGATGTCAATACACTTTCACCAATTTTGCAAGGGAAGGTTTGTCGCACTGATGCCATCATTTCTTAAAACACATTTCTGAGTTGATAAAAGCTATCGGTAGGATTTGTTCATCAGGTGAAAACCCGAAAGGGCACCTTTGAAAAGAAAAAAGAAAAAAAGAGAAGAAAAAAGAAAAAGAAAGAGAAAAGAAGAGAGAAAAAGAAAATAAAAGAAAAGGAAATAAAAAGGGTGGGGCAGTCTTAGTGAAAACCCGAAAGGGCGCTAAGATAAGGTTTTGTAAGGAAAAGTGAGCCTGGATTGGAATGACTGGTGACTCAATTCATTTGAGTTTCTCTTCACGACTGTGGTTCTATTGCCAACATTGAACTCTGGAGGAATGATGTCCAAAGGGTCAAACGTGGCATTTTATTTGAGATCAAATTACTTTGGTTTCTTAAGTGTAAATTGTTGAGTTTACAGATTCATTTCTCCGATATTAATTTTCTTTCAATAACAAAAAATGATTGTTTTCATGATTACTAGAATTTTCATCATTGTTGTGTAAATAAAAACATTCTTTCATGAGTTTCATGGTTTCATTTATCTCGCTAGATTTATCAAATGACAATTCCTGTGATTTATTGAAATTGGCTGATACCAAATGTCATATTTGATGAGCATTGGAAGTTAAGAAGATTTGATGTGGTTCGCAGAACAAAGTTGAGTTTCGCTACATCGAGAATTTATCAAATGGCAATCCCCGTGATCTATTGAAATTGTTTGGATACCAAGTGTCTTGTTAGCATTGGAAGTTGAGGAAGCTTGATATAGTTCTCAAAGTAAAGATTAAGTTCTCACTACATCGGGGAAAAACGCCCAAATACTCATGTTTACACATTTCTTGAAAGCAGGATTGATCGGATGATGGTAGCATTATCTATCATTATGATTATTTCTCTTTTGCAGGTCCAATGGTCCAATAGCATCACACTGGGGCAATTTTTTTAGAAGAAATCATCTATTTCTATTTTCAAAAGTCTACAAAAAAATATTCTGCAAAAACCTTTTCAATTTTACGTTGGCATCGGATTTTATCCCACCAACTACGGCAGGATTGGGTTGTATCCCACTGACTGTTTTATCATGATGGATTTGGAATTTCGATAGGCTTGGGTTGTATCCCACTGATCGTTTTATCGTGGTGTATTTGGAATTTCGGCAGACTTGGGTTGTATCCCACTGACCGTTTTATCATGGTGGATTCAAAATTTCGGCAGGCTTGGGTTGTATCCCACTGACCGTTTTATCGTGTTGGATTTGAAAATTTCGGCAGGCTTAAGTTGTATCCCACTGACCATTTTATCATGGTGGATTTGGAATCTCGGCAGGTTTGGGTTGTATCCCACTGATTGTTTTATCGTGTTGGATTTGGAATTTCGGCAGGGTTGGGTTGTATCCCATTAACCGTTTTATCGTTGGGCTTGGGTCTTATCCCACCAGTTTCGGCAGGACCGGATTTTATCCCGTTGACCGTTTATATCTCATTGGGATCGGGTTTTATCCTACTGACCTTTTCCATGTTTTCTGCTCACGGCAGAATAACTACAGGTAAGTATTTGGTGTCTACATCTTTGTCTCGAATCTCTTCGAAACTCAGACAAAGAGGGGCAAGTTGTAGACACCAAAAATTTCATTTATTTTATTCAATTTTAGCTTTATTCTTGTTTTATTTTTATTTTAATTGATTAAATGATAGTTAATGTTCATTTTGTTTATTTTTATAAATCAGGTTCATTATTTTAAGGTATTTTTGCATGAAAAAGAAAAATTTTCACAAAAGTTCAAAATTTGTCTTTAATCTTTTTAGATTCAATTTCTTTTTTAAAATAAATGAAAATTGTGCAATAAGAATTAACATTTTTATTTATTTATTTTGTTTACTTAAATTATTTTTAAAAAATAAAATAAATAAAAAAAGAAGACAAGTGTACTAGGAGGATAGTAGCCAAGTGGGGCACATGCAATAGGGACAAGTGTCCTTTATTTCTTTGATAACACAACACTTAGAAGGTGAGGTGTGAGGATACTTGGAAGCTGGAGAGAATTGGAAGAAAAAGAAAAACAAAAGAAAATGAAAAAGAAAAGGGAACGGCGGCTGGGGGATGAAAAAACAAGCAGGGAACAAAGGGGTTTCGGAGGACTTTGGTAGGAGGAAGAACCGAGAGAGTAGAGAAAAAAAAAGAAACTTGGAAAATTTGGGAGAGAGAGCTTCGTGAGGCTACGGGCAAAGAAAAGAAAGTAAGGAAACCAAAGAAAAAACAGGAGGAAGAAAGAAAAGCAACGGGTAGGCTGGGACGAAAGGCAAGTGAAGGAAAAAGGGAGGAGCTTGGGGGAAATTGAGGAGTTTTCGGGCAGAGTGAGGAACCGAGAGTGAGAGCTAGAGAAGAAGAGGAAAAATCTGGGAAAAATGAAAGGGAGCGCAAGAGGAGAAAGAGACTGGGACGAAACAAAAGAAAACATAGGAGAAAGGCTTCGGCAAGAAACCAGAGCCAAGAAAAAGCAGAGGAGCAAAACTGAGGAAAAACAGAGCAACAAGAAAGAAAAAATCTGGGGAAATTGAGCTTTCGAGAGAGCAAAACGAGAGAGAGAGCCAGAGACAGTAGATGGAAGAAAATTGAAAAAGGGGAAGGAGAAAGGGAAAAGCTTGGGCAAAAATAGAGCAAAGCAAAACAAGAAAAAAAACGGAGGAGGCTTCGGAAAAGTGAAGGGAAAATTGGAAAAACAGAGCCTGTTGTCAGCTTCATCATCACTGAGCCTTCACTTAGAAAGGGAGCACGGTAAGCTGTCCTTTTCCTTTCAAATTTCAATTTTCTTCAAGCTCCCGAAACCTATTTTTTCCATGCCTTGGTTTGTGGCAATTTCCTATTGGTTATTCGCGAATTTGGAGTATGTATGTTTTATATGATGACTGGAATTGAAATCCTTTTTGTTTCTGACAATTTCCGGGCCAACCGCGACCTCATTCAAGTAGGGAATTGTTGAAATTTTTCATACCCATTTACTGTTTGATAAAACGCCCAACTGAAATTCTAATTGAAGGGTGATTGACCTGCGTTTTGCATATGAGAAAGTGAATATTCGGCCAGTTTAATGCTCGTCTGAGCTTAATAGTTGATTTTTACGGTAAAAATGAGAGTTTTTGAAAAATCCTGATGTGCTTTCTTTTGCGCCTTTCCTGTTTCATCCTTTCTCTTGTACGAATCCTAGTTACATCTTGACATTACGTGAAAAGGAGTTCGTGTGATTTTCATTTTTTTTATTGGGAATGGCCAGAGTTGAACTTTCTGATGTTTTGTCCGCGAGGAAGAACGATAATGGCAGCAGTCATTTAAACCATTCGGAGAAGACGACCGATTGTTTCAGTCTCTCCATTTTCTTTGTTTTGTGATTTTAGCCCCAGAATTTCAGAGCTTCATAATTTACCCCCAAAAATTGTTATAATCTTTTCAATTAAGTCCCTGTCCCGGTTGTTGTTCGAAGCTCTGTATGAATTTTTTCAGAATTTTTTGCGGTTTGATCCCTCAAATTTCTGCTTAATTACACGATGACCCTAAAAATTTTAGGTATTTTTCTTTTTCTTTTCTTTCTTTTCGATTGAGTCCTTATTTTAATTACAATTTGGTCCTTTCATCTTAGTTTTCTTTCATTTTTGCCTCCTAAGGTTTTGGTAATAATAATTAGACTCCTAAAACTTTTTTAATTGTTTCAATTAAGTCCTTACTTGTTTTAAATTGCTTGAATATGAGTTGTTTATTTTTATGTAAATACTTTAATTGATTCAATTTCGTGTTTATTTTCATTTCATGTGATTATTTGTTAATTAAAGTGATGCCTTTTATTTGTTTTGGAGGGTAAATAAGGGAAACTTCATTTCATTAGGTCACCAATTCAAGAGAGGTATACTCTATACTTTATTTTGTTTTTACTTGATCTTATATGCCCCTATGTGACTTTATGTGCGTAATTGCATGCCTTTTGAATGTTTTATTTCATTTATTTATTTAGTCACTTTAATTGTTTTGATTTTGTATATTTATTTTAATTTAATTTGTAATTATTTGGAAGGCATTAAATGCCAAATTGTAATAGTTAGGTTATTTAATTCTCTACCCCTTTAGATTGTGGTTAGGGTCCCCCAAGTGTAATAGTTAGAGCTTTAGTCGCTTTATTTGCTTTGCTTGTTTTGCATGCTTGTGTGTTACGTGTTACTCGCTTTTTTAGGGTCTTGCATCTAGATATCATGCTTATGTGCTATGTGTTTTATGTGATTTATGTGTTTATTTGCTTTGTTATGTTTTATAAGTTTTATTTGATTATAATGAATGTGTGATGTCACCACACTAGTTCAACGCTAGTTGTGGCCCCCTTTCTCGACTCCACACTAGTCCAACGTTAGTTGTGGCCTCTTTTTCCGATTTCTCACTAGTCCAATACTAGTGAGAAATTAGATACATGGGCTAATCCAACGCTAGACCCTTAGGAACCATCCACGCGTTAGATCATGTTGTGTGACTACACTACATTTTCATGCATATTTTCTACTTTTTATGGTCTTTTTATCATTTTTGCATGACATCCCCTTATATGTATATCCCTTATCCCATATTACCCCTATATAACCCTAGTGTGAGACGTGACATTAGACTTGCATTTCATATAAGAAAATTAGAACTAGGTTAGTACATTTGTTTGATTAGATTAGGAAATACCCCTCGAATATGTGATATGGACGAGTTTGGCTTTCTAACCTTAGCATGCTCCTATTCTCTCTATTAAAGGGAATATTGAAATCACGAGTATTAGGCCCCGCACCCGTTATGATGCATTCCTCTAGGTTATGTATATTTGTATAATTATTATTTTCTTTTCTTTTTCTTCGAGTCTCATATTTTGCATATTCGTGACCTCTTCAAATAATTACTTTTGAGTATCATAATTAATGCGATTGGCACCAACTAAAATTCGAAGAGACATGTTGACCTCGATACATTAGGTTTAGGGTTTGCATTCATATAGCATGTCCAAATGTGATAAATTCTTAGGTTATAATAAAAAAATTTTGACTGAATCACACAACTAGCTTTTGACTAGGTTGAAAGGGTGCCTTAGATTTCATCCTTGCCTTCCCTTTTTTCAAATGTGACTCCCGAACACTTTTCTCTGATTTTCGAAAATTTGGAGTCGTTTAAAAAGGGTTTTTTCTACCTTTTCTTTAAAAAATTCATTTTAGGTGACTTGGTACACCTTAATTCGATACCAAGTGGCGACTTCGATTTTTTGTCAAAACCCTTTTTTAAACTATATTTTGGGGTCAAAATCGTCGCACTTTTGAAGTCCCATTTAGGCCCATTTTTTTTATTCATTTTTCTAAAAACAAAAACTCATTTCTCAAATAAAAATTAATCAAGATTCATTCCTTTATTAAATATTCATTTTTTACTCAAAATAAATCAAAAATCCATTTTTATAAAAAATACTTTAAAATTTTATTTTCTTATTTTTCATTTAAAAATGGAGCGCGACAGAGATTATTCGACAAAGTTGGGGAGGGTCCTTCTCAGGTTCCCCTTTGCAGAGATTGGCTGCCAAATTGCGGGAAGTTAAAAAACATATCCAAGTTTGGTCCCATGAATCATTTGGAGATATTTTTGATGCAGTGAAGAAAGCCGAAGAGGAGGTATTGATGGCCAAATGTAATTGCACTTCAGGAAGCTCGAGCAATTTGAAGAAATTCGATTTTGATAGAGGAAGGATATTGGAAGCAAAAAACAAGAGTTAAATGGCTTCGAGATGGGGACAAAAGTTCAAAATATTTTCACTCTGTAGTCACGGAGTGTAGGACGAAGGTGGTTATTCATCGGATGAAAAATGCAAATGGGGATTGGTTAGCAAGTGATAATTAGATTGCAACAGAGGTGGTTGACTATTTTAAATTCTTATTTTCAGTTGAGCCTTCTTCAGGGTCATGGTCTACATTGGACGTGATTCCCAACACTATTTCTCAAGAACAGAATGATGAATTAGTGCGAGTTCCTTCTTTGGAAGAGATTAGAGACATGGTTTTTGGGATGGATGAGGAGAGTGCAGTTGGGTTGGATGATTTTACTGGGAGTTTTTTTACCTTTGCCTGGGAGGTGGTGGCTGAGGATATTTATGTGATAGTGGTTAGTTTCTTTTGTAGGCATGAGTTGCCGAGCCGCATTACTTCAACGATAGTAGTGCTTATTTTGAAGGTTAATTCTCCTCAAGATTTTAGTCAATTTTGGCCGATTAGTTTGTGGAACTTTCTTAACAAAGTGATTTCCAAAATTTTGGCGGTTAGATTGGCAAAGGTGCTGCCTCACATTATTTCGCCTCAGCAAAGCGAATTTGTGAAGGATAGATAGATTTTTGATAATGTTGTGTCAGCTCAGGAGCTTGTATTAGATATTCAAAAATCTAATAGAGAAGGTAACATTGTTTTGAAGCTCGACATGGCCAAAGTTTATGACATGGTTTCCTGGCCTTTTTTGATACAAGTATTAAGAAGGTTCAGGTTCTGTGAAATTTGGATAGATATGATTTGGAGGCTTATTTCGAATGTTTGGTTCTCAGTTATTGTGAATGGTTTGTCCTAAGGTTTCTTTAAATCTAGTCTGGGGATTCATCAAGGAGATCCAATTTCACTGGCCCTTTTTGTTTTAAGTGTTGAAGTTCTTAATTCCTTGGTGTTGAAGGAGATCCAATTCTTAATTCCTTGGTTGGTCAGCAGGGTTTTGTGCCTTTCAAGGTTCCGAAGGGGTGTCCGCCTATTACGCATTTAGCTTATGCAGATGCTGTCATTATTTTCTCCAATGGAATGAAAAGGTCGCTGCAATTGGTTACGAAGGTGCTAGAAGATTATACGTTGATATCGGGACAAAAAGTGAATCATCATAAGAGTGGTTTTTTGTCTCATGCTAGTCTGTCAGGTGTGCGAAAATGTATTGTGGCACAAGTCACTGGGTTTCGTTCCCAGTCCTTCCCATTAAAGTACTTTGGGTGTCCATTGTACTTGGGAAGATTGAAGAAGAACTATTTTTCAGCAATTTGTATGCTGGTTGCAAGTAGGGTGTTATCGTGGAGGGAGAAGTTATTGTCGCCGGGTGCAAAGTTGATTTTGATACGGAGTGTGCTGGTGTCCATGCCGATCCATATTTTGCTGCCTCAAACCCCCTTAAGGGATATTTGGCATGTTGGAACGAATTTTTGCTGATTTCTTATGGGGTTTCTCCGATTTTGGACTGCGGTTCCATTGGATTAAATGGAATCAGCTATGCAAGCCTTACAAGGAAGGAGGTGTGGGCTTACATTCTTTGCAGCATGTGTTTGATGCCTTTTGTTTGAAGTTATGATGGAATTTTAGGTTGTGACAATCTTTATGGGCTGAGTTCATGCAATTGAAGTGTTGCCCATGTTTGTATCCTTGTTATTTAGATTTTTCTTCAGTGCAATCACTCACTTGGAAGAGGATGTTGGCTACTCAATTGGTGGCGGAGAAGCATATAAGATGGATTTTGGGCAGCGGTTCTTCAAGTTTTTGGCATGATGATTGGTTGGAGACATGTCCGTTATGTCAACAAGTGGAAATTTTTCAAAAGCACTTAGTTGCGGACTTTGTCGTGCAAGGCAGGTGGGATTTGCAACGCTTAAATAGGGTATTGCTAGCAACATGAGTGTAGCAGGTGATGAGTGTGCCTCCTCCTACTTCGGTGCAGGCGGATAAAATGGTCTGGGCTCCAAATAATTCAGGTGTGTTTACTATCTCATCAGCCTATCAGATAGTGCGTCAAGGAGGTAATGCTTGCAGGCTTTTTTCTTCCTTATGGCATCAGGCTTTACCATCAAAGATTTCCATTTTTATGCTGAGATTGATATTTGGTAGGGTGCCGGTTATGGATGTATTGCATAAGTTTGGTATGCTGGGCCCCTCTCGATGTTTTTGTTGTCTGCATCCGTGTCAAGAAACTATTAGCCATATTTTTTGTATTGGTGAGGTAGCTAGACAGGTTTGGGATTGTTTTGAAGCATTAATTAGCGGGGTAAGAGATGTTTTCACAGTTAGGCATAAGGTGATGAGTTGGTGAGTGAAGCCTGCCCCTAATCCTTATCTTGATTTTATTCTCCGTACTTTGCCTTGATTTGTTACTTTTGATGGTAAGTTGGAGTCGGTAATGCATGTTTGTGACCGGATCTTTTTTGAGCTGAGAGAATGTTTCTGTCTTCAGTTTCGGGATATTTCTATGACATGTCAATCATGACCTAGTTTTTCTGATGCGGTAGCTAGGTTGCGAAACAGTGTTATCGTTTTGGAGATTAGATGGATGTGTCTAATCCAATTGGTTGTGAAGTTGAACTCCGATGGTTGTTCAAGAGGCAATCTTGGGAGGAGTAGAGGTGGTTATTTGTTCAAGGATTCTGATGGGAGGTTCTTGCTAGCATTTTCGTGTTATTTTGGGGAGACTACAAGTCTACATGCGGAATTGAAAGTGCTTCTTTATAGTCTTCGATTAGGTGTATCTCATAGGCTAGTTAATTTGCATTTGGAATCTAACTCATTGGTTCTTGTCCATATTATTCAGGGGAAGTTTAGTTGTCCTTGGAGTTTGCAGAGGGAGTTACAAGACCTCCTTAAGTATAGACATTATTTTGAAGTTGTTTCTCATTATTTTCGAGAGGCGAATAAAGCGGCGGATAGACTGTCTAATGTTGGAGTGGAGTCTGGGGAAACCTCAATTTATGAGTCCTGTCTTGACTTGCCTTAGATAATTAGAGGAGATATTACTTAAGATGCGCTTGGTTTTCCTAATTTTCATAGAAACAGGATGTACGGGTTGAGGTTTTGGTTGCTGCATTTGTTCTGTTTATTCGATCATGTATTCCTGAGTGAGGTTTGGGTCCCATCTTTTTTTTGATTACGTTAATAAAATTTGAGCTAGCTTCCCACCCCCATATACGGGGTTTGCCATTAAAAAAAAGAATATGCATCTAATTGCTTTTATTTCCAATTTTGAAATTTTTGATCCAGTGCTAAACAAACCCCATACTCTAAAATATTCAATATTTGAGTTTTTATTTCTTTATAATCCATAAGGAGTTATTAAATCTTTTTTATGAGGCACGCTATTCATACTATAGTTGGTTGTTATAACACTTTCATTCCATAAATTTTTAAGTGCACCTAAACTTGCTAACATAGCATTTGTTAAATCTATTAATGCTCCATTTTTTCTTTCAGCCATGCCATTTGATTGAGGTATATGGTGGATTCTTCGCATGTATTCTTCCTAATGATTTGACAAAGTTTATAAGGCCAATAGAGTCATATTCTTTTCTTCTATCTGTTCTAAACATTTTTATTTTTCTTTCAAATTGATTTTCAACCTCTTTAACAAAAAAAGTAAATTTATCAAAGGTCTCACTTTTATGTTTCATAAGGTAGAAATAACAATATTTTAAAAATCATCTATAAATGTGATAAGTTATCTTTTACCTCCACGTGTTAATATGCTTTCAAATTCACAAATATCAGAATGTATTAATTCCAACAATTCCATTTTTCTTTCAACTTTCAAGTGATGGTGTTTAGTTATTTTAATCATGCCATGATATTCACACTTCTTAAACTCATTTTTTTGGTTAACCCTATCCACGAGGATGGATGCCACCCCAACTTTTATTCATAACAACCAGGTTACAATAGAGAATGAACTTGACAAGGCATACATCTACGATATCTTTACCTTCCTAATAGAAGGCATTCCCATTCCTACACTTCTTAAACTCATTATGCAATTTCAGAATTAATCTTTTGTGGTTCATATTTTTTAAATATTTGCTATTTGTATGAAAAATACGTGCATGCCACGTATTTATGCAAGAAATGATACAAGCAGAAGTAGAAGTTTCATTCATTTCAACATTAAGTTTAAACATACCATCATAAGTATAACATTTTTTTACAAAAGTTCCATTGTTTTTGAAAACACATATTGAACAAACCCCATAGACTGCTTAAAATTAGCCTTATTAAGAAGATAGCAAGAAATCAAATTCTTCCTAATTTTATGAACATGAAGAACATATCTTAGGATCAGGACATACCTAAAAGTAAATTTTAGTTCAACTTTACCCATGGCTAGAACATTGGTTGTATGTGAATTTCCTAGTAAAACTTTTGATTCTTTTTCCACAAGAGACTAACTTTTGAACCAAGTTCTATCAAAACAAACATGCCTAGAGGCACCAGAATCAACCAACCACCCTTCAGTATTTCTAATAAAATTGATTTCAGAAATCATAACCACAAATGACTCTTCAACTAGTTGATTCACATTAGCTTATGGCTTAGGACTAGGTCCAAATTTTTCTGAAACGACAATCTTTTATATGATGACTCAATTTTCTACAAATAAAACAAGCTCTATTATTCATATTATTTGAAAAATGTGGAGTATTTGAAACTTGTTTTGAATAGGGCCCTTGATTTGACTTTTACTGGTTAAAATTATTTTTTTTTGAAAACTTGTTTTTCTTTTTCCTTTCTAGGTTTCAAATAGGTGTTATTTTTGTCTTATTGACCCTTAGAGACATTCTCACTAGAAGTTAGGAAGTTTACTTTAATATTCCCATTAAATTCATCACATTTATCTTTTTTTTTTCTAGTTTCTTCTTCTATACGCAATCTTGCTATCAGATTTGCTATTGTCAATTCTTGTTGCTTATGATATAGTCCTCTTTGAAATTCTTTCCACGATGTTGGAAGTTTGTAATGATGGCTAAAATCTGCTTCTGTTGATCTACTTTGACTCCTTTAGTATCAATCTCGTGGACAATCATTTGCAAGTCATAAACTTGTTCAAGCACTAGCTTGTTCTCCACCATTTGGAACCTGAAATAATGACTGCAAGCATATTTTTTTGAACTAGCTTCCTCAATATCATATTTCTGTTGCAAAGCTCTCCAAATCCTTTTTGCTGAAGTATAAGATGAAGAATAAAAATTATAAATGACGGGTTTTTTTATATATGTACAAGTTTAAATCCAATTTATACCCGTTTTGACTGCAAGTACACAGGTCAACTAGTAGTTTAGGGCATATATCGGGTCGATCCCACGAGAAAGATTGGCCAATTACCAACACTATTAAAACTTCTCTTTTATTTAGACAATCAATGAATTAAAAGAAATACAACTATGCTAAACTTATGCAAGAAAATAACAAATGAAAGCTACTTAGGTTATGGTATTCCTAACTACTTATACAAGTACTATTTTTGGATCATTGAGTACTACTATCTTGGCTAGTTATGGCGTAATTTCCTTATGCATGTGAGGCCTACTTTCGTAGTAAATCAACTATACTTATAACTAATCCATACCTACTCTCGTGGTTATGAAATTAGTTACAAGTTCATTTCTTCTATGAAATTACATGAAATTAATCACTAAGGCCATAAAGGTGCACCTCTATTCTCGTGAGTGTATTCCTTAGATTTAGCACTTCTTGAACTAGTGTTAAATCTCAATTTTCATTGAAGAAGCAATACTTTTAGATAATCACAATTAATAGTACCAAGTTAATCATGATTTAAAGAGTTAAAGTGCTAAATAACTGGCTCAAAATAATAGCATCAAATAGCCAAATAATAAAAACTAACAATCATAGAAAGTTTAACCAAATCCAAGGCATAAACTTTAGAAATACATTATAAACATAGAATCCAAACTTGTATATTAACTAAACAATAGAATCAAGTACAAAAGATAAAGAATTAGGAAAGAAATGTAACCCTTGTCACATGAGTTCATCTCCTCCATCTTCATCTCCTTCTTCATTTTTGCCTAACTAATAAACAAAAAAGATAAAGTAACTAGGTAGACTAGCCTACTAATCTAACACTAAGAAAATGTAAGAACTATATTTTAGTGGTATTTCTTGCACTCTCCAAGCTCTCTTGAATCTTGCAACTCAATGGCTATTTATAGATGAATTTAGTCAAGAAATGAGCTTTCAAACATCACTTTTATAGCTGCAAAGTGGTTGTTACACGTCCATCAATAGTTGTGAATTATTGGAAAAGAAAACAAGTTGTACAAGTGGAGAGTAGCCATTTTTTACCAGAATCCGGCCGGATTGTTGGGCGGATTGCTCCCCTGTCTTTCTTTGCAATTTCTATTAAGTCTTTAAGGTTATTCCAATTTTGCATCAACTTCAACTGAGCTTTTCTCAATGATAGAAGCTGAATTAACTCTTGAACAAAATATAAAACTTGTAGCCCTTTGAGTTACTTGCCAATGGATCAAGAATCACCTCATTTGAATTCGTGTAGGCTGAAAAATGACCAAAATACCCTTGACTACTCAATGCCTTGTTTTAGTTTCGACCATAGAAATTGGCTACTGTAATTCAGCTTTTTGACCTAGAAAACCTTTAAACTGGATTTTGATGTCTTCACAGAAATTGTAGACCTATCTTTTATCTTCAAAATGGTTTAAGAATCATTGTATCTCATGTTATAGCTGAAATAAAAATGTGTCAAAACTGTCAACTTTCCTTTTTCATCCAAATGAAGTCTATTTTCAATTCCTATAAAAATTATGGGCAAAATGCAAGTAAAAGGGATATAAACCTAATTTAATCACTTAAGAGCATTTTAAACTAATTATAGCCAAATATTATCCATTTTCTTCATATAATATTGCTAAAGTGACTAAAAATAACATAAAATGTCATTCAAAAATAGGTTAAATTAGTTATTTATCAACTCCCCCACACTTGAATCATTGCTTGTCCTCAAACAATCCACACATAATGAATCACAATGACTCAAATGTAGAACCAGTATATGCACTTTTCAAATTTAGCTCCTTATAACTTGTCAAATAATCATCGTGCAATCATTCAATTTACACTAAATACTCATAATATCAAGTAAAAGAAAGATAATTATACCTAATTTTAACAAGTTAAACTTAATCTCTTACCCTAATCTAATTTCACAAGCAAGCAAATCACATAGTCAATTTATAGCTATCCTTCTCCTTCAATAATCTTTTTCTCAAATTTCACAACTAAGAGGGACTTATTCATACTAATTTTTATTTGACTAGTGAAAATGCCTTTTGTCGTGAAGATCGACACTTTTAGGTGAAGGGTTCCGGTTACTCAACATTTTACTTATTCAAGTTACTATGCATACTCTTAATTCAAGCACCTTTTTACGTGAATGCCAACATTTGTAGATGCTAACCCCCAGTTACTCGGTACAAGAATCATTGGAGTAGACCAAAAACTCTTATTCTTCTCTCTTTTTTTTATTCTTTTTCTTCTTTCTCTTTTTTCTTCATTTTCATTTTTCAAAAGTAAAAGACAATAGATAGACATTCTCTCGTAGCAAATATATAAGAATAATCAAAGAAAGAGTATAGTTTTTATTGACTATATCAATCACCTGCAAAATTAAGTAAAGAGGAAAAATCTCATTAAACATGCAAAATTATAGGCATAATTCTCCCTACTTTACAGGATATACTTTCTAAAATATAAAAATCCTAATTGCATAATAACCATTTCCAAGACAAAAGAGAACTAAATCTTCTCAAATACATATAAAATTTCAACAAGTGGAAGAATTAGAGCACTTAAAGTTGGAACAAATTGGCCCTTTTTAAAACAAAGACAAAAATTGTAAAAATTTTTGGACCATAGTGAAGTATTGGAAAACATTTTAGAAAAATTTTGACAGAATCTCCCCTTATAAATGGACAAAACAAACCATTTTTTCAAGACAAGTTCAATATGGCAATATTTCCAAGTACAATTCCAACATTTCTAATGCAATTAAATCCACAAAATATCATCACAAAGCACTAGAATGCAAGTTCAAATATTTCCCTCCCCCACACTTAAACTTCACATTGTCCTCAATGTGAGAAAGGAAAAATAACGAAAGTAAGAGAAAGTAGTACACTCCTAATGAACTTGCGCTATCCAAATCTATGGCCAAGTGATGAATTTCCAACTTTAAGAAGTCTGAAGCACTAAAACCACAACATAAGCGAAGATCACTTGGATGAGTTCATACAAAAAAGGATTAATAAAACACTAAAAATTACCAAAAGTGAAGACTAAAGGCAATGATAAAGAAAACATGCAAATTTTGGAAAATGGACGGGGTTGATGGTGATGAGCACTCTCTCAAGTAGCCGCTTGGTCAGGTGAAGAAGGTGGAGTCGGTGGAGTTTCAATGCCAAGTTTAGCCTCAATGCGACGAAGACGTTCGGAATTTCGTTTGTGTTCTTTTCGACTCTTTTTCACTTCGACTTCAATGCAAAGCAGCTTATCCATCATCTTTTTGAGAAAAGAGCGTGTGTCTTGAGGTGATGATGGAGGATGTGAGGAGGAGGGATCGGTTGAGACCGGTTGGGCAGTTGTCTCAACACCTTGAGTTTCTTCAAGACGTGCAGTTTCAGTTTCTTCCTCTTGTCAAATGTCACCTTGAGCATCTCCTTGGGTCGAAGGACCACCTATGTTTTTTATCTTCAAAAGAAACTTGCAAAAATCCAATGTAAAGATATCTTTCTTCTTGAAGCATGTAGGGGTAGCATTAGAGAAATCAACTCCAGTCCTTTGAAATACCAAGGTCAAAAAGCAAGCATATGGGAAGGTATGTTTGACATCATTACTATGAATCTCAGCCCACATGTGGTTGGTGATAATGCTTTCCAATGGAATATCTTGGATGGTGCTCCATTTTGTCCAAGAAATAAATGTCGCTTGTGCGCGCCTCATTGGTACCACTTGCTCTTGAATTATATTGGAGGCAAACGGGTAAATAAGAAGATGATGAGACTCCAGAAATGAGGAATTTAGCACAGAATATTGCCCAGTTTTACAAGTGGCCTTGCACTCAACTCCCAAACGTACAAGTGCCTTTAACATATTCCATGAGTCCAAATCGCGAGGTTTAAATGCTTTCTTCAAATCAACCTTATATCCAACGTCAGAAACTTGAAGAAGGCTTTGCAAATGAGTTTTATGGATTCGGACGCTGGTTCCTCATACTGTACTTGTAATTTCTTCTGTGTCAAAGTGAAAAGACTGCTTGCTCTCTACATTTGCATAAAATTCACGGACAATCTCGTCATAATAAATGTTTAGGAGATTGAAGAAATTCTCTCATCCCAATTTAGCAAAGTAGGCCTTGAGATGGTAGACCTCCTCAACATCAGGAGTGACATTCTTCTCCACGAACACAGTAGCTCCCCTTGGAGAATTATACCAAGTTTCATTTTCAGCGGAGGTGAAGCGCGACCTATTATATGGAATTTGCTCATCTTGTTCCTCTTCTTGCTCTACTTGTTGAGTCTCCTCTTCTGATGATGGTTCATTTTCAAGCACAAGTCGTCTACTTGCTTTTCTTTTTGTACGCTGTGGTCTAGAAGTAGATGTAGAAGTTTCTCTTTTTCTCTTGGGAGGTGGAGATTTCACCCCAACTTTCTTAATATGAGCCATTGTACTCAAATAAAATTATTAAACATTAACTTCATCTAATAGGCACATTGTTAAATAAAGGAAAACGAACACTTGTTCGCATTTACCCTTATCTTTAAAGAAGCAAACTCATTAACTTACTTACATAATAAGTATCAATCAACACCATAAGTAAGTACCAAGATTTACTATCAATAACAAGTACTCTTATAATTTTTCAAATAAAACATATGAGTGCAATAAGCAATAATGTCCAAATAATTAGAAAAAATAACTAAGCAAACACACAACTCACCCACATCTTAATGACCTAAATAAGCATAATTAAATGCTAAATAGCTCCTTAAATATCAGTTTAAGGTTTAAAAAGGTCATTAATTTGCTATTTACCAAACATTCTAAAATAAACACGCTGAAAATCAAGAGGTAAGCAAATTAAGCATAAACTTAGCATGTAAATATCCTTGAACAAATCACCTATCTCACAAACTTTTCTCTAATCCAATTAACTCAAGAAATTAGCTAATAATTATCTATCACATTAATCCTCAAAATTAGCTAAAAATTGCTAAATTCACCAAATAATCACAAGATCATGAGTTAATCGTCACCAATAATCATCAATAACCTCAATAAGTACAATGGAAAGCACCAAACTTTACAAAATTAAGAAATTAGAAATTGCCCAAAAATTAGAAAAAAGTGAAAAATGGCAAAATTTAAATGGCAAAATTTGGTAAAGATTTGTTACCTCAAACTTGTTGGTTGATGATTATGGATGCAAATGGTGAACAAACCCCCTAAAATCTCGCTCTAATTCAGTCTCAAATGGAGAGTTCAAAAGTTTGAAACCCTTGTTCTTGCCAAACTTAAATCCGAATTAAAACTTGTTTTTGAAGAAGTTTAACCTCTAAAATCTTCTCTAGAAGGTAAGAGAAGTGTTTTGGTGAAGTTAGTTTGAAGATTTGATGGTGAAAAGAGTGATTTTGGTGAGTAGTGTGTGTTTTAGGTGTGAGTATGTGTGTAAGTTGAAGAAGAAGAGAAGAAAAGATTGAGGAATCCATTCAGATTCCTCTTTTGTTCAACAAACCTGCTAGAATCCAGCCGGATTGTCGGCTGGATTCTGGCCAGTGAGTAACAAAAAATTTTTTCACCTCCCCTATCAATCTGGCAGCGAATTTGGCCAAATTTGCTGCAGAAATTTCTGATTTCTGCAGTTTTTCCTTCGGTTTTCTGCTTGATCAAGTTTCCGCGCTCACCCAGTTTTCAACTATTTTCATGTTCTTCAAGAAAAATGCACTTTAAACCATAAAAATGTACTTTGGTCAACCAAATACACTTAGAAATACATGATCGTGCATTAATATAACAAAAACATGAAGCACTTTAAATGCATGAAATGCATCAAATGAACATGAAAACTCCCTTTTTGCTTCAATATAGACACTTTTGCAATTGAGATCATTTGCATGAACCCTTGTCATTGCTACCTACAAAACACACAAAAACACTAATTAAATAACTAAAACCTACTAAAAACAAGAAATCGTTGGGTTGCCTCCCAACAAGCACTTCTTTATAGTCATTAGATTGACTATAGCACCTCATTTTTTAAGGAGGTTTTGTTAATGAATAATCCACCATTTTAGGTCGTGGTGGATCATTAAAAGTTGACTTGATCACATTAGTCATATATCCAAATGAGAGGAAAAATGGAAGTGGTTTACCAATCTCAAGTGACTCATAGATATTATCTTGGATGTATATCACTTGAGTACTCACCAAAGGAGATGCTGTCGCGCCCCATTTTTAAATGAAAAATAACGTGTTTTATAAAAATGAATTTTTGGATTTATTTTTGAGTAAAATAATGAATTTTAATTTTTTAAGAATAAATAAAGAAATGGGTCTAAATGGGACTTAAAAGTGCGACGATTTTGACCCAAAAATAATAGTTTAAAAAGGGTTTTTAATAAAAAATAAGAGTTGCCACTTGGTATTGAGTTAAGGAACCATTTTTAAACGACTCCAAATCTGCGAAAATCAAGAGAAAAGGGGTTGGGAGTCACATTTGAAAAAAGGGAAGGCAAGAATAAAATCTAAGGCACCCTTTCAACCTAACCAAGGCTAGTTGCGTGATTTAGTCAAAGATTGTCTTATTTTAACCTAAGAATTTATCACATTTGAATGTACTATATGAATGCAAACCCTAGACCTAATGTATCGTGGTTAAGTCTTGAAGAGGTCACGAATATGCAGCAATGAGACTTGAAAAAGAATAGAAAAAATTATAATAAATAGGTATACGTGACCTAAGGGAATGCATCATAATGGGTGCAGGGAACTAACACTCGTGAATTCAATTTTCCTTTTAACAGAGGAGATACGAGCGTGCTAAGGTTAGAAATCCATATTCGTCCATATCCCATATTCGATGGGTATTTCCTATCTAATCAAGCAAATGATCTAATCTAGTTCTAATTTTCTTAAATGAAATGCAAGTCTAATGTCATGTTTCACACATAGGGATAAGGGATATACATAGGGGAAATATCATGCAAAAAATGATAAGGATCCTAAAAAGTAGAAAATATGTATGAAATGTAGTGTTTTGTCACACAAATATGATCTAACGCGTGGATGGTCCCTAAGGGTCTAGCGTTGGACTAGCCCATGTTTATAAGTTCTTATCAGCATTGAACTAGTGAGAAATCGAAAAAAGGGCCACAACTAACGTTGGACTAGTGTGGAGTCGAAAAAAGGGGCCATAACTAGCGTTGGACTAGTGTGGTAGCGTCATGCATTTATTACAGTCAAATAAATCATATAAAACATGATAAAAGCAAATAAACACATAATATCACATAAAACACATAGCACATAAGCATGATATCTAGATGCGAGATCCTAAGAAAGCGAGTAACACGTAAACACACAAGCATTCAAAACACACAAAGCGAATAAAGCAAATAAAGACTTAACTATTACATTTGGGGGCCCTAATTACAATATAAAGGGGGAAGTAATAAAATAAATACCTAACTATTACAATTTTGGCATTTAATTGCCTTCCAAATAATAAGTAAAAATTAAAATAAATATACAAAATCAAAACAATTAAAGTGACTAAATAAATAAATGAAATAAAACATTCAAAAAGCATGCAATTACGCACATAAAGTCACATAGGGGCACATATGATCAAGTAAAATCAAAATAAAGAGTAGAGTATACCTTCCTTGAATTGGTGACCTAATGAAATGAAGTTTCCCTTATTTACCCTCCAAAACAATAAAAAGGTCAAGGCATCACTTTAATTAACAAATAATCACAAGAAAATAAAAATAAACATGAAATTGAATCAATCAAACCATTCAAATAAAAATAAACAACCCATATTCAATAAATTAAAACAAACAAGAACCCAATTGAAACAATTAAAGAAGTTTGAGGGGTCAAATTATTATTATTACAAATATTAGGGGTCCAAGTTAAAATAAATTAAAATTAATGGCTTAAGATGAAACCTACCAAAACAAAACTAAAATTCACAAAAAATAAATGAAAAACCATTTGTTACAATTAAAACAACAAAAATATCCAAAATTTCACTAAAAATCCAAATCAACATTATAAATCTCTCAAAAACTATTAAACCTCAAATTTCATCCAAAAATTCACTAAAAATCTATCCAAAAATCACACTAAATCATGTCAAAGAAAAATAACATGTTAAAGGGATAAAATTGATTAAATATTTCCAATTTTCTGGGCCATAATGAAACAAGGGGAAACTTGAGGGGTTAAAATGCAACTTTTGGAAGTATTTTGCATGCAAGTATCAAAGTCATCTTTCTCTGCAAACATTCCAGCCGCGGCTTTCTTTTCATTTCATCACGCAAACAAGATTTTGGATCAAAACAAACGAACACTACAAGTCTCAATCATCAACTAAATCAAACGGTACACTTTGTTACAGGATTAAAGCAGAGAATCTGAGTTGACCGTCAAAGAAATAAACAACAAAAGAAAGGAAAAAGTGCAGCAGGCATTTTCTCTACAATTTTGCAATTTATTAACAACCTAGGAGGATTGCAATGACTGTAAACATAACTTCGAACCCAACTATCATTAAACGCAAGATTGAACGTTCAATCAAAGGGCATCTAGAATAGAAAGGGACATTTCCAAATATTTCAGGCAGCCTAGTCGAGGACTTCATCTTATTCACTGGTTTTCTTTCTGTAATATTCTTACTGTTGCAAACTTCCCGCAACTTCCGTAGCTTAACAACCCAAAGATCACACAAAACAAATTCCAAGCAAAACAAGATCCTAAACTCATACACTTTTATCTAACACTAAAGAAACACAAAACAAGAATCTCATGACTCGAGGAAAACGTTAAAAGAAACAGAAGCCGAGGACTGAGAAAGGAACAAGAAATGGAAACAGCAAGATCAGATTGCCGTGAGTATCCAGAATTAGCAATAAAAAAGATTTGAGGTATCTACTCCTGCAAGCTTCTCTTGATTATCCTGTGTCCCACAATGCAATAACTCCCTTGCAAATGGCAATATCCCTAAAACTATATCTGCACCAGAATTGTCCACAAAGATCACAGCTTTTTCCAAGGTTTCTTGCCCGTTTTCTTCTTCCCTTCGCAATCTCTCCCTCGGTTCTTTTTCTCCTCTTTTGTTCTTTCTTTTCTTGTTTTTCTCCACTGCCCAAAGCTCCCTCGCAACCTCCCTTTCTCTCTTCAGCCGTCACTCCCTTTCTTTTCCTTCCTCCTCAGCTCGAAACCCTTGTTTCTTGCTATTCCAGTTTTCTTTTTTTTCCTCCCCCCGATCCTCTCTTGCTTTTCCTTTTTGCCTCTCTTTCTTATTCAGCCCCTCTCTCAGTTTCCTCTTCCCTCTTTTTCTTGCCCATAGCCTCCTCTTTTTCCTCCCTCGGTTCCTTCCCTTTTTCCTACAACCCCAGCCGCCAAGCCTCATCCTTTTTTTTTTCTCCCCAGAATCTTCCCCTCCTTCTGGTTTCTTCCCCCGTAGCCCCTTTCTTGCCTTTTTTCCTTGCTTTTGTTTCCCGTTCCAGCCAACCCTCCTTCAACCCTAGCCGCCGGCTCTTTCCTTTTTATTTTCTTTTGTTTCTTTTTTTCCTTCCAATTTTCCTAAGCTTCCAAGTGTCCTGGCCACCTATCATCTAGATGATGTGGTGCCAAAGAAATAAAGAAACACTTGTCCATTGTCTCCCCTAACACACTTGTCAACCATGCAATCCCTCCACTTGGCCCTATTGCATGTGTGCCACATATTTTTTATTTTGTATTTTTCTTTTCAAAATCAATTTTTGATAAATAAAATGCTAATTTCTAAATACCTTACAAAATGTCATTTTATTTAGAAAAAAAAGAAACTGAGTTTGAAAAAGATAAAAATGGATTTTCATTGAGAATTTTCTTCTTCTTCTTTTTTAGAAATTTGATAATAATAATAATAATAAAAATGTTTTAAAAAGAATAATGAACCTAATTTGCTACTACCAATTTAATCAACTAAAATAAAGTAAAATAAAATAAAATAAAACAAATAATAAAAAAATAAAGCTAAAATTTAACTAAATCAAATCGAAATTTTTGTGTCTACAACTTGCCCCTCTTTGTCTGAATTTCGAAGAAACTTGAGACAAAGACGTAGATACCAAATACTTACCTGTAGTTATTCTGCCATGAGTTGAAACACGTAAATATACAAAGGTCAGTGGGATAAAATCCGATCCTGCCAAAGTTGGTGGGATAAAACCCGATAAACGGTCAGCAGGATAAAAGTCGGTCCTGCCGAGGTTGGTGGGATAAAACCCGATTCCAACGAGATATAAACGGTCAGCGGGATAAAACCCGGTCCTGCTGAGATTGGTGGGATAAAATCTGATCCCAACATAAAATTAAAAAGGTTTTTGCAGAATGCTTTTTGTAGACTTTTGAAAATAGAAACAGATGATTTCTTCTAAAAAAATTGCCCCAGTGTGATGCTATTGGACCATTGGACCTGCAAAAGAGAAATAATCATAATGATAGATAATGCCACCATCATCCGATCAATCCTATTTTCAATAAATGTGTAGACATGAGTATTTGGGCGTTCTTCCCCGATGTAGTGAAAACTTAATCTTTACTCTGAGAACTGTGTCAAGCTTCCTCAACTTCCAATACTAACAAGACACTTGGTATCCAGGCAATTTCAATAGATCACGGAGATTGCCATTTGATAAATCCTCGATGTAGCGAAACTTAACTTTGTTCTGCAAACCACATCAAATCTTCTTAATTTCCAATGCTCATCAAATATGACATTTGGTATCCAAACAATTTCAATAAATCACAGGGATTGCCATTATATAAATCTAGCGAAATAAATGAGACCATGAAACTCATGAAAGAATATTTTTATTTACACAACAATGATGAAAATCCTAGTAATCATGAAAACAATCATTTATTGTTATTGAAAGAAAGTTAATTTCAGAGAAATGAATTTGTAAACTCAACAATTTACGCTTGAGAAACCAAAGTAATTTAATTTCAAACAAAATGCCACGTTTAACCTTTTGGATATCGTTCCTCCAGAGTTCAATGTTGGCAACAGAACCACAACCGTGAAGAGAAACTCATATGAACTGAGTCACCAGCCATTCCAATCCAAACTCACTTTTCCTTACAAAACCCTACCTTAGCGCCCTTTCGGGTTTTCACTAAGGCTGCCCCACCCTTTTTATTTTCTTTTTCTCTCTTCTTTTCTTTTTTTTCCTTTTTACTTTTCTTTTCCTTTTTCTTTTTCTTCTTTTTTTCTTTTTTCTTTTTTCTTTCAAAGGTGTCTTTTCGGGTTTTTACCTGATGAACAAATCCTACCGATAACCTTTATCAATTCAGAAATATGTTTTAAGAAATAATAGCATCAGTGCGACAATCCTTCCCTTGCAAAATTGGTAAAGGTGTACATCATTTGCCATGTGACTTAGAAAACTTCCTAAAAGAGGTGATGCAAAGAACAGAAATCAGGACTTTCAGTTTTTTGTAATGTGGTCCGGTGAGGTGCTAAGAAAAGGTTAAGATTTGAAGGTAGATTTTATAAGTGTTTAAATGATCTGAGATCGTATTGTTGCGTCAACCCTATTTTAGGGTTAAATCAAAACTTGCCCCAGTTTATTCTCAACTGAGATTCTCTTTTCTTTCATTTTCCTTTTCCGTCATTCCATTCATTTTTTTGAAATTTTTTAAAATTTTCCCCAGTTTTATTTTTTAACTGAGATTTTCTTTCGTTCATTTCCTTTTGTTGGCTCTATCACTTTTCACCTCTTGAGACTTTTCTTTCCTTTTTTTTTCAACTCAAACTTACCCCAGTATGGGGTTTGCGATCCTCAGGAGTTACTAAACGAAATAATTTATTCTGAAGGCTCAAAGGGATAACTAAGGATAGAAGGTTTGATTGGAAAGAAAGAAAGTCTGACTTTTATTCCGTTCCTTACATTAATTCTGAAAGGAAACTTCCATTTATCGGTTGAAGAATTTCTTATATATATCTGAATTGATTGGTTAAGGAAAAACTTGTCCATCCATTCCTGCTAGAACAGGTACTCCACCAGGGAATACCTTTTTTTGACAATAAAAGAACCTTACCAATTTGGGGCAAACTCTTCTTTTGACCTCATCTTGCACCGACAAGAACTATCTCAACGCTTCCTCGTCTGAATAGTCATGATTTGACCCTTTGATGGTAAGCACGGGTCATTCTCTTTTGATAGCACTGACCATGACAGATGGCATTTAGCTGCTTCTTATCAAGTGATCACTAATTTTTATTTCCTTAATCTTGATCTCAATTCAGCTTGAGTTTTTCTTTATACCATTCGGACCTCTTTGAAACATTTTCGGATGTCTCTTGAAATCCAAATTTATATTCGTGAGATATCGAGATTGCTACCATCAAATTTCGGAACAGTGATATCCAAAGGGTCAAAGGATTTTATTCTTGGCCATCTGAAAAGAATGCGTAAGTAACACAGTATATATAAAACTGTACAGTTTATTAAATTTTAAAATAAAGATCAAATTTAATAGCATGTTACTTGTTAAACAAGACATGTTTTCAAAAGTTACTTGATTCAAAACTATTTACAAAAACATAGTTAAACAAAAGACACACGCATGAATGATTTTCATGGATTTTAACCAAAGTCAACTCCCCAAATTTATCGAAACTCCCTTCAAGAGGGAGGGATCTCTCTAGTTCGGAATTTTCAAATTTCCTCATTGGGGGTAAATGCCTCAAAGGTGTCCTTGTGTTCGGGAAAGGGATTCGTAATTATTCTCGGCCCTTATTCTCCCCCTTTTTCTTAGCACTATATCTCCTGTTTCGATCATATTCTAGATTTTATGTTTCAATGCCCTGCAACTATTGGTGGAATGCCCAGGAACTCCAGAATGATAAGCGCAAATGGCTTGAGGGTCATAACCACGGGGAAACCCTTTAGAATAGATCTTGGGAGGCATGACACCCATTTTTCCGTCAGCTTTGAGTTGTTCGTACAATTGATCGATGGGTTGACCCAAGTTGGTGAAGGTTCGATATGGGGTTGGGTTTCAGATTTTACTATTTAGAGAATAAGTTTGGTTGTTTGGTTGAATAGGTCTTGGATTATAAGGAGGGCGAGGTTCGAGTTTGAAGATTGGGTTGAAAAATTGGGACGGGTAGTATAGGTGGGTTTGCATAGTTTGGCCGAAATCGAAGGTGATTAATAGTTGTATGGTAAACATGGCGTGAGTTTGGGTAATATGGGTAAGGGTACGAGTAAGTAAGTTGACTAGCAGGTAAGGAATCATGCTGAACACCACTACTGTTACCAGCAACCACGCGCCGTTATGCGGTCACCTCCATACTTAACTCATTGACTTTGTTTAACACTTCGCTTAATTGAGCTCCAAAACTTACAAGGTCGGCTGATGGCGTCGTCGTAGACCTATCGGATGATTCAGGATGTGTACTCATGTTTACACTTTTTCTCAAAACTCGGCTACGTGATCGGGTAATGATAGGGTTTCTTCATGTAGCTTTGTTTACAATTACCTGAAATTTAGGAAAAAATCCTATTAGATTCCCCTCTTGATTAACTGCTGTCAAAAGAAAGAAAAAGAAAAAGATACGAGTTAGTAAAAACTAAAGTAATTCGGATGCATGTCCTATTGGGGAGCCCTTTTTATGCCAAGGGTAGGCCTAGCATGGTGCAACACCTTCAAAGTGGGACTCGTTTATCAAACCTGCTGACGGGATTTTAATATGAGTGCAAGTTTAATTCCGAATTTTACCCGTTTGAACTACAAGTATACATGTCAATTTGGTAGTTTTGGACAAATATCGGATCGATCCCACGAGGAGCAATTTAAACAAGCACTAGGTCCTTTACTTACTCTATTATTTAGACTACAATAAATTTAAGTAAGAGAATTTATAACTACTACTACCTACAAGTCTTAACTAGTCAATTGCAAGATAACAAATGGAGAAAATTCACTAAATACTTGAGTCCAGGGATGTAAGTTTCACTTATGGCATAACAACACAAATGAATATATTTACCTCTTGTTATAACCCTTGTTTAACTAGGGATTCATTTCCAATATTACCAAATCTCATTCTCATGATGAAATGGCCTAGAATAGTCTAGTTTTCCCTATTCTCATGGTGAATAACTAGTCCTACTCTTTGTTTCCCTCATGAAATGCAAGTTTAATCCACTTAATGTGACGCCCCCCACTTCTCCCTAAGGCGAACCAAAGGGTATCCGCGGGACGCCTGCCCAACTCTCCCCAGGACTCAAGACAATTCGATTCACGCTTAACGATAATAACCATTAATATAAGTCTAATAAAGAAAGTCGCTACCATACTTATATATATAACATCCAGTCTTACACCACGAGTACAAAATACATCAATTGTGCAAAAGATATACAACCGCCCAAAAGGTATCCATTCGATTACAATCGAATCCCTATTACAAAAGTTCATCCACAAGATTTCTCTGAGTCTTACATTAGGTTCCCAAAAGACACATCAATTCCCAAAATATACAACAGCCACAATGTCCAGTCAATTGCATTTAAAACCCTACTACCAAAGTACATCAAAAGGATTTCCTCCGAGTCTCACTCCACGTCCATTCCTATTAAGGAAAATAAATCTATGGGGTGAGCAATCGCTCGTGAGCCCAAGAAACACACATGCAAGCACGTTGTCCAAGAAACAATCTCATATAGCGAGTAAACAATTATATTCAAGTCAATAACAATTCGGGCAAGAAAAGTAAACAGAAACAATTCAAGGATATAAGAGCTCTCAGGAGCTGAGTTCCACTTGCTTTGCCAACCTCGATCGAATTACCTTCCCGCGATGACACTCCGTCAACCGGGTCGGTATGTTTAAGTCCGTAGATCTCCACTAACTGCACAGGTCCTTCCACCTTACAACCCCCCACTGGGCCCGAACTGCGATAAAGGCGTTACTGCACGAGTAGGCCAAGCAAGATCTCTCCAATAGATCATGCTTATACAGGTTGTCTCATGGCTCACCAAGGATCCAAACCAAGCCCATGCTGGCTCGAGACCAAGGTCGGCCGATGAGTTTGGGCGTCCCCCAAGTCAGGTGTGAGTCGAGGAGATTCACTCCAGCGACGTATGCAGCCATAGCATATAATTCAAGCCAATTCAAGTCAGGTAATCTGTGAGAACCCTCACATTAAAATCTAATTTCTCCAAATTACTTGCCTTGCCCTATGATTTAAATCACCTATTATATGCCTTGCATTACATTCCCCATGTATTACAACATTTTTCAAATATTGCATTTCATTTCTTTTGACTTGAAGTAAAATATTTTCTTGAGTTGAATTTAAATAACTCACCACTTACATTTTACCATGTGGCTTTTAATTGTGGTAGGGACTTTAAAAGATAGGCTAGGGGTGTTAAATAAGTATTGGTACACTTGGAAGGGTTGAATTAGCATTAGTCAAAGAATTAAGAGAAGTTTTGGACAAGAAATGGCCATGTGGCAACACCCTAGCCAAGTATTTTGTTTGACCAAAGGTTAGAAGATAATTTAAACCATCTTGGAGCTTTTATTTCTTCTTGTTGGCTGAACTTCATAGCTCCAAAAGAGAGAGTGAGAGAGCTTCATATCCTTGCTTTGTAACCCTAGTAATCAAGAGCCAAACAAATCAAAGAGAAAGATCTTGAGTTAGTAAGAAACTTTCCTCCAACCCTAGTGTTTGATTCAAGCTTGAAGTCTTCATTTTGGTGGGTTGATTTGGTGGTTCAAGCTTCCTACAAGAGAGGTAAATATTCTTTAAATGATAGTTTTATGGTATTTTAGCATGTACTAGAAGTTGTAAGGTCAAACTACAAGTTGATTGGTTGAGGTTTGGGGTTAATCCCTTGAATTAAACAAGTAGAAGTTAAGGTAGTTAGTATGCCTACCAAGTGTTTGATGAAATGTTTGCATCCTGTTCATGGTTGTTTATGAAGTATTTACATGTTTTAAACCTCTTTTGAGTAAGATCTACCCTTGATATGTGGTTTAAGTGAAAATCATTAGAGAATGAAGGTTGGATGAATAGAGGAAAATATGGACTGTTTTCATTTGCTATGGCTGACCGGTTTGTGAAGGAAGGGTTTCTTCTTGATTTTTGTGGTTTATCTACACCTTAATCATGCCTAAGCAACTTGGCTAGAGATTGGTTAAGCTCATGTGTGAATTGGAATGAATTTGGAACAAGTAAAGTGGTTGGAAGGACCACTAGTGGACTGGTTTAGGTTTTCTTAATGACTAGACTGTTATAGTCATTTTAATCATGTTTATGTGTTGTATCTTGAGCTCCAATGGTACCAAATGACTTAATCCCCTGTATATGAACATTAGATGACTGATTTGGGTAAATTTGAACCAAAACAAATGAAGATAGCATGAAGAACTAGTGTACATTTGTTAGGGTTTAGGGCTGATCCAGGGTTGGAAAATCAGCCGACTTGTCTGAGTTACTGGTACTTCTAGGAGACGAACCAGAATGTGTACTTGGTACCGTTAGAAAGCCCTTCGAGTCTAGTTTCCAACGCCGATGACGGCACCTAATTCTTACCTTCCTACAATGAGATATAGCCGTTTTACCGAGACTACGCGGGCGCGACTGTTTACCCGCGAAGAACCTTTTAAAGCTTGAATGAAACTTTCCTTTACCCAACCTTCTTGCACTTGTTAAACTTGTTTCCTCATGAACTTTCACTGCATTTTGGGCCTAATTTTCGTGGTGAATTGAGTCGGTCTAACCACTCACTTAGTCACTTAAAGAGCTCACTTTTGGTTTGGAATTAAACCTAGTTTATTAACAATACTCCCTCGTTGCCCTAGGAGTGGGAAACGGTGGTAAACGTAACCGCGCGACTTGACGCTTGACTACTACATTACTTGACAGATGAGTGTTCCACTACCTGCTAACTACTTATGTGAACTAACTGAAAACTTGAATTCCTATTGTTTGAGCCAAATCATGTTTTGATAAAAATGGAGGCGAGCGTGTACTTTATCGCACTCGACCTTTCTCATTTTCTACTGAGGCTCTGTGTACTGTTATTATGAGATGTGATATCTCTATATGTGACTGTGTGAGATGTGATTTCTCTATATGTGACTGTACTTGAGTTATTTGGGTGATACCCCATCAACTATTGCTACTGTTTGGGTACCCAACCTCATAGGTGAGTCGGGTCTATTGAGCCAGCAAGGGCTTGGTCGAGAAGGCCGATAAACCTTGGGGACTGTTTACTGAACACTGGAAACCGGTATACTCGAGTATTATCTCACTACTGTTATGGAGTTCGGGCCCGGTAGGGGGTTGACTGGTGGACGGAGATTGGAGAAAGTGGTGTTCTACGGACTGTATATTCTTTAAATGCAAACGTTGACGGAGAGTCAACGGACCCCGGTATGATCCAGCTGAAGGGGATTTGGGCTTTATCCTTGAATTGAACTGTGATTAAATTGTTACTGTACCATACGGTTTACTTGGTTATATTATGCCCTTATTTGGCTATGTACTTACTTGCTTTACTTGGAACCTCACTGGGCTTTATCTCACCCCACTCCCTTTGTTTTCCTTAACAGATTGGGGGCGGACTTAGGATCAAGAGTTTTACTAGCTTCATTTTGCTTGAACTTGTAATCCTTTTGTTGAATGACTTTACCTTTTAATTTTGTAAGCTTAAATTCTTAAGTTCGACTTATGTTATGTAATTGTAGTTTGGAGTGGTAAGTGTGACTTTTAGCTTGACATTTTAAGTTTGAAAAGTTGGCTTGACGATTATTTGCCATTAGGATTTGTACGCTTTGATTTGAAATTATTCCACTGGTTATCTTGAATTGCTAGTTCTTTGATCGACCGAGCCCCGGCGAGAGCTGGGCAGGTAGTCCGCTGATACCCTAGGATTCGCCCTAAGGAGAGGTGGGGCTGTCACGTAATCCAAGCCAATTCAGGTCAGGTAATTCAAGCCAATTCAGGCAATTTAATTTCTATTCATTTGAATGAGAACGAGTGCGATAAAGTACACACTCGAATCGAAAAGTTTACATATTATGTATAACACTTATATAAATTGCATTTCAATCACGTAAACACTTAACATGCACTTGACACTCGCCTAGTCACAAGGAGAGTAAGAAGCACGATTCAAGCACTTAGGCATCCGATGTGAGGTCCTCTCGAAGGTCCTCTTGAATGCCTGAACAATTAATAATAAACTACCACTTAGAAACCCCAATTATCGAAGAAGATTGTATTAGAGTACAATCTAAGAAAATCTCATGAAAATGAGCCTTAATTACTCGTAAATCGAGGGTCAAAGGCGGGATTTTAAAACACAAGAGAATCTGATTTTCATCTTTGAAATCAAGTATAAAACGGTTAAGGGGTATTGAAGGAAAATGGTGAGTTCTAAAAACTCAATTTCCTTTAAGTTTGGAAATTTCCGATTTGTCAAGCAATCTTGGAAAAATTGTATCTCACTCTCTACAAGTCCAAAATTGGAAAACTTGGTACCGTTGGAAACGTCTTCCAAAGTACTAAAAGTTCCTAGAAGACACAGTTTCATGATTCCAAATGGAAGGTATTCAAATGTTGGGTCCAAGATGCTGTTTTGGAATACCAAGACAGATTTGGGTTGATTTTTCAACAAAGTTTGGAAATTCGGCAAAATTCACACAATGCGAACTAACCTCTGAAATTTGGTACTCAATTAGAGTTATAGTCAAATTTTTCAACACAACAAGGAGAACAAGAATTGGAGTTTTGAGTACCAAGATATAACGGCTCAAAGTTACTAAAGTTTCCTCACTAAACAAGGATTTTCCAGGTTTAAATCACGAACTTTGGGACTTTAGTTGGACATCGAAATGGACTCGGAATGGCACCAAATTTGGTAGTATTGCACTGCCATATAAGGGCTATTGCTCTGTCAATTTTCATACAAAAATTCACACGGAAAGTCAGTTAGCAAAACCATTGAAGTTCCAAGAATTTCCAAGGCAAATCTGCCTTGTACTTTCGTTTTTCCATTTCTCAACATTTGGCCAATGAAATCTTCTCAAACATGGTTCTTTTATGAAGACAATGTCTAAGAAACATCCAAAATACATTTGGTAGGTGATTAACACCAAGAATTTCAAAATGACAAGTCCCAATCAAGATTAGTCATTGATCAGTCCAAAAACGAGGGTTTTCAAGCAATGGGACAGGTCTGAAATCCGGCCATAACTCACTCAATTCAACTTGGAATTGAGCGTGGTTGGTGGAGTTGAAAACTAAATTCATAAGGTTACAATTGCACAGAAGGAATCGTTTTAAAATTCTGTCCACAACTAGCTTATATTCAAGCATCAAGTTGCAGTTCATAACATGCTCTCCAGCATATCAGTGAAACAGGGCAGGCAACTTTAAACGATTGGTACGGTTCACTCAGGTGGAATCAGGGGGTGCATTTTATACCATTGGAAAACTGAAAGTGTCTAGTTTCTAATTCCATAAACAGCACTCGATTTTGACGTTGGAGCAAAGAGTTATAGTCATTTGAAATTTACTGCCAGAGCAATTCGGGACACAATTCCCAGTTTTGAAACCATTTCGAAATCTAAACATTTACCCATCCAAATCAAGTGATTTTCGGTGGAAACTTTCCACACAACCTATACAACATATTTACATCAAAATAAAGTCAATTGGACCACAAAAAGTTGCACCAACAGGTGCGGCAAAGCAGGGGCAGAACCGGCATTTTTTCCATTTCACTCCCTTTGAGTTTTCTTTCCACTTTTCATCTTATAATTACTAGTTTAACCACTAATACCACATAAACAACACCCAATAACATCACATCAGATCATCAAGCCCATTGTGGGATTTCATAGAGCCCACTCACAAGATTTCCAACAATATAAAGCTACCCACATGCATCTATAAGCTTCCAAGTGCAATATAACTTATATAAACTAAGATTTGAAGAGTGGATGATCATATACCTTCTTAGATGGTAAGACCAGAAATTTTTGGCCCCTTTGATCTCCAAGAAACCGTGAGAATGAAGCTCCTTTCTTAGCCCAAGATGATCTCCAAGTTATTTGCAAGGTGTGGTAGGAATTTGAGGTGAAATGAGCAAGAGATGAAGCAAGATGATGAAGAGCTTTGGGTCTTCTTCCTCCTTGAGGTTACGGCTGGTATGAGGGAGAAAGGCGAGAGAGTTGGCTAATGGTTGAGCTTCCTTGAGAAGCTTATGAATTTGTGGCCAAAATTTCTCCAAAAAGTCGACTAAGAATAGTGCGCGTACGCACGTATTTCGTGCTCGTTTTCTCTCGGATTTGTTTCACTTGTGCATTATATCTCTAATGCACTTCTATTCATACTATTATTATTCACTCTTAATAGTCTAAAAAAAGGGTCTAAAGTCCCTCAATTGATCGCGCGCGCGAAAATGCGTACTTCCGACTTGTGCGCGAGAAAGTACAATTTCTAAGAAATTCTTATAACGATAGTATAACTAACTAATACTTGAGTAATTAAACATAAAAATACCTATTTTAAGACTAATGTATGTCTTCAATTTCCAAGCTCATTGTACCCTCAAATCGATTATTGTCTCCAAACGCGTATTCACAATTCTCACTAAACGGGCTTCTAAAAATTAATTTTCATAACAAGTCATTTTTAAAATATAGGTAGGTCATAGTTTCATGTAATTAGGTCTAAAAAGGTTGGAATATAATATTTGGAGCAAACGGGCAATTAAATATTTAAATAAACTAGTAATAGGAATTTAAAATATGTAAATTTGCGAGTCCTCACACGAGTCTAGTATTAATTTCTCAAGTCTCCAATTTGTCCTGCGGTACGACTTTCGAGAGATTATCGATGTACGCATAATAAAAACTTTATTTAACTTAATCACATCTAATCTCTCAATTAACTCTTCTTAGTCCCCTATCGATCATCCTTAATTCTCCAAAATCATTGTACTCTCAAATCAACTATCATCTCGAAGGTGTATTTGTCATTCCTTAATAAACGAGCCTTCGAAAAATTTAATTTGTTAGCGAGACGTTTTAAAAGTATAAATAAGACATGGTTCCATAAAAAATGAATTTAAAAGGGTTGAAATAAATTGTTCGGAGAAAACAGGTGAATAAACATTTAGATAAGCCAGTAATATGAGATAAAACGAGAAAATTTTCGGGTCCTCACACTTAAGAGTACCTCTATTCTCATGGCTCATGTTGTTCCATCATTATTACCAACTTTCATTGAATAATAACAACTAAGAGCTTGTTATTGGTGATCAAACAACAACAATGGCTTAACATGCACAAGTAGACAAGTTAATACAAGGTGTAACAAGTGTAAATCATATCCACTTCATATCAAGTAGCCATAAGTTTCATCTACTCCCTAGATCTAGAAGTTTAGCTACTCATGTAAGATATAATAAGAAAACACATAGTTTCATTGCATGAACACATCATGAATCACAAGTAAAAGACAGATTAGAGAAAGCTTAGCCAAGGTTAATGAAGAAGCTCCCAACCAATGATTTTCAATTTCTTCAACAAAATGGGTACAATGAAGTCTCCAATTGTTCTCCACAAAAGTTACTAGCTAGAGAGAACAAAACAAGACTAACTTCTAATTTCTAATGCTAAAATATGATATCCACTCTATACTATGTTCTACTCCTTTCTAATAATGTCTTTTTTTCCTTTTTCTTCCAAATTTGCCCCTCTTTGAAATCATCACATCTTGCTTCTTCAAATGTACAAGAGGTCTGCCAGCTTCCAGCCAAAATTTTGTGTGAAACATGAGTAAAAAAGTAAGTGTGAAATGAACACAAGTTGTTCTGAAAGTTGCAGAGGAGAGAGAAAGATTCGAGGCCTAGATCCGAGGGGTAAAAAATTGATCCGAGCTCGGATCCGTTCCTTCAGCATTTTCTTCACCGTTCTTCATGCAAGATCCGAGGCCTTCTTCAGATTGATCCGAGCTCAGATTGCCTGACCCTCGGATCCACTTCTCCAGAAGTCTAAACGAGGGCTCGGATCACAAGGGATGAGCTCGGATCCGAGCTCGGATCCATCTCCCTTGTTTCCATCTTCAAATTCTCCTCTCTTTCGCTCAATCTTCGCTCCTTGTTTCACTTGTCCGTTGTCCTCCAACTAGCATCTTGCCTCTTCTTTATAATATGTAAGTGTTTCACGCCCCGATAACCTACAAAATATCACATGTTTCAGCATTAATCTACTCATTTTGCAAGTTCCGATCACTAAACAACACTTGAAATAATTTGTACCAAAAAGAGCTTAAGTACGACTATGATCCTCTAAAAATATGACAAAAGCTCGTGCAAAACTGTACAAAAATATATACAAAATATTCACTTATCAAATTTCCCCACACTTGAATCATTGCTTGTCCTCAAGCAATACAATAAACCACACAAGCAACAATTCAAGTGTCAACTCGAAAATATGCTTTCTCAAATTCACTTCTCACAACTCGACTATTAATCACAATGCAATTCTTCAAAATGCACTCAATACTCATACTACTCAATAAAGGGGAAACAATTATACATAAATTTAACCACCTTCAAATCATTCTCTCACCCTAACTTGTTTTCACAAATAACCGACCCATATAGTCACAAGGTAATACTTTCCCTTATATCCATTTTGTTTTCTCAAAATTTTACTACAAGAGGGTATCATAAATATATGCTAAATATCAACACTTGAACATTGCAAATGCCTTTTTACGCGAAGGTCGACACTTTTAGGTGAAAACCCCTAGTTACTCTGCACTTATATATCCAGGTCACAACACCTTTTACCCCAAGTACCTTTTTACGCGAAAATCAACATTTTTAGATGAAAAGTCCCGATTACTCAGTACTTAAGTAGTCGGTGCAACGTTATTGCTTTTTCTTTCTTTCTTTTTCTTTTTCTTTTTGCTTTTTTTTCTCTTTTTCTTTAGAATATATATATATATATATATATATATATAACCCTCCTTTATCATGGAAATGAAAAAACATTACCAATTAAACTATATCAATCACCTATTTGTAAATCAAAGTGAAGGGAGAGAATTCATTAAAGATAGCAATAGAAGCATAATTGTTTCCACTTTATTAAATATACTTCCTAAAGTGCACTTATCAGAATCACATAATACTTAATTGTAAGTCAAGAAAGAAATGAATTCTTCAAAAACATATTTGAATTTGTTCAAACATTAGGAAAATTTGACAATCATCGCCATTGCTTGGGCCATAGTGCAAATTTGGAAAAGATTTTGAAAAAATTTTGGCAGAGTTTCCCCTATAAATAGACGAAACTCCTTGCCAACAACCCACAATTCAACAAAAATTCAGTCATAATCTATATTTTCAGCATTCATTTCAGCATTTCTCAACAAAAATAAAGAGTTACTCAAGCACAAACCCTCCCCCACACTTAATAATCACATTGTCCTCAATGTGAAAGGAGGGTAAAGAAACAATACTCCCCTAATCAATGGAAAGAGAGATCCAGTAGTCGATACGAACATCTTGAACATCACGAACATCCCAAAATCTACTTAGACTGCAGGAAGGGGGAAAGTACATAACAAAAGGGGAGTGAGACAGTCCAAAAGACTTAACTAAATAAAACACTGAACTAAAAATCAACAAAAGATAATCTAAAACAAAAGAAATGTGAAAAGTAAATAAAAATGAAAACAAAGCAAATTAAGCTGAGGGGCCACCGAGTTCCGAAGCTTCTTCTCTTCCGACTTCTACACGAGCTACTTGCTCAACGTCGCCTCGTGGCTCAGGAATAGATGCAGCTTGACCTTCGCCAGGTATGGGAGTCGGAGTCGGCGTAGGAGAATGACGAATTTGGAAATGGTCCTCCAAAGCACGAAGTCATCGATCATGCCTTTCCATCCTCTCCGTGATAACTCGTTCTTGTTGGTCAATCCACTCCATAACTCGTGTCTCCATACAGCAAATGGCATTGAGGACCTCTTGCCACCGAGACCTAGAGGGAGGTGGTGGAGGTCGAACTGGAGGCGGTTGAATCGGCTGCGCTTCCGTCTCTTGAGCTTCCGGCCGGGGTTGAGGATGAGCCGGAGGTTGAGTGGATGTAGAAGCTTCCCCAATAGCGCGTTCTTGAAGTAAAGAAGCACCTAAGTCGGTAGGGATGGCCAATGATTTCAGCAAGGTGACGTTCACCTCATCAATGGACTTGGTGTTCAGTGCCTTGTCAGTGCTCACATTGACTTGGAGCTTCTCAAACAACAAGGAGAGGAGTCGAGGAAATCCGAAGCAAGAATCGCCGAGTCGCATCCTAGCTGTGGTGCGCATATAACTTATAATGACACTCGACAATGGAATGCCAGTCAGTTGTGCGCCCACCCCATGTATCATCTTGTCGAGGAAATAGAGGTCACTATTTCGTAGCTCTTGTTTACCACTTTTCTTAGGAACACATTGTGAGCAAATAGATAAAAGATTAAGTGGTATCAAGTTTCAAAAGAATCGGCATACACTATCTTCTTACCGGAACGTCCTCGATCTCTATATTGCCCCTTAAGGCGAACCACAGCTTCCTCGACTAGCCACGAGTCACACGCCTTAAATTCCTTAGTCAATTTCACGTCCTCTCCGTCATTTTTGACCCTTATAAACTTGCCAATTGTTTCCCTTTTTATGACTACGCGCTTCCCACGGACCCAAGAAACAATCTTATTAGCGCTATGTCCAGGTTTATCCTCCACATTTGCATAAAACTCCCTCACCAAGTTTGGATAGTAATGACGAGGCAATTGAAGAATGTTCTCCCATCCAAGTCGAGCAAATGCCGCCGATAATTTGTAGTGAGCATCTACCTCAGGCGCCAAGTGTTTCTCAATGATAATCTCCTTGAGCAACCTAGCGTCATACCACTCTTGATTCTCGAGTGATGTGAATCGAGTGATATCATACTCTGGAGGGGCTTCCTCGCGACTTGTAGACGCCTGTTTGCGTTGTGACCTTGGTGGTTGCTCAGGGGAAGAAATCCCCACTGAAGGTGTTACTTCCAGACTTGGTGAAGGAGTAGGCGTTCGGATAATGGCTCTTCTTGTTCGAACCATCGTGCCTATATTAATGTCAAAATTAGTTCACATGTTAAACAAACAACACCTCTGGCACTTTGAGAACATGAATGAAACAAATTAGCATTGCTAAAATTGTGAAAATTCATTTGAAAAAATTTCGACAGAGTTTCCCCTTGAAAAAGGGCTAAACTCCCTGCCAAGAAAGACCAAATTCAAGGACATTTCTCACATAGCAATTTCTCAAACACAATTCCAACCTGTATAATGTATTTATATATTCTAAATCTCATCACATGGCAGGAATAAGAATCCAATCACTACCCCCATCACTTGAGAGTTGAAATAAGATTAACGAATAGAATGTAACGTGGAAGCATAATGGACTTGTAAAGATGATGTGCCATAAAATTGAGCTTCTAAAATCACCTTAAAGCCACATCTCAATACTCATTCATATAGCATCCTCAATTCTACCAATTCATCGCTTCTTAGCAATTCATTCCAAGAAATTCATACCAATTTGTGCAAATGGTCATATGTTATCCGCTAATTGACATAAAAATAATCCCTACTCTCTAAAATAAGTTCAAAGTATCCAAAGAGAGCGAGAAATTACAAGCAAAAAGTCACAATGTGCATTAGCCTATTAATTGAGAGAAAATAAAAAAATTTCATAGTAACCACAAATATCTCATTACCAAACATCAAAATAGGTTTAATGACATTTCTTAGCACAATGTAGCACAAATACAACAAGAAATTTCAACAAATGTGCATTTCCCAAAATATATAAATAACTATGAAAATTGAAAATTGGGAATTGCAAAATATCAAAGAAAGTTAAGAATTGTTACCTCAAGTGTGTTGAGTGATGCAAGAAGATGGTAAGAATGCCAAATGTAAGGAGAAACAAGCCCAAATTCGACCCCAAATGGACAAAATTCAGTTTGGCCCTCTTCCCCGTTTTGACAATCAAAGGCCCCCAAATTGATGTTTTTGATGCGAAATGGGTGAGGATTTATGACCACAAGAGGCTTGGGGATGTTTTTATGGTGAAAGATTGGAAGATTAATGGGTGAAATGGAAGATTGGAGGAAAGGAGCTAGGGTTTCAATGGCGAAGAGGTAGAAAAATTGGAGAAATACAGAACCGAGGCTTTGGTTCTACTATATGCCTGAAGCGACCCGAGCTCGGATCCTCTGGATTAGGCCTCGGATCGAGTTGTGCAGAAGTTCATCCGAGCCCTCGGATCCATTGGATCCGAGCTTGGATCACCTCGTTTCTGCAACAATTGCAGAAACTGCAATTTTTTCCAATTCTGACAACCTTTTCTGCAATTTCTGAATTACACTTTTAGATGAAAGTTTTCCAACTTTTTTCTTCACACGCAAGTGTAATATGTTCTAAATAACTATTCCACCCCTCAAAAATGAATAAAAAACATGTAGATCACAAATCGAGATTTCCAGTTGTTGGCTCATATTTGCACTTTAACATGAAAAATGCTCTTATTAACCCTAAACATACCTCAAATGAGCACATAAACATATATATACTGATTAACACCAACTCTCACTTGCAAATCATAAAAATACTGCTTTTAGGTAAATATTAAGAACATCAAGTGCTAAAAAGCAGTAAACACACTTAAACCTCCCTTTTTAACGATCGTTCCTCCAAATGCATCTCTAAGATAAGCATTCAAACTTCAGTAGCCCCTACAAACCAATGAAATACACATAATTAGAAAACCAAATCAAACCAAAATGTAAGAAATACATGAAAAATAACACAGCTACAGCACTTTGTTTAACGTCGTTAAGCTCGACTTTCCTCAATCTTCTTTAATTTTCAAATGTGTTTCCCAAGGAGTAAATCACTCCTTTAGGAACCTTCTCTCCGGCCAAATAAGGCTTCAATCCATGACCGTTCACTTTGAATGGTACGCCATTTCCCCCCTTAATTTCCACCGCTCCATAAGGAAATGTGCGAACCACTTCAAATGGGCCGGACCATCGAGACTTAAGTTTTCCAGGGAACAATCTAAGCCTTGAGTTAAACAATAACACCTTTTGCCTTCTTCAAAATGCTTGGGGAGGATGTGTTTATTATGCCAGAATTTCACTTTTTCTTTGTAAATCTTGGTATTTTCATACGAAGTTAAATGCAATTCCTCCAATTCGCTTAGCTCGAGTATTCTCTTTTCACCTACAGATTTAAAATCAAAGTTAATAGCCTTAATGGCCTAATAAGATTTATGTTCTATTTCTACAGGCAAATGACAAGTTTTCCCATAAACAAGCTTATATGGAGACATTCCTAACGGCGTTTTAAATGCCGTTCTATACGCCCACAAGGCATCTTCTAACTTGTTTGACCAATCCTTTCTCGATCGATTGACGGTTTTCTCCAAAATGAGTTTGATCTCCCGGTTGGCCAACTCCGCTTGGCCATTGGCTTGAGGATGATAGGGAAGTGACATTTTATGCCTACATCCATATTTAAGCAACAAAGTGTCAATGGATTTATTACAAAAATGCTTATCTTCGTCGCTTATAATCACTTTTGGGACTCCAAACCTACAAAATATGTTCCGCTTAAGGAACTTAAGCACAACCATAGCATCGTTAGTTTGTGAAGGAATGGCCTCCACCCATTTAGAGACATAATCAACTGCTAATAGAATGTACTTGTTATTAAAAGAGTTAGGAAATGGTCCCATAAAATCAATGCCCCAAACGTCAAATAACTCAACTTCCAAATATGTAGTTAGAGGCATTTCATTCTTTCTTGAGATATTACCAGTTTTTTGGCATTGATCGCAACTCTTAACCCAATTTCTAGCATCTCGGTACATAGTAGACCAGTAAAATCCTGATTGCCATACATTTGCTACGGTTTTAGTTGTACTAAAATGGCCTCCCGTCTCAAGGTTGTGACAATACATTAAAATACTATGTAGCTCTTCTTCTGGAACACATTTTCTAATTATTCCATCCGCATAATATTTGTAGAAGAATGGTTCCTCCCAAAAGTAATATTTAGCATCATTTAAGAATTTTTTTCTTTGGTGGGAATTCAAATCACTTGGTAGCACTCCACTAACTACAAAATTAACTAAGTCGACATATCATGGTAACTTTTGAATAGCCAATAAAAACTCATCTGGAAATTCTTCTTTAATGGGGATATGGTCTTCTTGAGGCATGTTCTCCAATTTAGAAAGATGATCTGCGACTAAATTCTCGAATCCCTTTTATCTTTAATCTCCAAATCAAATTCCTACAATAATAAGATCCACCGAATTAGTCGAGGTTTTGCATCTCTCTTATTTAAAAGGTATTTAAGTGCTGCATGATTGGTGTAAACGATGACTTTAGATCCCACTAGATAAGATCTAAACTTATCCAATGCAAATATCACCGCTAACAATTCCTTCTCCGTTGTCGCATAATTGATTTGAGGTTCATTTAACATTTTACTTGCATAGTAAATGACATGAAGTCGCTTATCATGCTTTTGCCCAAGAACAGTTCCCACCACAAAATCACTAGCATCACACATCAATTCGAATGGTAGACTCCAATCCGGTGATGTTATTATGGGTGCGGAGACAAGTTCCTTCTTCAACCTATTAAAGGCAAGTAAACAAGTATCATTAAAGTGAAAAGTGACATCCTTTGCAAGTAACTCACATAAAGGTTTAGCAATCTTGGAAAAATCCTTAATAAATCACCGATAGAACCCCACGTGTCCAAAAAAGTTTCGAATGTCTTTCACATTTGTCAGTGGAGGCATTCTTTCAATTACTTCTACCTTTGCTTGATCTACCTCAATACCTTTTGAAGAAATTTTATGACCTAGAAACAATACCCTCACAAACCATGAAGTGACATTTTTTCCAATTGAGTACAAGGTTTGTGTCTTCACATCTCTGCAAAATTAGATCTAAATTGTTAAGCCAATGATCATAAGTAGATCCAAATACAGAAAAGTCATCCATGAAGATTTTCATGATTTTCTCATTAAAATCGGAGAAAATTGTCATCATGCAGCGTTGAAACGTGGCCGGCGCATTGCACAGTCCAAAAGGCATTCTTTGAAATGCAAAAGTGCTGTAGGGACAGGTGAATGTGATTTTCTCTTAATCTTCCGATGCAATGACTATTTGATTGTATCCTGAAAAACCATCCAAGAAACAATAAAATTCATATCCCGCCAACCTTTCTACCATTTGATCAAGAAAAGGAAGAGGGAAATGGTCCTTTCTAGTAGCTGCATTGAGTTTCCTATAATCAATACAAAACTCGCCACCCAACTACAACTCTAGAAGGAATCATTTCATCATTTTTACCACATACTATAGTTATTCCTCCCTTTTTTGGCACTACATGAATAGGAGAAATCCAAACCACTATCAGAGATTGAAAAAATTATACCTGCATCCAGCCATTTAAGGATTTCTACTCTTACCACTTCTTTCATGTTTGGATTTAACTTCTTTGAGTCTCAACCACCGGCTTTAGCGTTTTCTTCCAATAAAATTCGATGCATACAAATAGTTGGACTAATTCCTTTGATATCGAAAATCATCCATCCTATAGCCTTTAAATGATTCCTCAAAACACGTAAGAGCTTGCCAAGTTGTTCCTCATCAAGTGCGGCATTGACTATCACCGGCAATGTCTCCTTTTCTCCAAAAAATGCATATTTGAGGTGTTTAGAAGTGGGTTAAGTTCAAGCCGTGGAGCTTGCTCACACAATGGTGGGGGTAGCCCTTTAGTCAACCCTAACTCCTCATACGTATTGCTCCTTTTGTAAGGGACTTGTGCCTGCAAATATTTGGTCATTTCTTCTATTTTTTCCTCTTGCAAACCTATACCATTACGACAAAGTTCAAGAGGGTCATAGTCAAGATTAACTCGACTCATCTCTAGTGTCAGTTCATCACATATGTCAACAGGATAAACATGATCGGTAAAAGAGGGATACTTCTCTACTTTACTCAAATCAAACTCCACTTCCTCTTCACCGATTTGGACCACGTTTAACATCTATTATAGTACCTGCAGTGGTCAGAAATGGTCTACCAAGAATATAGGTACATTGACATTTTCCTCCATATCCAAAACAACAAAATCAATGGGGATGATGAATTTTTGCACTTTAATAAGTCCATTCTCCAATATACCCATTGAATGTCTAATAGATGTGAGGACTCGTAAATTTTATTATTTTAACTCCAAATTTTAGCTTATTTAATTATTTATTTGGCCAAATATTCCGAATATTATTTTCTAGCCCTTTTATACCTAATTACATTGGATTATGACTTGCTCATATTTTTAAAGTGACTCATTTCAAAATTTAATTTTTGCAAGCTCATTAAGTGTGAATAGTAACTGCGCGTTTCGAAATAATAATCGATTCGAGAATACAATGAGTTTGGAAAATTGGAGACTTGTACATTTTCCCTAGAGTAGTTGAATTAAGTTTAAATACTCAAGTGATAGTTAGTTATACTATCGTTATACGAATTTCTTGGAGATTTCGCGTTATCGCGCACAATCGGAAGTTCGCGTTTTTGCGCGCGCGACTAATTGGAGGACTTTAGAAATTATTTCTAGACTATTAAGAGTGAATAATATTAGTATCAATATAAGTGCATTAAAGGTTTAGTGCACAAGTGAAACGAACTCGAGAGTAATCGATCACGAAACGCGCGCGCGCGCGAGAGAGAGTTGAATTTTGGGAGCTTTCTTAGCCACTCATTTAGCTTCTAAAGAAGCTTAATTGCAACACAATTTCTCTCTCTCTTGCTCACTAGAACAGCCGGCCAAGAAGAGGAGAAAAACTCTCCAAAGTTCCACAAAATTCTACTTCATTTCTTCATCCAAAACCTTCACCAAATCACTCCAAAATTTAACTGTACCTAACTCATCACTTGGAGATCACAACAAGCTAAGAAAGGAGCTCACTTTCCACGGATTTTCTGAGCTTCAAGGTGACGAAAATTCTGCTTGAACCATTACCTAAGGTAACCAACGATCAACCTGAAAATCTTGACTTATGGAAGTAGTATTGCACGTATATGCTCGTAGGATCATGTGGGTAGCTTGGATTATGTTGGAATTTGTTGTGCGGGCTCTATGAATTCCCACTTTGAATTGTTGGACTGACTTGATGAGTTTTAATGATATTAATGTTGGTTTAGTGTTTAAATTAGTAGAACTAAGTGAGTTTATGAAGGAAAGATCAAAGGTAGTGAAAGGGAGAAATTTTCCGATTCTGTCCTTGTATTGTCCGTGGCCTTTAGGGCAAATTTTTGTGGTTCTGATGGCTTAGTTATGATGTTTATATGTTGTATGAGATGTGTAGAAAGTTTTATCGAAAATTCCATGAATTGGTTGGCCAAATGTTGAAATTTCGTAAGCTAGTAAACCTGGAAAAGTTTCACGTCAATACCCTGGCAGTGTTCTTGTATCAGCTATAACTTTTTACCCCGATGTCGAACTCGAGTGCTGTTTGTGGCACTGGAAACTAGACATTCCCAGATTTCCGTCGGTATAAAATTCATGTTCTGTTTCCACTCGAGTGATCTGTACCAACCATTTAAACCTGACTGCCCTGTTTCACGTTTTCACAGAGAGCCCTGTTCTGAGCAGCAACGTAATGCTCAAATGTGAGCTAGTTTTGGACTTATTTTGAGAACGATTTCTTCTACAAAATTGTATTCTTATGAATCTAGTTTTCAATGCCACTGACCACGCTCAATTCCGAGTTGAATTGAGTGAGTTGTGGCCAAAGTTTGAAAACTGACTTAGAGGTCGAAAACCCTCTTTTTGGCTAATTGATGCCTTAGCTTTGATTGGGACTTGTTATTTCGAATTTCTTTGGTGTTAATCACCTACCAAATTGCACCTTGGATGTTTCTTAGACTTTGTTTTCACAAATGAATGATGTTTGAGAAAGTTCATTGGCCGAATGTTTGAAAAAGGGGAAAACACAAGTACAAGGCAGATTGCCTTGGAAATTTTAGAAACTTTAGTTGGCTTCGTTCACTAGCTTTCCGAATGATTTTTTCCATGAAATTTGATAGAGGGATAGCCCTCATATGGTAGTATAACACTACCAAATTTGGTCCCATTCGGAATTCAATTCGATGCTTAAACAAAGACCCAAAGTTCCTGACTTCAACCTGGAAAATTGTCCAAGTGTCTCAATTTTTCAGCAACTTTGAGCTACTATATCTTGGTGCTCAGAACTCCGATTCTTGTTCCATTTTGTTGGATTTTAAACCTTGTTTGTAACTCTAATTGAGTTCGAATTTCAGAGGTTAGATCAAATTCTGTGAGTTTTTCCAAATTTTCAAAGTTGGCGAACAACCAACCTCAAAACTGTTTTGCAAGTTAAAACAGCAACTTTGAGCTAATTTTTAATATCTTCCGTTAGGAATCATAGAAACGTGTCTTCTAGGAACTTTTAGTACTTTGGAAGAAGTTTCTAACGGTACCAAGGTTTCCAATTTTGGACTTACGGAGAGTGAGTTATGATTTTTCCAAAAGTACACCTCAAACCTGAAAATTTTCCAAACTTGGAGGGAAGTGAATTTTCGAGACCCTTCCCTAACCTTCGACACTATTTGACCATTTTGGACTTGTTTTCAAGAAGGAAAACTAGTTTCTCCTTGTGTGTCTAAACACCACTTTTGAACCTTGAAATTGAGCAAGTTAAGGCTCATTTTCGTAAGATTTCTCTAGATTGCACATGTGTGCAATCTTTTGTGATAATTGGGGTTTCTAAGTAGTAATTCATTATTAATTGCTCAGGCACCCACGATGACCTTCAAGAGAATCCCACGGTGAACGCTTGAACCTCTAGTGACGTTTCTACTTGAATTACTTGGTGAGTGTCAAGTGCATGTCTACTTGAACTCATATGAAATTAATATATGCTTGTTTGTCATCCATGACTTGATATTTTGAAAATGGAACCGAGTGTGTACTTTATCGCACTCGTTCTCTTTTGAAATACATGACTCATGCTTGAAATTATCAAATGCTTGAATATGCTAAATGCTTGAATAATATGAAATTGTATGCTATGGCTGCATACGTCGCTGGAGTGAATCTCCTCGACACCCAAATGAACATGGGGGACGCCCAAATCTCACTTGCTAACCTTGGACTCGAGCCGGCATGGGCTTGGTCTGATTCCTTGGCGAACCATGAGAAAAACAAAAGTTTAACCTAATAAGAGGTCTTGCTTGGCATACTCGCGCAGTATCGCCACCAACAAATGACAGGCGGGCCCGATACAGGGGTATGTAAAGTGAAAGGGGACATGATAAGTGAAGTTCTATGGACAAAACCTACCCGATTGACGGAATGTCAATTCGTGGAGGTTCCAGATCGCGCAAGTGGAAAATAGCTCCTGAGAGTTACTATATCCTTGAATTGTTTCTGTTTACATATTATTTCTCGAATTACTAATTTCTTGCATATTACTGCTGTATTCGTTAAATGGGATTGTTATTTGGACAATGTGCTTGCATGTGTGTTTCTTGGCCTCACGAGCGTTTTGCTCACCCTTTAGATTTGTTTTCCTTAACAGGAATGGATCGGAGAGAACTTGAGGAAAATCCCTTTTGGATGTACTTTTGTATTAGGGTTTCGATGTACATGACTAGACTCTGGATTTTGTATAAATTGGGATTGATGTATATTTTGGAAATCTAATGTAAGATTTGGTTGACTGAGGCATTTTGTACTCGTGGTGCACTATTGAATATCAGTTATGGAAGCGACTTTCTTCACTTGGCTTGTATTATTGGATATTTATAGTTAAGCTTGAATTGTTTTGCCTTGAGTCCTGACGAGAGTTGGGCAGGCGTCCCGCGGACACCCTTTGGTTCGCCTTAGGGAGAAGTGGGGGCGTCACAGTTGGTATCAGAGCACTAGGTTAGAGAGATATATGGGAGACTTGCTAGATACTCTACCTTTAAGACCTGAGATAGAATGACTTAGTCATATTTCAAGTGGTACTTGGGCAAGTTAGTGGATAAGTTAGGCATGCCGTAAGCGACATTCGTGCGAGTTAATGATTAAGTTTCTAACCCGAAAAGTGTAATTGTTTTGCAGGGATGGAAAATGAAAATGGGACTCCCGCAGCTAATGGAAATGGCCATGCGAATGGTCATGCTAATGGTAACGGATATGTAGAGGTTCCTAGGCCTATCTACTACCGAACTCTTGGTGGAGGAGCTCGAGTGCGTTATGCACCTGCTACTAGATATTCCCGATACCCGTGTAGGTTGACTTTTGCCTACCCGAACTATCTGGTGCTAGCCTTGGACGACGAGCGTCGTCAGTTGGTGACTGCCAACCTAACTCTGTAGGTTGAGGTGGATGAGTTTAGACAGATGGTAGGAGCTCAGGGTGAGAGGGATCGCCGAGCTTGAGGAGGTGATAGAGGGTGAGGTGGCTACTGCTGCTGTCACTCGTGAGAAGCTCCAGAGTACTAGGGATCGACTTACTAGATTAGGTCAGGAGGTCCGTGATCGGGCTTCCGGGATCTTAGCTGATACCACTAGAATAGTGGACGAGATGATGGATGTTGTTCCGAGCTCTGATCAGGAGGAGGATCCTGAGGAGGAGATTCCACCCGATAGTCCTACTGTGGACTAGACCTTAGTGATTGACCTTCTTTTGATTCTTTTGACCCTTTTGACGGATGTAGATAGGTTAGTTGGGGTGATGCGAGTGCTGAGGCCATTGTATTTTGTATGACTGTGTGGCCTTCTTTTGAGGCGCTTGTTTTTTACTTTAATCCTGATGACTAAAAGTACTTTTATGGCACTTACGTGCTATATTTTTGTGATTGCCCCCCTTACTTGCTAACTGTATGAACTTGAAGTATTAATGAATGTAAATTACTGTTATCTTCAATGTTTGCCTGCTTGGTTCTTGTTTCGATCTTTTCTTATATTATTGATTTATTTTTGTATTATGCACGTCTAGAATAATGGAGGACTAAAACGTGGTCGAGGCCGTGGGCGAGAGACTAGACAAGCCCAACCTCATGGAATGACCAGGGATCGGCAACTGGACCGACCCAGGGACAGGAAAACATAGAGGGAAACCAAGTGGCTACCGCCATTAATAGGATGACAGATATCCTAAAACGCTTAGCGGATAGGCAAGGTCCTGCACCGCTCAACCAACCTGGGGACAGGATAGAGGAGAGAATAGAGCCTTAGAGAGGTTCTTAAAGTTTAACCCGCCTAAGTTTACTGGTGAACCTGATCCTGAGGTAGCAGAGAATTGGTTGGAGAGAATGACTAATATATTTGCTGTCTAGATTATACTGAGGATAGGCGAGTGAATTTTGCTGCATTCCAATTTGAAGGAATAGCACGTGTTTGGTGGGATCTGATAAAAGAGAATTCAAACCCCTTGGACTTGGGAGAATTTCACAAGGGAATTTAACGAGAAATTTCTTCCGTCCTTAATCCAAGAAAAGAGGGAGGATGAATTCATTAAACTAAAACAAAGGACCTTAGTGTAGCGGAGTATGAAAGGGAAATTCACTAAGTTTTCTAAATACGCTCCTGAATTGGTGATAAATGAGTGAAAACGGATAAGGCGATTTATACAAGGGTTTAATGTGGAAATTCAGGAGGGCTTGGCCGCAACCCAAATCTCTACATTTACTGAGGCTTTAGAGAAAGTACAAAGGGTTGAAAGTATAAGAATGCAAGTAAGAGACTTTCACAATAGGAAGAGGAACTTTTCTAGTCGTACTTTTGGGCAGACTAGTAAGAACACTCAACCTTCCAAGATTGGGAGAGGAATGGAAGGAGTAAGGACTTCTGGAGTTTCGAGGGGAGCTTTATCTAGAGGAGGTCGTAGTGGGCCGACCTAAGCTAAGGGTGTGCCATCTATTGGTTCGGCTGTGACCCCTCAAGTCACTTGTGGGTATTGTGGAAAACCCAACCACTCTGAAAATGATTGTTGGAGGAAGTCTGGAAAGTGTCTGCTGTGTGGTAGTGCCGAACACCAAGTTGCAAGTTGTCCGAAGGCGCCCAAGATAGGAAGTAACACTCAGAGACCAGAAAAGTCAACTTCTAAACAGACTAGTGCCGGAGGAAGTAGACCGAGAGTGCCGGCTAGGGTTTATGTATTGGAATATCAATAAGTTCCTGAGGCGACTGAGGTGGTTGAAGGTACAATTCCAATTTTTCACCGTTTAACTACGATTTTAATTGATCCGGGTGCAACACACTCTTTTGTAAACCCTAATTTCATGAATGGGATAGACTTGAAACCAATTAGATTACCATATGACTTGGAGGTTGAAACACCTACTGGGGATCAAAGTCTAATTGCTAATTTGATGTATAAAGATTGTGAAATCTGGATCGGGGAACGAAAATTATTGGCCGATTTGATAGGTTTGGCGATTAAGAGATATGATGCGATTTTAGGAATGGATTGGCTAGCCCGTTATAATGCCCAATTAAATTGCAGAACAAAGATAGTAGAATTGTGTGTTCCGGGAGAGGCAACCTTGAAATTGGACGTACGGGGTAGATTTAGCCTCATCTGCGCTTATCTCACGAATCCGCGCTAGAAAAATGTTAAGTAAAGGAGTTCAGGGATATTTGACTTTTCTAATCAACACTCCTAGTGCTAAGGTGAGATTGGAGGACATGCCTGCAGTAAAAGAATATCCGGATGTTTTTCCTGAGGAGTTAGAGTTTTACCCCCGGAAAGGGAAATAGCTTTTAAGATTGATGTGATTTCGGGAGTAGCACCTATCTCTAAGACGCCATATCGGATGGGCTCTAGCCGAAATGAAGGAATTGAAATTACAATTGCAGGACTTGTTGGAACGGGATTTTATAAGGAAAGTTGATTCACCATAGGGAGCCCCAATCTTATTTGTTAAGAAGAAAGATGGGAGTCTGAGGTTGTGTATAAACTACCGAGGCTTGAATGACATTACTATTAAGAATAAGTACCCGTTGCCCCCACATTGATGAATTGTTTGACCAATTGCAAGGAGCGGTAGTATTCTCCAAGTTGGGTTTGAGACAGGGTTATTATCAATTGAGGATTTTGGAGAAAAGATATACCCAAGACTGCTTTTAACTCGAGGTACGGACATTTTGAGTTCGCAGTAACACCATTTGGATTAACGAATGCACCTGCTGCTTTTATGGATCTAATGCATAGGGTTTTTAAGCCTTATTTGGATCAATTCGTGGTTAGTATTCATTGATGATATATTGGTGTATTCTAAGACTGTGAAAGATCATGAGAAACACTTGGGAATTGTTTTGCAAACCCTGAGGGAACACCAATTGTATGCTAAGTTTAGCAGTGTGAGTTTTGGTTAAAAAAAATTACTTTCTTGAGGAACATAATTTCTAAGGATGGGATTGAAGTGGATCCAGCCAAAGTTGAAGCTGTTTCACAGTGAAAACGACCGGAAAATCTTACTGAGGTTCGAAGTTTCATAGGACTAGCAGGGTATTACCGGAGATTTATCCAAGATTTTTCTAGAATTACTGGACCCATGATTGAGTTAACTAGAAGAATGGGAAGTTTATTTGGAATTCTAAGTGTGAATAGAGTTTTCAGGAGTTGAAAAGACGATTGACAAGAGCGCCTGTGTTAGCTCTGCCGAAAGGGAATGATAGTTTTGTTTTTTTACACAGATGCGACTAAAGAAGGCTTGGGATGTGTTTTAATGCAAAATAGCAAAGTAATACCTTATGCATCTAGGAAATTGAAACCGCATGAAAGAAATTATCCGACTCATGATTTGGAGTTAGCAGCTGTAGTGTTTGCTCTGAAGAAATAGAGACATTACCTGTATGAAATGATATTTGAGGTTTTTACTGACCACAAGAGCCTTAAGTACTTGTTTTCTCAAAAGGAGCTAAATTTGAAGCAGCGTAGATGGATGGAATTTTGGAAAGACTATGATTGCACGATAAAGAAACATCCAGGGAAAGCCAATGTAGTGGCCGATGGTTGAGTCGTCAAGTACAAGTGGCCGGGTTGATGATTAAGGAATTGCACTTGTTAGAAGAAGTTAGTTATTGGAATCCTAGAGTTCAACCGAGAAAAGTGATTTTGGGAAATATTGTAGTAAATTCCATTTTGTTGGAACGTATCAAGGAATCTCAAGAAAGGACCCTGAAGTGCAAAATGGTTGGAAAAAGTCAAAAAGGGAGAAATGTTGGATTTTAATTGGGATCAAATGGTATTTTGAGGTTTCTAAATCGGATAGTGGTGCCGAAGGATGAATAGCTTAAGAAAGAAATTCTAGAAGAGGCACACCGATCGAAGTTTACGGTACACCTTGGAGGGAATAAAATGTACCAAGACTTCAAGAATTTGTAATGGTGGGAGAGCATGAAAAAGGAAATTGCTCAATTTGTCCAAACTTGTTCGCCAATCAAGGTAAATTTCGAGGACGAAATTTTCTTAAGGGGGAGAGGATGTGAGGACTCGTAAATTTTATTATTTTAACTCCAAATTTTTGCTTATTTAATTATTTATTTGGCCAAATATTCTGAATATTATTTTCTAGCCCTTTTATACCTAATTACATTGGATTATGACTTGCTCATATTTTTAAAGTGACTCGTTTCAAAATTTAATTTTTGCAAGCTCGTTAAGTGTGAATAGTGGACTGCGCGTTATAATCGATTCGAGAATACAATGATTTTGGGAAATTGGAGACTTGTACATTTGCCCTAGTAGTTGAATTTAAGTTTAAGTACTCAAGTGATAGTTAGTTATACTATCGTTATAAGAATTTCTTGGAGATTTCGCGTTATCGCGCACAATCGGAAGTTCGCGTTTTTGCGCGCGCGACTAATTGGAGGACTTTAGAAATTATTCTAGACTATTAAGAGTGAATAATATTAGTATGAATATATGTACATTAAAGGTTTAGTGCACAAGTGAAACGAACTCGAGAGGAATCGAGCATGAAACGCGCGCGCGCGCGCGAGAGAGAGTTGAATTTTGGAGCTTTCTTAGCCACTCATTTTAGCTTCTAAAGGAAGCTTAATTGCAACACAATTTCTCTCTCTCTTGCTCACTAGAACAGCCGGCCAAGAAGAGGAGAAAAACTCTCCAAAGTTCCACAAAATTCTACTTCATTTCTTCATCCAAACCTTCATCAAATCACTCCAAAATTTAACCGTACCTAACTCATCACTTGGAGATCACAACAAGCTAAGAAAGGAGCTCACTTTCCACGGATTTTCTGAGCTTCAAGGTGACCGAAATTCTGCTTGAACCATTACCTAAGGTAACCAACGAACAACCTTGAAAATCTTGACTTGTGGAAGTAGTATTGCACGTATATGCTCGTAGGATCATGTGGATAGCTTGGATTTTGTTGGAATTTGTTGTGTAGGCTCTATGAATTCCCACTTTGAATTGTTGGACTGACTTTATGAGTTTAATGATATTAATGTTGGTTTTAGTGCTTAAATTAGTAGAACTAAGTGAGTTTATGAAGGAAAGATCAAAGGTAGTGAAAGGGAGAAATTTTCCGATTCTGCCCTTGTATTGTCCATGGCCTTAGGGGGCAATTTTGTGATTCTGATGGCTTAGTTATGATGTTTATATGTTGTATGAGATGTGTTAGAAAGTTTCGTCGAAAAATTCCATGAATTGGTTGGCCAAATGTTGAATTTCGTAAGCTAGTAAACCTGGAAAATTTCACGTCAATACCCTGGCAGTGTTCTTGTATCAGCTATAACGTTTTGCCCCGATGTCGAAATCGAGTGCCCATTTTACGGCACTGGAAACTAGACATTCCCAGATTTCCCGTCGGTATAAAAATTCATGTTCTGTTTCCACTCGAGTGATCCATACCAACCATTTAAACCTGACTGCCCTGTTTCACGTTTTCACAGAGAGCCCTGTTCTGAGCAGCAACGTAATGCTCAAATGTGAGCTAGTTTTGGACTTATTTTGAAAAACGATTTATTCTAAGAAATTGTAGCCTTATGAATCTAGTTTTCAATGCCACTGACCACGCTCAATTCTGAGTTGAATTGAGTGAGTGTGGTCAAAGTTTGAAACTGACTTAGAGGTCAAAAACCCTCTTTTTGGCTAATTGATGCCTTAGCTTTGATTGGGACTTGTTATTTCGAATTTCTTGGTGTTAATCACCTACCAAATTGCACCTTGGATGTTTCTTAGACTTTGTTTTCACAAATGAATGATGTTGAGAAAGTTCATTGGCCGAATGTTTTGAAAAAGGGGAAAACACAAGTACAAGACAGATTGCCTTGGAAATTTTAGAAACTTTAGTGGCTTCGTTCACTAGCTTTCCGAATGAAGTTTTCCATGAAGTTTGATAGAGGGATAGCCCTCATATGGTAGTATTACACTACCAAAATTTGGTCCCATTCTGAATTCAATTCGATGCTTGAACAAAGACCCAAAGTTCCTGACTTCAACCAGGAAAATTGTCTAAGTGTCTCAATTTTTCAGCAAACTTTGAGCTACTATAACTTGGTGCTCAAAACTCTGAATCTTGTTCCGTTTGTTGGATTTTAAACCTTGTTTGCAACTCTAATTGAGTTTCGAATTTTAGAGGTTAGATCAAATTCTGTGAGTTTTGCCGAATTTTCAAAGTTGGCGAACAACCAACCTCAAAAACTGTTTTACAAGTTAAAACAGCATTTTTGAGCTAATTTTTGAATATCTTTCGTTAGGAATCATAGCAAAGTGTCTTCTAGGAACTTTAGTACGTTGAAAGAAGTTTCCAACCGGTACCAAGTTTTTCAATTTTGGACGTACAGAAAGTGAGTTATGATTTTTCCAAAAGTACACCTCAAACCTGAAAATTTCCAAAATTTGGAGGGAAGTGAATTTTCTAGACCCTTCCCTAACCTTCGACACTATTTGACCATTTTGGACTTGTTTTCAAGAAGGAAAACTAGTTTCTCCTTGTGTGTCTAAAACACCACTTTTGAACCTTGAAATTGAGCAAGTTAAGGCTCATTTCGTAAGATTTCTCTAAATTGCACATGTGTGCAACCTTTTGTGATAATTGGGGTTTCTAACTAGTAATTCATTATTAATTGCTCAGGCACCCACGATGACCTTCAAGAGAATCCCACGGTGAACGCTTGAATCTCTAGTGACGTTTCTACTTGAATTACTTGGTGAGTGTCAAGTGCATGTCTACTTGAACTCATATGAAATTAATATATGCTTGTTTGTCATCCATGACTTGATATTTTGAAAATGGAATCGAGTGTGTACTTTATCGCACTCGTTCTCTTTTGAAATACATGACTCATGCTTGAAATGTTTGAAATTATCAAATGCTGAATATGCTAAATGCTTGAATAATATGAAATTGTATGTTATGGCTTGCATATGTCGCTGGAGTGAATCTCCTCGACACCCAAATGAACATGGGGGATGCCCAAATTTCACTGGCTAACCTTGGACTCGAGCCGGCATTGGGCTTGGTCGGACTCCTTGGCGAACCATGAGAAAAACAAAAGTTTGACCTAGTAAGAGGTCTTACTTGGCACACTCGCGCCAGCAGTATCGCCACCAACAAATGACAGGCAGGCCCGATACAGGGGTATGTAAAGTGAAAGGGGATATGATAAGTGAATTTCTACGTACAAAACCTACCCGATTGACGGAGTGTCAATTCATGGAGGTTCCGGATCGCGCAAGTGGAAAATAGCTCTTGAGAGCTACTATATCCTTGAATTGTTTCTGTTTACATATTATTGCTCGAATTACTAATTTCTTACATATTACTGCTGTATTCGTTAAATGGGATTGTTATTTGGACAATGTGCTTGCATGTGTGTTTCTTGGCCTCACGAGCGTTTTACTTACCCTTTAGATTGTTTTCCTTAACAGGAATGGATCGGAGAGAACTTGAGGAAAACCCCTTTTGGATGTACTTTTGTATTAGGGTTTTGATGTACATGGCTAGACTCTGGATTTTGTATAAATTGGGATTGATGTATATTTGGAAATCTAATGTAAGATTGGTGACTAAGGCATTTTGTACTCGTGGTGTACTATTGAATATCGGTTATGGAAGCGACTTTCTTCACTTGGCTTGTATTATTGGATATTTATAGTTAAACTTGAATTGTTTTGCCTTGAGTCCTGACGAGAGTTGGGCAGGCGTCCCGCGGACACCCTTTGGTTCGCCTATAGGGCGAAGTGGGGGCGTCATAGTTGGTATCAGACACTAGGTTAGAGATCTATATGGGAGTACTGCTAGATACTCTACCTTTAAGACCTGAGATAGAATGACTTAGTCATATTTCAAGTGGTACTTGGGCAAGTTAGTGGTTAAGTTAGGCATGCCGTAAGCGACATTCGTGCGAGTTAATGATTAAGTTTCTAACCCGAAAAGTGTAATTGTTTTGCAGGGATGGAAAATGAAAATGGGACTCCCGCAGCTAATGGAATGGCCATGCGAATGGTCATGCTAATGGTAACGGACATGTAGAGTTCCTAGGCCTATCTACTACCGAGCTCTTGGTGGAGGAGCTCGAGTGCGTTATGCACCTGCTACTAGATATCCCCGATGCCCGTGTAGGTTGACTTTTGCCTACCCGAACTATGGTGCTAGCCTTGGACGACGAGCGTCGTCAGTTGGTGACTGCCAACCTAGATCTGCAGGCTGAGGTGGATGAGCTTAGACAGATGGTAGGAGCTCAGGGTGAGAGGATCGCCGAGCTTGAGGAGGTGATAGAGGGTGAGGTGGCTACTGCTGCCGTTCGTGAGGAGCTCCAGAGTACTAGGGCTCGACTTACTAGATTAGGTCAGGAGGTCCGTGATCGGGCTTCCGGGATCTTAGCTGATGCCACTAGGCTAGTGGACGAGGTGATGGATGTTGTTCCGACTCTGATGAGGAGGAGGATCCTGAGGAGGAGATTCCACCCGGTAGTCCTACTGTGGACTAGGCTTAGTGATTGACCTCTTTTGACTCTTTTGACCCTTTTGACGGATGTAGTAGGTTAGTTGGGGTGATGCGAGTGCTGAGGCCATTGTATTTTGTATGACTGTGTGGCCTTCTTTTGAGGCGCTTGTTTTTACTTTAGTCTGATGACTAAAAGTACTCTTATGGCACTTACGTGCTATATTTTTGTGATTGCCCCTTACTTGCTAACTGTATGAACTTGAAGTATTAATGAATGTAAATTATTGTTATCTTCAATGTTTGCCTGCTTGGTTCTTGTTTCGATCTTTCTTATATTGATTTATTTTTGCTATTATGCACGTCTAGAATAATGGAAGGACTAAACGTGGTCGAGGCCGTGGGCGAGGACTAGACAAGCCCAACCTCATGGGAATGACCAGGGATCGGCAACTGGACCGACCCAGGGACAGGAAAATAGAGGGAAATCAAGTGGCTACCGCCATTAATAGGATGACTGATATCCTAGAACGCTTAGCGGATAGGCAAGGTCCTGCACCGCTCAACCAACCTGGGGACAGGATAGAGGAGAGATAGAGCCTTAGAGAGGTTCTTGAAAGTTCAACCCGCCTAAGTTTACTGGTGAACCCGATCCTGAGGTAGCAGAGAATTGGTTGGAGAGAATGACTAATATATTTGCTGCCTTAGATTATACTGAGGATAGGCGAGTGAATTTTGCTGCATTCCAATTTGAAGGAATAGCACGTGCTTGGTGGGATCTGATAAAGGAAAGTGGGAAGAACTCAAACCCCTTGGACTTGGGAGAATTCACAAGGGAATTTAATGAGAAATTTCTTCCGCCCTTAATCCAAGAAAAGAGGGAGGATGAATTCATTAAGTTGAAACAAGGGACCCTTAGTGTAGCGGAGTATGAAGGGAAATTCACTAAACTTTCCAAATACGCCCTGAATTGGTGATAAATGAGCGAAAACGGATAAGGCGATTTATACAAGGGTTAATGTGGAAATTCAGGAGGGCTTGGCCGCAGCCCAAATCTCTACATTTACTGAGGCTTTAGAGAAAGTACAAAGGGTTGAAAGTGCAAGAATGCAAGTGAGAGACTTTCACAATAGGAAGAGGAACTTTTCTAGTCGTACTTTGGGCAGACTAGTAAGAACTCAACCTTCCAAAATGGGAAGAGGAATGGGAGGAATAAGGACTTCTGGAGTTTCGATGGGAGCTTTATCTAGAGGAGGTCGTAGTGGGCCGACTCAAGCTAAGGGAGTGCCATCTACTGGTTCGGCTGTGACCCTCAAGTCACTTGTGGGTATTGTGGAAAACCCAACCACTCTGAAAATGATTGTTGGAGGAAGTCTGGAAAGTGTCTGCTGTGTGGTAGTGCCGAACACCAAGTTGCAAGTTGTCCGAAGGCGCCCAAGATAGGAAGTAACACTCAGAGACCAGAAAAGTCAACTTCTAAGCAGACCAGTCCGGAGGAAGTCGACCGAGAGTGCCGGCTAGGGTTTATGCATTGGAATATCAACAAGTTCCTGAGGCGACTGAGGTGGTTGAAGGTACAATTCCAATTTTTCACCGTTTAGCTAGGGATTTTAATTGATCCGGGTGCAACACACTCTTTTGTAAACCCTAATTTCATGAATGGGATAGACTTGAAACCAATTAGTTACCATATGACTTGGAGGTTAAACACCTACTGGGGATCAAAGTCTAATTGCTAATTTGATGTATAAAGATTGTGAAATCTGGATCGGGGAACGAAAATTATTGGCCGATTTGATAGGTTTGGCGATTAAGGGATATGATGCGATCTTAGGAATGGATTGGCTAGCCCGTTATAATGCCCAATTGAATTGCAGAACAAAGATAGTAGAATTGTGTGTTCCGAGAGAGGCAACCTTGAAATTGGACGTACGGGGTAGATTAGCCTCATCTGCTTATCTCAGAATCCGCGCTAGAAAAATGTTAAGTAAAGGAGTTCAGGGATATTTGGCTTTTCTAATCAACACTCCTAGTGATAAGGTGAGATTGGAGGACATGCTGTAGTAAAAGATTATCCGGATGTTTTTCCTGAGGAGTTAGAGTCTTTACCCCGGAAAGGGAAATAGCTTTTAAGATTGATGTGATTTCGGGAGTAGCACCTATCTCTAAGACGCCTATCGGATGGCTCAGCCGAATTGAAGGAATTGAAATTACAATTGCAGGACTTGTTGGAACGGGTTTTATAAGGGAAAGTGATTCACCATGGGGAGCCCCAGTCTTATTTGTTAAGAAGAAAGATGGGAGTCTGAGGTTGTGTATAACTACCGAGACTTGAATGACATTACTATTAAGAATAAGTATCCATTGCCCCAAATTGATGAATTGTTTGACCAATTGCAAGGAGCGGTAAGTATTCTCCAAGTTGGGTTTGGGACAGGGTTATTATCAATTGAGGATTTTGGAAGAAAGATATACCCAAGACTGCTTTTAACTCGAGGTACGGACATTTTGAGTTCGCAGTAACGCCATTTGGATTAACGAATGCACCGCTGCTTTTATGGATCTAATGCATAGGGTATTTAAGCCTTATTTGGATCAATTCGTGGTAGTATTTATTGATGATATATTGGTGTAATTCTAAAACTGTGAAAGATCATGAGAAACACTTGGGAATTGTTTTGCAAACCCTGAGGAACACCAATTGTATGCTAAGTTTAGCAAGTGTGAGTTTGGTTAAAAAAGTGACTTTCTTGGGGCACATAATTCTAAGGATGGGATTGAAGTGGATCCAGCCAAAGTTGAAGCTGTTTCAAAGTGGAAACGACCGGAAAACCCTACTGAGGTTCGAAGTTTCATAGGACTAGCAGGGTATTACCGGAGATTTATCCAAGATTTTTCTAGAATTACTGGACCCATGATTGAGTTAACTAAGAAGAATGGCAAGTTTATTTGGAGTTCTAAGTGTGAAGAGAGTTTTCAGGAGTTGAAAAGACGATTGACAAGAGCGCCTGTGTTAGCTCTGCCGAATGGGAAAGGATAGTTTTGTAGTTTACACAGATGCGACTAAAGAAGGTTTGGGATGTGTTTTAATGCAAAATGACAAAATAATAAGCTTATGCATCTAGAAATTGAAACCGCATGAAGGAAATTATCCGACTCATGATTTGGAGTTAGCAGCTGTAGTGTTTGCTCTGAAGAATGGAGACATTACTTGTATGGAGTGATATTTGAGATTTTTACTGATCACAAGAGCCTTAAGTACTTGTTTTCACAAAAGGAGCTAAATTTGAGACAGCGTAGATGGATGGAATTTTTGGAAAAACTATGATTGCACGATAAAGTACCATCCAGGGAAAGCAATGTAGTGGCCGATGCTTTGAGTCGTCAAGTACAAGTGGGCGGGTTGATGATTAAGAAATTGCACTTGTTAGAAGAAATTAGTTATTGGAATCCTAGAGTTCAATCGAGAAAAAGTGATTTTGGGAAATATTATAGTGAATTCCATTTTGTTGGAACATATCAGGGAATCTCAAGAAAAGGACCCTGAAGTGTAAAAATGGTTGGAAAAAGTCAAAAAGGGAGAAATGTCGGATTTTAATTTGGGATCAAATGGTATTTTGAGGTTTCGAAATCGGATAATAGTGCCGAAGGATGAATAGCTTAAGAAAGAAATTCTAGAAGAGACTCACCGATCGAAATTTACGGTACACCCTGGAGGGAATAAAATGTACCAAAACTTGAAGAATTTGTAATGGTGGGAGAGCATGAAAATGGAAATTGCTCAATTTGTCCACCTTGTTCGCCAATCAAGGTAAATTTCGAGGACGAAATTTCTTAAGGGGGAGAGGATGTGAGGACTCGTAAATTTTATTATTTTAACTCCAAATTTTAGCTTATTTAATTATTTATTTGGCCAAATATTCCGAATATTATTTTCTAGCCCTTTTATACCCTAATTACATTGGATTATGACTTGCTTATATTTTTAAAGTGATTCGTTTCAAAATTTAATTTTTGCAAACTCGTTAAGTGTGAATAGTGACTGCGCATTTCGAAATAATAATCGATTCGAGAATACAATGAGTTTGGAAATTGGAGACTTGTACATTTGCCCTAGAGTAGTTGAATTTAAGTTTAAATACTCAAGTGATAGTTAGTTATACTATCGTTATAAGAATTTTTGGAGATTTCGCGTTATCGCGCACAAATCGGAAGTTCGCGTTTTTGCGCGCGCGACTAATTGGAGGACTTTGAAATTATTTCTAAACTATTAAGAGTGAATAATATAGTATGAATATAAGTGTATTAAAGGTTTAGTGCACAAGTTAAACGAACTCGAAAGGAATCGAGCATGAAACGCGCGCGCGCGCGAGAGAGAGTTGAATTTTGAAGCTTCTTAGCCACTCATTTTAGCTTCTAAAGGAAGCTTAATTGCAACACAATTTCTCTCTCTCTTGCTCACTAGAACAGCCGGCCAAGAAGAGGAGAAAAACTCTCCAAAGTTCCACAAAATTCTACTTCATTTCTTCATCCAAACCTTCACCAAATCACTCCAAAATTTAACCGTACCTAACTCATCACTTGGAGATCACAACAAGCTAAGAAAGGAGCTCACTTTCCACGGATTTTCTGAGCTTCAAGGTGACCCGAAAATTCTGCTTGAACCATTACCTAAGGTAACCAACGAACAACCTTGAAAATCTTGACTTGTGGAAGTAGTATTGCACGTATATGCTCGTAGGATCATGTGGATAGCCTTGGATTTTGTTGGAATTTGTTGTGTGGGCTCTATGAATTCCCACTTTGAATTGTTGGACTGACTTGATGAGTTTTAATGATATTAATGTTGGTTTAGTACTTAAATTAGCAGAACTAAGTGAGTTTATGAAGGAAAGATCAAAGGTAGTGAAAGGGAGAAATTTTCCGATTCTGCCCTTGTATTGTCCGTGGCCTTTAGGGCGAATTTTTGTGGTTTTGATGGCTTAGTTTATGATTTTATATGTTGTATGAGATGTGTAGAAAGTTTCGTCGAAAAATTCCATGAATTGGTTGGCCAAATGTTGAATTTCGTAAGCTAGTAAACCTGGAAAATTTTCACGTCAATACCCTGGCAGTGTTCTTGTATCAGCTATAACATTTTGCCCCGACGTCGAAATCGAGTGGCGTTTTTGGCACTGGAAACTAGACATTCCCAGATTTCCATCGGTATAAAATTCATGTTCTGTTTCCACTCGAGTGATCTGTTCCAACAATTTAAACCTGGCTGCCCTGTTTCACGTTTCACAGAGAGCCCTGTTCTGAGCAGCAACGTAATGCTCAAATGTGAGATAGTTTTGGACTTATTTTGAAAACAATTTCTTCTAATAAATTGTAGACTTATGAATCTAGTTTTCAATGCCACTGACCACGCTCAATTCCGAGTTGAATTGAGTGAGTTGTGGCCAAAGTTTGAAAACTGACTTAGAGGTCGAAAACCCTCTTTTTGGCTAATTGATGCCTTAGCTTTGATTGGGACTTGTTATTTCGAATTTCTTGGTGTTAATCACCTACCAAATTGCACCTTGGATGTTTCTTAGACTTTGTTTTCACAAATGAATGATGTTTGAGAAAGTTCATTGGCCGAATATTTGAAAAAGGGGAAAACACAAGTACAAGGCAGATTGCCTTGGAAATTTTAGAAACTTTAGTGGTTTCGTTCACTAGCTTTCTAAATGAATTTTTCCATGAAATTTGATAGAGGGATAGCCTCATATGATAGTATTACACTGCCAAATTTGGTCCCATTCTGAATTCAATTCGATGCTTAAACAAAGACCCAAAGTTCCTGACTTCAACCTGGAAAATTGTCTAAGTGTCTCAATTTTTCAGCAAATTTGAGCTACTATAACTTGGTGCTCCAAAACTCCGATTCTTGTTCCGTTTGTTGGATTTTACACCTTGTTTGCAACTCTAATTGAGTTTCGAATTTCAGAGGTTAGATCAAATTCTGTGATTTTTGCCGAATTTTCAAAGTTGGCGAACAACCACCTCAAAACTGTTTTGCAAGTTAAAACAGCAACTTTGAGCTAATTTTGAATATCTTCCGTTAGGAATCATAGAAAAGTGTCTTCTAAGAACTTTTGGTACTTTGGAAGAAGTTTCCAACGGTATCACGTTTTCTAATTTTGGACTTACGGAGAGTGAGTTATGATTTTTTCAAAAGTACACCTCAAACCTGAAAATTTCCAAACTTGGAGGGAAGTGAATTTTCGAGACCCTTCCCTAACCTTCGACACTATTTGACAATTTTGGACTTGTTTTCAAGAAGGAAAACTAGTTCTTCTTGTGTGTCTAAACACCACTTTTGAACCTTGAAATTGAGCAAGTTAAGGTTCATTTTCGTAAGATTTCTCTAGATTGCACATGTGTGCAACCTTTTTGTGATAATTGTGGTTTCTAAGTAGTAATTCATTATTAATTGCTCAGGCACCTACGATGACCTTCAAGAGAATCCCACGGTGAATGCTTGAACCTCTAGTGACGTTTCTATTTGAATTACTTGGTGAGTGTCAAGTTCATGTCTACTTGAACTCATATATGAAATTAATATATGCTTGTTGTCATCCATGACTTGATATTTTGAAATGGAATCAAGTGTGTACTTTATCGCACTCGTTCTCTTTTGAAATACATGACTCATACTTGAAATGCTTGAAATTATCAAATGCTTGAATATGCTAAATGCTTGAATAATATGAAATTGTTATGCTATGGCTGCATACGTCGCTGGAGTGAATCTCCTCGACACCCAAATGAACATGGAGGACGCCCAAATCTCACTGGCTAACCTTGGACTCGAGCCGGCATGGGCTTGGTCGGACTCCTAGGCGAACCATGAGAAAAAACAAAAGCTTGACCTAGTAAGTGTCTTGCTTGGCATACTCGTGCAGTATCGCCACCAACAAATGACAGGCGGGTCCGATACAGGGGTATGTAAGGTGAAAAGGGGACATGATAAGTGAAGTTCTACGTACAAACCTACCCGATTGACGGAGTGTCAATTCGTGGAGGTTCCGGATCGCGCAAGTGGAAAATAGCTCCTGAGAGCTACTATATCTTTGAATTGTTTCTGTTTACATATTATTGCTCGAATTACTAATTTCTTGCATATTACTGCTGTATTCGTTAAATGGGATTGTTATTTGGACAATGTGCTTGCATGTGTGTTTCTTGGCCTCACGAGCGTTTTGCTCACCCTTTAAATTTGTTTTCCTTAACAGGAATGGATCGGAGAGAACTTGAGGAAAACCCCTTTGGATGTACTTTTGTATTAGGGTTTCGATGTACATGGCTAGACTCTAGATTTTGTATAAATTGGGATTGATGTATATTTTGGGAATCTAATGTAAGATTTGGTTGACTGAGGCATTTGTACTCGTGGTGTACTATTGAATATCGGTTATGGAAGCGACTTTCTTCACTTGGCTTGTATTATTGGATATTTATAGTTAAGCCTTGAATTATGTTGCCTTGAGTGCTGGCGAGAGTTGGGCAGGCGTCCCGCGGACACCCTTTGGTTCGCCTTAGGGAGAAGTGGGGGCGTCACAATAGACCTATCAGCAAATTATAAAGAAATGTTAGTACGCTTTAACTCTTTCAACCCCAATTGCCTAACCACAGTTAAAGGAATCAGTGAAACACTAGCACCAATGTCACATAGTGCTTTAGAGAATTCTACATTACCAATAGTGCAAGGAACTGTGAAACTCCTTGGATCTTTCAACTTTGGTGGCAATTTATTTTGTATGATGGCACTACATTCCTCCGTTAATGCAATCGTCTCGCTATCTTCTAATTTTCTTTTCTTTGTCATTATCTCCTTGAGAAACTTTGGGTACGAAGAAATCTGTAAAATAGCATCAACAAAAGGAATGTTAATATGTAATTGTTTGAAATGTTGACAAACTTCTCAAATTCTTTGTCATTCTTGATGGCTTCAATCTTTGTGGAAATGGCACCGGTGGAGGAATTGGTATCGTCTCTACAATCTGTGACTCGTTTTCTTCCACCTTGTCTTTCCCTTTACTTTTCTTGCTATCCTCTCCTAACTCACTCAATTACTTGTTTTCTCTTCTTTCACGTTCTCTCACACTTTCAACCACAAGCGGCTCACCCATTTCCTTATCACTACGGAGGGTTATGACCTTCACATGCTCCCTTGGGTTCATCTTAGTCTTGCTAGGTAAATCCCCTTGGTTCCGATTGTTAACCGCATTAGCTATTTGGCCTAATTGGATCTCGACATTCCTATACATATTGGTGAGTTGGTACATCCTTCCTTCAATTCTTTCAAACCTTTGCATAGTGGCGCTAGCTAACTTTTCAATTTTATCATTTGATACATTTGCTAGCTTCTCAATTGCCAATTTCCAATCTGGCTTAGACTCCGGAAGTGGTTGCTTCGGTTGAAAATCCGGTGGATTCATTGGTCTTTGTTGGTTCCCTTGATTCTTCCATCCAAAGTTTGGATGATTACGCCACCCTGGATTATAGGTATTGGAGTATGGATTGTTTTGGGGTGGACGGTTGTAATTGTTGAGATATTGAACCTGTTCGCTGCTAGAACATATAGAATCATCATGATCTTCTACACAGTTAGTACAACACGCAACAACTACTCCTTGGTTAAAACTAAAACCAACTTGCCTATTATGCATCTTAACCACATTATCCATCTTTGCACTTAACATATTCAATGTATCTACTTCAAGCATACTTGCGGTTCTCCTTGTATTACCTCGTTCGTTGGTCCATTGGTAATTATTAGCAGCCATTTCTTCAATCAATTGTTGAGCTTTCTCGGCCGACTTTCCCATCAAAACTTCTCCCGGTGCCTCATCTACATGCGTCTTTGTCGGATAGGTGAGACCATTGTAAAATGTTTGGACAATTAGCCAATCAGGGAGACCATGATGAGGACACCTTCATTGTAACTCCCGATAGTGCTCCCAAGTTTCGTACAATGTCTCTCCTTCCTATTGAGAGAAACTCGTTATATCCATTCGGAGTTTAGCAGTTTTTCCAGGTGGAAAGAACTTATTAAGAAAAACTTTAGATAACTCTGCCCAAGTAGTAAAAGTGTTTGGAGGATGAGATTATACCAAACCTTGGCCTTGTCCCTTAGTGAAAATGGAAACAATCTAAGTTTAATTGTATCATCACTAACACCATTAAGCTTATTGTATCACAAATTTCAAGAAATGTTGACAAATGAGAATTTAGGTCCTCGGTAGTATTACCTCCATATTGAGATTGTTGAACCATTTGAATAAGTGATGGTTTAATCTCAAAATTGTTAGTATTTACCGTTGGTCTTACTATACTTGTTTGAAATCCTTATGTCCCCGGTAGAGCGAAATCCCTTAGAGGTCGCCTATTTGCTTCGTTTTCCGCCATTTCTTCTTCAAAAGGTAGCTCTATTGCAATTCCCTCAATTGGTTGCCGAACCTCTTCTTCCTCTTGTTGTGTTGTACACCTTCTTTGTCTACGTAGTGTCCTTTCAATTTTCGGATCAAAAGGTGCTACTACACGTAAATCTCGGTACATACACTATTAAAAAAATGAAGAATAGCGACAATGTAGTAATTATATCTCAAAAATAAAATCACTCAAAAAATATTAACAAGAATTTTCACTTCCTAATACCAACTAATCTAATATAAAAGTCTAAATTAATAAAACTTGTTAGGTCCTAATATTGCTACTCCTCGGCAACGATGCCAAAAACTTGACGGAATTTTGATATGAGTGCAAGTTTAATTCCGAATTTCACCCATTTGAACTGCAAGTATACAGGTCAATTTGGTAGTTTTTGGCAAATATCGGGTCGATCCCACGAGGAGCAATTTAAACAAGTACTAGGTCCTTTACTTACTCTATTACTACAATAAATTTAAGCAAGAGAATCTATAACTACTACTACCTACAAGTCTTAACTAGTCAATTGCAAGATAACAAATGGAGAAAGTTCACTAAATACTTGAATTTAGGGATGTAGGTTCCACTTATGGCATAAACAACACAAATGAATAGATTTAACTCTTATTACAACCCTTGTTTAACTAGGGATTCATTTCCAATATTACCAAATCTCATTCTCATGATGAAATGGCCTAAAATAGTCTAGTTTTCCCTATTCTCATGGTGAATAACTAGTCCTACTCTTGTTTCCCTCATGAAATGCAAGTTTAATCCATTTAAGAGTACCTCTATTCTCATGAGTCTACTATTTAAGCTCTACTCATGTTGTTCCATCATTATTACCAACTTTCATTGAATAATAACAACTAAGAGCTTGTTATTGGTGATCAAACAACAACAAGGGCTAAACATGCACAAGTAGACAAGTTAATACAAGGTGTAACAAGTGTAAATCATATCCACTTCATATCAAGTAGCCATAAGTTTCATCTACTCCCTAGATCTGGAAGTTTAGCTACTCATGTAAGATATAACAAGAAAACACATAGATTCATTGCATAAACACATCATGAATCACAAGTAAAAGACAGATTAGAGAAAGCTTAGCCAAGGTTAATGAAGAAGCTCCCAATGATCTTCAATTTCTTCAACAAAATGGGTATAATGAAGTCTCCAATTGTTCTCCACAAAAGTTACTAGTTAGAGAGAACAAAACAAGACTAACTTCTAACTTCTAATGCTAAAATCTAATATCCACTCTCTACTATGTTCTACTCCTTTCTAATAATGTCTTTTTTTCCTTTTTCTTCCAAATTTGCCCATCTTTGAAATCATCACATCTTGCTTATTCAAGTGTACAAGAGGTCTACCAGCTTCCAGCCGAAATTTTGTGTGAAACATGAGTCAAAAAGTAAGTGTGAAATGACCACAAATTGTTCTGCAAGTTGCAGAGGAGAGAGAAAGATCCGAGGCCTAGATCCGAGGGGTAAAAAAATTGATCCGATCTCGGATCCGTTCCTTCAGCATTTTCTTCACCGTTCTTCATGCAGGATCCGAGGCCTTCTTCAGATTGATCCGAGCTCGGATCGCCTGGCCCTCGGATCCACTTCTCCAGAAGTCTAAACGAGGGCTCGTATCACAAGGGATGAGACTAGATCCGAGTTCGGATCCATCTCCCCTGTTTCCATCTTCAAATTCTCCTCTCTTTCGCTCAATTTTCGCTCCTTGTTTCACTTGTCCGTTGTCCTCCAACTAGCATCTTGCCTCTTCTTTATAATATGTAAGTGTTTTATGCCCCGATAACCTACAAAAAATCACATGTTTATGCATTAATTTACTCATTTTGCAAGTTCCGATCACTAAACAACACTCGAAGCAATTTGCACCAAAAAGAGCTTAAGTACGACTATGATCCTCTAAAAATATGACAAAAGCTCGTGCAAAATTGTACAAAAATATATACAAAATATTCACTTATCACCTGCTTTTGACCCCCATTTATATAGGAGAAAAGTCATTTAAAACTTCAAATTTCCATTTACAAACATTATTTACATTATAATCCTCGGAGACGGTCTCGTACAAAGTTATTAAACCTCTTTAACCTATCTATTACAGTATCCTTGGATTCTCTGGCATAAGGATTTCGCATATGTTCCATTTCATCGTACAATTCTCCGCATTTTCTTTTCAATTCTCGATGTTTCTCTTGCATTTTTTCACATGCCTCCTTATGTTTCTCGGCCATCTCTTGGTGAGTTTTGATAGACTCCCTCAGTTGCAAATTTTCTCTATCCTTGGCTTCGATGATGGCTCTCAATCTCTTGACCTTCTCGGATGGTTCATCTCGCGATTCTTGCGTACCCAAACCCTTAAACCAATCCTCATATTGCGGATTTACTAAACCCTTTTGTTTGAATTCCGAAATGTACTTGACGTGCTCGTCATCGGACAATGTCCCCCAGGCTTCAATGATAGGAATCTTCTTCGGAATTTCACTTGGACACATCCCTTTGTCGAAAACAACGATGAATTCGGTCAAATCAAATGCATGCGGCAATTCTTGAATACGGCCCAACTGTCGGAGAAACCTCTTCGGATTATATGCCATGATACCCTGCGTGCCCAGTAATGCAATAAACTCGGATGCCTTGGTACGAAGTACGGGTTTAACACAATTAGTCTAATCTAAAATCCATCTAACATTCTGATCAGACAAGCTCTTTAAGAAATCCACATACTCGGATACGTTACTTGGCGAACCATTTCCATTAACCCTCTTATGATGTGTGATTATCCAACTATACCTAGACATCGACAGACTATCAGAAATAGGTGATCGTCTCATGAAATGCTCCGTAACCCATATGTGCAAAACCAAATTCAACCCATGAAAGAATTTTTCACCTCTTTGACAAGTAGTGCAAGCTATAAAGATATCAGCTAAAATAGTCGGAACAATAGAACATTGCCTATCTTTTATCCCTAGAAATAGATCAAACATGACTTTGGTGAGTTTAAAAGCTATCTTTTTATCTTTCCTTGGGAAAAGGTAAGTTCCGGCCATAACCAATCCATACACCCACACTCTTTTACGTTCCCATATTGCCTTGGATGTAAATGAGAAATCTCCTAAGTGTCTCTCGAAACCATCCCTCAATGCGAATCGGTCGAATAAGAAACGGGGATATTACGGCTTTGTTAGACACAAACGGGAATATTACGGCAGTACCATGAATCGGTAAGTTGAGCAAACCAGAAACTTTCTCAATTGTCACGGTCATTTCTTTCATGCCTAGTCTAAACGCGGAGCAAGTAGGGTCCCACAAGTGTATTAAGGCTTCTACTAAGCAGCCATCAGACTTGATGTCCTTGAAATCCCCAATTGATTCTAAGTGAGAGGCTACTTGGTTAATCTCACTAGGTAAAAGCAATGTGGGCCACCTCTGTACCTCAATCGGTGCTACTAACATTTGTTGGACTCGTCGAGGGCGTTCCATCTAGAAACAAGAAGATGGTGTCAAATACCTTACCTACAGGTCCCATTTTTCCGGTTAAATATGAATTTAAACGTGAAAATCCCAAAATAGGGTTAAATACCCATGGGAATATAGGATTGACTCATTCTTAACATGGGATTCTTTAAATGGCATTCCCTCTAAAGTTTATGCATGATGTCAGTTTATCAAAACAATTAAATATGCAATTTGAAATTTAAACATGACTTAAGGGACCCTTCGTATGCCAGGGTGGGCCTAAAATGACATGCAATTATTAACCTACGAATGCAATACATCGGAATCTAAACGTGCAATAGCATATCTAAGAAGGTAGGTTCTAAAAGAGTATCACGCCAGAACTCTTATTTTCTAATGTTTGTGAATGCAATAGACAAGAAAACAAGGAAATGTTAGTTCAACACATAACACATAGCACGTTGAACAATTAGATGATATAGGAAACAAAAAAGGAAAATAAGGAAAGAGGGGTGAAATCCCTCCCTTCATGCCTAGTGTTCCTAGTTGTGTACGGTCGACTCTACCCTAGGCGATTCCTAATATGGATGCATGAGGTTGGGCTCACTAATGCATTTAAACTCGATAAGGTTTTCAGACTCCCAAACCTTCAGACCAAAGGCGGAGGGTCATCAATCCCAAGGCCTAAGAGTCGGTGGTTCGAGTGATCCCTCGGACATTGCTACGCGCACGTCGTGCCACGGGCACATGTCCAAGTGGATCAATCCTAATCCTAACGGGTGGAGTGGTGTGACAACCACTAAAAGTAAAAAGAAATGAGGGGTTATAAAATAAAACGTATGCACGTATGAAGTGCCCCTATTGAAGGGAGGGATTGAATACCATTAAATGCGGGTGAAGGTTCTAGGGTGGCAACCCCCCTTCCCTAAGATGCAAGCACGATTAAACATAAGTAAATGAAAGAGATAAGCACATTATTTACATACACGGATATCGAGACAATTGCGCGTGTTAAATGCAAGAAAATCCTAAAAAAGAAAAAATGCAACCCTAAATTTCCAAATGTTATATAAAAAGGTTAAAAGAAGAAAAGAATTGACTAAATCAATGCTCGGACTCTTTAAGTCCCCAGTGGAGTCGCCAAGTTGTCGCGCCCCACTTTTAAATGAAAAATAACGTGTTTTATAAAAATGAATTTTTGGATTTATTTTTGAGTAAAATAATGAATTTTAATTTTTTAAGAATAAATAAAGAAATGGGTCTAAATGAGACTTAAAAGTGTGACGATTTTGACCCAAAAATAATAGTTTAAAAAGAATTTTTAATAAAAAATAGGAGTCACCACTTGGTATTGAGTTAAGGTATACCAAATCACCTAAAATGAATTTTTAAAGAAAAAGTAGAGAAAAAATCCTTTTTAAACGACTCCAAATCTGCGAAAACCAAGAGAAAAGGGGTCGGGAGTCACATTTGAAGAAAGGGAAGGCAAAGATAAAATCCAAGACACCCTTTCAACCTAATCAAGGCTAGTTGCGTGATTTAGTCAAAGATTGTCTTATTTTAACCTAAGAATTTATTACATTTGGATGTACTGTATGAATGCGAACCCTAGAGCTAATGTATCGGGGTCAATATGTCTCTTCGAATTTTAGTTGGTGCAAATCGCATTAATTGCGATGCCCAAAGTGATTATTTGAAGAGGTCACGAATATGCAACAATGAGACTTGAAAAAGAATAGAAAAAATTATAATAAATAGGTATATGTGACCTAAGGGAATGCATCATAATGGGTGCGGGGAACTAATACTCGTGAATTCAATTTTCCCTTTAACAGAGGGGAAACGAGCGTGCTAAGGTTAGAAAGCCATACTCGTCCATATCCCATATTCGAGGAGTATTTCCTATCTAATCAAGCAAACGATCTAAACTAGTTCTAATTTTTTTAAATGAAATGCAAGTCTAATGTCATGTCTCACACATAGGGATAAGGGATATACATAGGGGAAATATCATGCAAAAAATGATAAGGATCCTAAAAAGTAGAAAATCTGTATGAAATGTAGTGTTTTGTCACACAAACATGATCTAACGCGTGGATGGTCCCTAAGGGTCTAGCGTTGGACTAACCCATGTCTATAAAATTTCACCTGCATTGAACTAGTGAGAAATCGAAAAAAAGGCCACAACTATCTTTGAACTAGTGTGGAGTCGAAAAAAAGGGCTACAACTAGCGTTGTTGGCCTAGTGTGGTAGCGTCATGCATTTATTACAATCAAATAAATCATATAAAACATGATAAAAACAAATAAACACATAATATCACATAAAACACATAGCATATAAGCATGATATCTAGATGCGAGACCGTAAGAAAACGAGTAACACGTAAACACACAAGCATGCAAAACACACAAAGCGAATAAAGCAAATAAAGATCTAAGTATTACATTTAGGGGCCCTAACTACAATCTAAAAGGGGAAGTAATAAAATAAATGATAAAATAAATACCTAACTATTACAATTTTGGCATTTAATTGCCTTCCAAATAATAAGTAAAAATTAAAATAAATATACAAAATCAAAACAATTAAAGTGACTAAATAAATAAATGAAATAAAAATATTCAAAAAGCATGCAATTACGCACATAAAGTCACATAGGGGCATATAGGATCAAGTAAAATCAAAATAAAAAGTAGAATATACCTCCCTTGAATTGGTGACCTAATGAAATGAAGTTTCGCTTATTTACCCTCCAAAATAATAAAAAGGTCAAGGCATCACTTTAATTAACAAATAATCACAAGAAAATGAAAATAAACACGAAATTGAATCAATCAAATAATTCAAATAAAAATAAACAACCCATATTCAATAAATTAAAACAAACAAGAACCCAATTGAAACAATTAAAGAAGTTTGAGGAGTCAAATTATTATTATTACAAATATTAGAGGTCCAAATTAAAATAAATTAAAATTAATGGCCTAAGATGAAACCTACCAAAACAAAACTAAAATTCACAAAAAATAAATGAAAAAACCATTTGTTACAATTAAATAACAAAAATACCCAAAATTTCACTAAAAATCCAAATCAACATCATAAATCTCTCAAAAACTATTAAACCTCAAATTTCATCCTAAAATTCACTAAAAATCTATCCAAAAATCACATTAAATCATATCACAGAAAAATAACATGTTAAAGGGATAGAATTGATTAATTTTTTCCAATTTTCTGGGCCATAGTGAAACAAGGGAAAACTTGAGGGGTTAAAGTGCAACTTTTGGAAGTATTTTGCATGCAAGTATCAAAGTCATCTTCCTCTGCAAACATTCTAGCCGCGGCTTTCTTTTCATTTCATCACGCAGACAAGATTTTAGATCAAAACAAATGAACGCTACAAGTCTCAATCATCAACTAAATCAAACGCTACACTTTGTTACAGGATTAAAGCAGAGAATCTGAGTTGGCCGTCAAAGAAATAAACAACAAAAGAAAGGAAAAAGTGCAGCAGGCATTTTCTCTACAATTTTGCAATTTATTAACAACCTAGGTGGATTGCAATGACTGTAAACATAACTTCGAACCCAACTATCATTAAACGCAAGATTGAACGTTCAATCAAAGGACATCTAGAATACAAAGGGACCAGAAAATATGCATTTCCAAATATTTCAGGCAGCCTAGTCGAGGATTTTCATCTTATTCACTGGTTTTCTTTCTGCAATATTCTTACTACCGCAAACTTCCCTCAACTTCCGTAGCTTAACAACCCAAAGATCACACAAAACAAATTCCAAGCAAAACAAGATCCTAAACTCATGCACTTTTATCTAACACTAAAGAAACACAAAACAAGAATATCATGACTCGAGGAAAACGTGAAAAGAAACAGAAGCCGAGGACTGAGAAAGGAACAAGAAATGGAAACAACAAGATCAAATTACCGTGAGTATCCAGAATTAGCAATAAAAAAGATTTGAGGTATCTACTCCTGCAAGCTTCCCTTGATTATCCTGTGTCCCGCAATGCAGTAACTCCCTTGCAAATGGCAATATCCCTAAAACTATATCTGCACCAGAATTGTCCACAAAGATCACAGCTTTTTCCAAGGTTTCTTGCCCGTTTTCTTCTTCCCTCTGCAATCTCTCCCTCGGTTCTTTTTTGTGAGAACCCGAAAATTTTCACATTTTCAAGTATTATTTTATTTCTGTGCCCATATTTTTCTACTGTCCTTTGAAAATATTAAATGTTTTGTACATTTTACAAGTAAGTACAATTTTTAAATCCTTTTTCTAGTATAAGTTAGTGTACATAACTTGAAGTGCATTTGTTCGATGTGGGGCCCGCTAGTGCGATATAATTTTTCCGATTAGGTGATGAAATACTAAGTGATATTATTCTACATGGTGTTAGAAGATATTTAGAGGTTAGTTAGCTACTTGAATTATTGGAGGAGAATAGATAAGCTTAGAAACTTCAAGAGGCCATGTGTCATGGTTGGATTGGAGGTTGGACTTTTGACCAAGAGGATTAACTTTCTTCAAACCAAATTTTTGACCAATTTTCCTCTCATTTTCCCTTGCCTTGGCCGAATTTCATGGAGAGAAAAACAAGGGAAAACCTCTTCCATTTCTAGCTTCAATCCTTGCTCAAATCTTGAGTTTTAACCAACCAAATTGAAAACTACACCATACAAGTGCTTGCTAAGGAAGGCTAAGGGTTTGGTGGAGTTGTTTTGGGAGGAGGAAGTCTAAGCTACCAACTTTCTTTGAGGTTTCAAGGTAAGATTGCTAAGAACATCCTTTTGTTCCAATAGTTGCAAATTAGTGGCCTATGGTGGCTTGCTAACATGATTAATGGATGATTTTGTGGATTAGTGGAGAGTTGGTTAGATTTCTGATTATTGGGAATTTTTCTGCCCTAATCTGATCAGTGTTGTTCGGTCAGGATGGAGGCCGAATTGGACTTAGCTCAAAACATGAAAGTTGTAGAGAATTGAATGTAGATTAAGCCTGTAAACTTTCAGCTCATCGGAGCACTGTAGCCTGTGAAATGACTATTTTTACCCCTGCTTCCCTGTTTCTGTCCGAGAATGGTAATCAGCCTCTGTAATTGGCTCTTTTGGCTGGGAAGATGAATGATTAGCTTTTGATGCCTTCTTAAAAGTTGTAGCCTTGTATCTTAGCTTTCATATGGCTTTGGAATCAACTGAAATTGGAGTTGTGTGTGCTGAGTATGATGGAATATTTGGGCCTGGTTTTGGATGGCTGTAAAGCTTCAATTGGTTGCATTTTAAGGGTGTTTGATAGCTTATGGTTTGTATATGAAATTGTGATTGAATGGTATGATTTGGTGGTTGGGTTGTACCATGGAAAGTAAGGAAAAACAAGGGGAAATGCTGTCCGTTTATTTTCTTGAACTTGAGTGAATGGAAATGAGGTTTGAAAGGTGATTTGGAATGCGATTGAACTTCCTGCTTAGATCATTCTTAGTTTCACTTGAGTAGTGTTATGTGAGCCATTTTACTTGCAATTGTACGTTTCCATTTGTACCATAATGTTTGGTTCCAATTGTCGAGTTTCGAACTTCAAATACGTGTTCATTTTCGTTCCGAAACAAAAGGAGTGGCCTAGGGTTTCTCGGCCACAAACCTAATTTTAACGCGCAAGGTTTTAAAGTGTGAATTCAAGGTATTTAATTACCTTTCTCATATGATTTTTAACCAAGATACTTGTTATACATTAATTCTCAAAACCTAATAATGTGTTAGTTTTGAGCCAAAAACACGTTTTACGAAAAATGAGGAAAAACTACTGTTCATTATCCGGCCGTGTAGCCGGCCAAGTTCTGGCCAGATTCTGACGTGGCACTGTTCCAAATTTCCGATAAAATTTTATAAAACTCTTTTGAGGTTAATTCTATGGTTGGTTTGGGAAAACTTTTAGTTACTCAATTCCTTTGATCAAAATGTACCCTTTTCACTTTCAAAAAAATCATACTTCCCCCTTGTACTTGTTTTATTCGAATTTTCTTTGATTCACTGGACATTTTGATGGTTGAGTCATAATATTCTCTCATGATTGTTATTAGGATTTCTTGGTGACCAAGGTTGATATCCGGAGGGATACTTTGGACGTAATTTGCTTGTTTAGGTGAGTGTTCTATATACGATTTGTTTCTAATGACTATGTGAATTGTTGTGACTATTTGGATTGTTGCTTTGTTATGTGATTGAGGTACGCTATATTTCCATTGACTACGTGACTAGTGTGATTCTTGATTAAATGTTAATGTTCCCAATGATTGCTAAAATGGATTTCGCTAGGCGAGTGTGTACTTTATCGCACTCGACCTAAATGAACGTGAAATTTTCAATGATTGAATGATTAAATGTTACTTGTGCATGAATGTAAGCCTTCGGGTTGAACTGGGGCCCTTGCCCTTGGTTATTGGTCGACTCGAGCCAGAAGCGGACTCGGTCGGGCGATTAGTGACCCTGGGTGAATGTGAATGTTGGTATACTCGAGTATGACCATGAAGTTTTGGAAAGGACTGGCCAGTGCGCTGGCCAGAAGGGGAAGAACGAAATGAACGAATGAATGGCAAGAATGACGGAGGGATTTTCCAATGACAAATGAAATTTTTCTAAATGATTGAAGGAATGGATGGTCGATGAACGAACGAACGAACGAATGACTCCGCATCCTTTAATGAATGTGTTATTCTTGCTTTATATCGTAAATGTTATTTGGATTACTTGTTATTTACGTGCTAATGTCCTTGTTTAATTGCTTAGTTGAGTATATAAGAACCTCGCTGGGGCTTTTAGCTCATTCCACGTCTTTTGTTTCCTTAACAGGGGTTGCGAGCAAGGGGCGAGAGACCTGTATAGTATAGTTTAGCCTTTTGTATTGTTTTGGCTTTTGCTTTCGTTCTAGTGCTTGGAGAAGGTTGAGCATATTGGGAATGCGGAGCTTGTGTATATATTTGGGACTATGTAATTGGTGAGTTTGGGATAAATGTAAGTATATGTTTCAAGTCTGGGTTTCGTTTCCGCTTATTCTCGAGGCTTTATCTTACTTTCTTTGATGTGAGTGAACGAGTCCTGGCGAGAGCTGGGCAGGCGGTCCGCCGAACCCTTTGGTTCGCCTTAGGGTAAGGTGGGGCTGTCACATTTTCTCCTCTTTTGTTCTTTCTTTTCTTGTTTTTCTCCACTGCCAAAGCTCGCCTCGCAACCTCCCTTTCTCTCTTCAGCCGTCACTCCCTTTCTTTTCCTTCCTTGGCGTCTTTTCTTTCCTCCTCAGCCCGAAACCTTGTTTCTTGCTGTTCCAGTTTTCTTTTTTTCCTCCCCCGATCCTCTCTTGCTTTTTCCTTTTTGCCTCTCTTTCTTACTCAACCCTTCTCTCAGTTTCCTCTTCCCTCTTTTCTTGCCCGTAGCCTCCTCTTTTCCTCCTTCGGTTGCTTCCCTTTTTCCTACAACCCCAGCCGCCAAGCCTCTCCCTTTTTTTTTCTCCCTAGAATCTTCCCCTCCTTCTGGTTTCTTCCCCCGTAGCCCCTTTCTTGCCTTTTTTCCTTGCTTTTGTTTCCCGTTCCAGTCAACCCTCCTTCAACCCTAGCCGCCAGCTCTTTCCTTTTTATTTTCTTTTGTTTCTTTTTTTCCTTCCAATTTTCCTAAGCTTTCAAGTGTCTTGGCCACCTTATCATCTAGATGATGTGGTATCAAAGAAATAAAGAAACACTTGTCCATTGTCTCCCCTAACACACTTGTCAACCATGCATTCCCTCCACTTGGTCCTATTGCATGTGTGCCACATATTTTTTATTTTTGTATTTTTCTTTTCAAAATCAATTTTTGATAAATAAAATGCTAATTTCTAAATACCTTACAAAATGTCATTTTATTTAGAAAAAAAAGAAACTGAGTTTGAAAAAGATAAAAATGGATTTTCATTGAGAATTTTCTTCTTCTTCTTTTTATAAATTTGATAATAATAATAATAATAATAATAATGTTTTTAAAAAGAATGATGAACCTAATTTGCTACTACCAATTTAATCAACTAAAATAAAGTAAAATAAAATAAAATAAAACAAATAATAAAAAATAAAGCTAAATTTTAACTAAATCAAATCGAAATTTTGGTGTCTACAGATGCCATGAGATTTTTTGGGCAATAATACCTTTAGAACCTATACCTTCAACATACTCCTCAGGGGGGTTATCAATGAGTTGTTAAGGCTCACCTCTTGAGGTTCAAGATTAGCTCCAAAGATACTATCATGTGAAATGGACATTTCTTCATTGAAACTCAAATTAGATTCATCATTTTAATCAAAATATAATCCATTATCACATACAACATTCGCACCATTCATAGTAAGGTCAACTTGCATATTATTAAAAGATATAACTTTACACAAATCATGCAATTGATCGTGAATTCGACCCAAGTGAGAAGCTAATTCATCTAACCTTTCTTCAATCCTATCGAAACGGTCGGAAATTGTATTAGCTAGCTTTTCTATGACTAAATCAAATTGATTAGAAACATTTTCTACAGCTAGCTCCCAAAATGCATTAGGATAATTAGCTAATGGTTCATTTTCTAATTCCCATGGTAGAGGTGCATTAGCTAATCTTTCTATTGCCAATTTTCAAGATGGTTTTGATTCATATTGGAACACATTCGAGTTGGTAATCATATAAATAAGGTGAAGCACTATTAGCACATTGATTATCCGAACCATAAGCATAAGAATTGCCCCAAATAGAACCATATTGATCAAGATAAGGATTGCAATGCCCAAATTCATCAAAATAATCCACATTTGTACTTGCATACATGTATAAGTAGCATGATATCCTCCACACAAGTCACAAATCATATGATTAGAATTAAAAGTATTAACATTCCTCTTTTGCTCAATTTCATGCATAATGGTGTCCAATTGAACTTTTAACGTTATAACATCAATTTTAGCTTTTAAACTCCTTCAACCATCTTCAAATGACATACCTTTGGTAATTTCTTGGTTACCTCTATTCCAATGAGCTTTGCACATAGTAGCCATTCATTACCAACTTTCACTTCTCATGCATTATTCTCCAGATTGACCTACCCTTCTCATTACCTAAAATTGCCTTTAAAGAACTTAAGAGCAAGATTAGTAAGAATAATACGTGATAAAACACATACACACATTAATCACAAAAAATAAAAAGAAAATAACATTCAAGACTAACTTGGACAAATACAACAACAAAACTTGACTCAATAAATACACAAGAATAATTATTAAAATGTCAAAACTAATAAAGTTGCTCTTCACGCCGATATTGCCACAAATTTTCGGGCAACGGAGCAAAAAAACTTGACGGATTTTTTATATGTGTACAAGTTTAAATCCAATTTATAACCCATTTTGACTGCAAAGTATACTGGTCAACTAGTAATTTAGGACATATATCGGGTTGATCCCACGAGAAAGATTGGATAATGATCAGCACTACTAAAGCTTCTCTATTATTTAGACGATCAATGAATTAAAAGAAATAAAACTATGCTAAACTTATGCAAGAAAATACAAATGAAAACTCCTTAGGTTATGGTATTCCTAACTACTCATTGCAAGTACTATTTTTGGATCAGCGTAATTTTCTTATGCTTATGAAGCCTACTTTCATAGTAAATCAACTATACTTATAACTAATCCATACCTACTCCCGTGATTATGAAATTAGTTACAAGTTCATATCTTCTATGAAATTATATGAAATTAATCACTAAGGCCACAAAGGTTCACCTTTACTCTCGTGAGTGTACTCCCTAGGTTTAGCACTTCTTGAACTAGTGTTAAATCTCAATTTTCATTGAAGAAGCAACACTTTAGATAATCACAATTAATGGTACCAAGTTAATCATGATTTAAAGTGCTAAATAACTTACTCAAAATAATAGCATCAAATAGCCAAATAATAAACACTAACAATCATAGAAATTTCAACCAAACTCAAGGCATAAACTTTAGAAACACATTATAAACATAGAATCCAAACTTGCATATTAATTAAACAATAGAATCAAGTACAAAAGATAAAGAGTTAGGAAAGAAATGTAACTCATCTACTCCATCTTCATCTCCTTCTTCATCTTTGCCTAACTAATAAATAAGAAAGATAAATTAACTAGCTAGACTAACCTATACTATGCTAACCTAACACTAAGAAAATATAAGAACTACATTTTAGTGGTATTTCTTGCACTCTCCAAGCTCTCTTGAATCTTGCAACTCCATGGCTATTTATAGATGAATTTAGTCAAGAAATGAGGCTTCAAATATCACTTTTACAGCTGCAAAGTGGTTGTCACACGTCCATTAATAGCTGTGAATTATTGGAGAATGAAACAAGTTGTGAAAGTGGAGAGCAGCCATTTCTGACTAGTATCCGGCCAAGAATCCGTCCAGAATCCAGCCGAATTGTTGGGCGGATTTCTCCCCTGCCTTTCTTTGCAAAATCTGTTCAGTCTTCAAGATCATTCCAATTTTGCATCAATTTCAACTGAACTTTTCTCAATGCTAGAAACTGAATTAACTCTTGCACAAAACATAAAACTTGTAGCCCTTTGAGTTATCTTTCCAATGGATCAAGAATCACCTCATTTGAATTTGTGTAGGTTGAGAAATGACTGAAATACCCTTTACTACTCAATGCCTTGTTTCAGTTTCGACCATAGAAATTGGCTACTATAATTCGACTTTTTGACCTAGAAAACCTTTAAACTGGATTTTGATGTCTTCACAAGAATTGTAGACCTATCTCTTATCTTTAAAATGGTTCAAGGATCATCTTAATCCAATCATTGTAGCTCAAGTTATAGCTGAAATACTAATATGTCAAAGCTGTCAACTTTTCTTTTTCATCCAAATGAACTCTATTTCCAACATATAAAAATTATGGACAAAATGCAAGTAAAAAGGGGACATAAACCTCATTTAATCACTTAAGAGCATTTTAAACAAATTATAGTCAAAATAATCCATTTTCTTCCTATAATATGACTAAAAATAACATAAAATTTCATTCAAAAATAGTTTAAATTAGGCACTTATCAATAAAGTCACTTATATTGAGGATATAGTTTCTGCCATCTTCCTTGTCATTTTTCCCCCCCTACGTATTTGTTTAGCATGATTGTCCCTTTCTTCATATGTCATTGAATTGGTGTCCATCATTTTTAGATTGCTTGCAGTTTAGAACCAGGCGGCTTTCATCAGGTTCAAATAGAACATCACTTTCTTTGCCCATCTTTTGAAGTGTTGGACACTAAAGCAAAATGGTTTATTAAGATCATTAGATCCAATTGTGCTAGTGTTTGCAACATTGCTTGTTGCCTCCATGGTCCTCAGGATCATCTTAAATTGTCATTCCTTGAGAATTCAATATCCATGACCAACTTGCAAAACAAAGGTTAAAGAAAGAAACAAATAAAGTAATTTTGGTTAGGTGAGGCACGGACTAGGCCATTCTCTTAAGATGATTTGCACTCTTTTAGGGATTATGAGCGATGAGAAGGTGGCGGCATGATGCCTATAGGATAAAACAACCCAACCTTCACTATTACTTCTAATAAACCTACACAATTTAGAGAAGTTAAAACTTTTCTCAACACCTAACTAATACCCAATATAGTAGTGAGAGGAAGAGAAGTAGAAGATAGAAGATAGTTTTTGGATAGCAAAGTGTATATTACTTGGTGGATTGGAACCTCTATTTATGGGCTGAGAAATTAGGAGTATTAAAATAACAACATTAAGTGGAATAATAACCTCATATTTTTAGCTACAAATTAAAAAGGTCTAGTTACATAGGTTACACAATTCAAGACATAAATCTTATTTTAAAGACATAAGTTATACTTTTGAATGGTTGAATTTATAACTAAAAATTCATTAAAGAATTTGTAATTTATTGTATTTGAATTCATAATAAACATGTGATATTGGTACTAAAATATCCAACAATTGTTGAAGTGCGTAGTACAAATGAAGAACAAATGCATGCTAAAAGTGCAGAAAAATACTAAAGGAAGATTTCATTGAAGAATTTAGAAGAATTAAAAACTTTTGAAGCATGGTTTAATCACTATCGTCAAGATTTTAATTGCCTTCACTATACTTAATATTTGCTATAGAAAAACAATTTGCCCCTAGGATACAACAATAGGAAAGGAAATTTTTTAGCAAATGACAAGTTTCCTTTAACAAGAAAAGATCAAATGACAAAAGTTTGTTTGATTCCTTTGAAACTTGTTAGTTTATAGCAAAAGAGTATCTCTCAAGACTATACAATGTTCAGAGAATAATCTGAGGGTTTTGTGCAAAACCCCCAATTTGTTCTGGAATGGGAGAAGCCCGATTTTTCAGAAATGATTCCAAAATGTGCATTCCAATAGGTTTAACCCCAAGCAACAAATAAGGGAATTATTCCATTCCGTGATTCCCAAACCCTTCAACCAAGCGGTCCCTAAAACAATTTGCCCCTAGGATACAACAATAGGAAAGGAAATTTGTTAGCAAATGACAAGTTTCCTTTAACAAGAAAAGATCAAATGACAAAAGTTTGTTTGATTCCTTTGAACTTGTTAGTTTATAGCAAAAGAGTATCTCTCAAGACTACACAATGTTCAGATATAATCTTTCAGGTTTTAGGCATCATAAGTTGCAACAAAGCGATACAAGCCATGAAAAGATGCCACAAAATAGTTTAGAAAATCTTACCATTGTGATGGATCCGTGGATGTATCCATGCGATATCCATCCGTGGATCCTGGCTAGAATTGCCTGTTAAATAGGGATTTCAACAAATCTATAGATGGATTGGATCTATTTGCGTATCCTGTGCATAGAATGCTAAGTTGCTTCTAGATAGAATCTAGCCTTTGAATCCTTGGCATGCACACAACAATCTGTTATAGTTAAAAATCACTATATTTTAATAAGTCTCATTTCCATTCATTTCACAAACTACTCTAACAATCAGTGGCAGATTGGGTGAGGATGGGCAATTGCCCACCTCAATTTTCCAAATGCTGAAGAATAGGCATGTGCAAGTTCTACAAAATGTAAAGTTTTTCTCACAATTGCACCTCCTCAATTTTAATAATTATTATTGTCCCTTGAAATTGCCCCTCCCCCCATACTTTTTAAAAACTCCCATGTTCCCTAATTTTGTCCCCTAAGCAATCAATTTCTTTTATATATCTTACCTATGGTGTAATTATGTTAGAGTTATGTAAACACAAAATTGAATACTACATGAATAAGAAATAACTAAAAGTTTAAACCAAAAAATTTAAAATTAATTTGCAGTTATAAGATAACTTTCTCTTTGCATGATAATAATAATAATATCATTTTAGGGCTCAAGCGAAAATAATATCATTTTAGGAGTATAATATAGCCCTTGCAAAACTATAGGTCTTGACTTCGCCCGACAAGTGTCGAGCTTGTTCAATAATAAATTCTTATTCAGGAAAAATGAAAATTTGTGCATAATGATAAGTAGGGTCGTCTCCACAGGGATTGGAGAAAATTCGTTTCTTTCCAAGTAAGAACTAAAGGGGGGGTTTTGGAAAATTGAAATTAAACTTAAACAAAATACTGAAATAAGAACTGACAAATAAAAGAAGAATTAAATTAAATCAACAATACACAAGCTCTAGCCAAGGAAATAATTTCGAAAGTGGTTCCAACAACTGATCATTGATGCAATAATTATTTCATCTATTCGTTAATAAACGGGTTATAATTACCAAACAAGCGATGACAACTAATTTTTCCTTATCATCTTGATAGTTAAGCTATGCCCGTTAACTACTTCTCTAATAAAAAATAACCCTACGTAAACCCGTAGGAATTTAATTTCTTGACTGCGTTAGAAACTAGAAAAGCCCTGTTCTAATCGATAAACTCACTACCAGAGTTTATTTAAACTAGATCATATGTTTCCGTATCATGAAACCAATCATGCTAGTCACCACTAATTTAAAATAATTAAACAATTACGGATTTAACTCTCTTAATTGGCACTAGTTTTGTTAAGTTGAATTAAATATCGAGCTCTTGATATTCAAACAACAAAATAACCATGAGAAATTAAATTAAAAAAACCATACGAATATTAAGTAATAAAGAAATTAATAAAAACAATTAGATCTCGTAGATGTAAATGAACAAAATCCTTTGTTATTTCTCGCTAGAAAAGAGAGCTACGCATGACCAATTGGAACAATTCACACAATTTTCTCAAAACCAGTCGCAAAAGTCTTTGATAAAAGAAAGCCTAAAGAAATAAAGGCCAAGAGAAAAGCCAAGCGGCTCATCTTCTTGTGACAGCCCCACCTTCCATTAGGGCATACCCCAAAGGTTAGCGGACTGCCTGCCCAACTCTCGCTAGAACTACTGAGCCAAAATTCACATTTACCACACCAAAATGATCAATTTAACTTCAAATAATCAATCCATATTATATACAATGGAGTCTCTAATGATTCAACTTAAAGTACAAGCCCAGAGTATCCAAAATTATACAAATACAAGTGAGGTTTACTAATACAGAGGAGCTTAAACAAAACAAACTATAACTAGCTCAACTCTTTCCTCAAAATTCACGCTCCCAAAACTTCGCCCCTGTAAGGAAAACAAAGGTAACAGAGTGAGATTTCGCCCAATGAGGTAACAAAAGGGTCACGCAGTCAGAATCACACAATTACAATTTTTAATCGATCACATTTAGGCATCAAATAAAGATATAAGTAAACACCCCCACTTTTCCTATTGCAAGTGCTCAGAAGTTCGGGTTTAGTGAGGTTTGGATAGATATGGTTTGGAGGCTGATTTCGAATGTTTGGTTCTCAGTTATGGTTAATGGTATGCCCGAAGATTTTTTTAAATCTAGTCGGGGCATTCGCCAAGGGGATCCACTCTCGCCATCTCTCTTTGTCATAGGTGCTGAAGTCTTGTCTAGGCTATTAAATTTCTTGATTGGGCAACGAGGTTTTGTGCCTTTCAAGGTTCCACTATGGTGCCCGGTTGTTACCCATTTAGCCTATGCGGATGATGTTATTATTTTTTCTAGTGGAATGAAGAAGTCGTTACAGCTGATTATGAAGGCACTAGAAGATTATGAGATGATATCGGGACAGAAGGTCAATCATAGTAAGAGTTGTTTTTTGTCTCATGCTAATATCTTGGGTGTGCGAAGGCGTATTATTGCACAAACCACTGGTTTTCACACACAGTCCTTTCCAGTAAAGTATCTTGGGTGTCCACTATACTCTGGGAGACGGAAGAAGAGCTACTTTTCGGCTGTATGTACTTCAGTGGTTAAAAGGGGTGCTCGCGTGGAAAGAGTGTCACGACCCCACCTCTCCCTAAGAGGAACCAAAGGGTTCGGCGGACCGCCTGCCCAGTTCTCGCCGGGACTCACTACAATCCTTACATGAGAAACAGACCAATTTTCAATGATTACATCTAAATATGCCAAAAGAATAACACGACTATAATATTTCATTTGTACAAGTACATCTAAGGATACAAATCTCAAGTCAACTACATCGAGTTCCAAATCTTACAATTTCCCCAAAGGTCAGTTACCAAATGCCAAACTATACAAAAGACTAGCCTTCACTAGTATCTTCCAATCACTTCCTTCACGTCACTCCCCTGTTAAGGAATAACAAATAGAATGGGATGAACTAACGCTCAGTGAGGCCAAGAAAAAAAAAACATGCAAGCACGTAATAGAGCAAGTAGAAGACCATGAGAGAAAATCGAGATAATAATAACTAGAAATTTCAAGTAATTGACATTTCAAATAAGGAAAGTAAACAAAAACAATTCAAGGATACAGTAACTCTCAGGAGTTAAATTCCATTTACTTTCCCCATCCATAATTTCACCCTCTCGGATTCGTAACCAAACACGCACGGTTTGGACGATACTACTCGAGTATGCCAAGTAAGACCTTAAAAGATCAAACTATAATATTTCTCATGGTTCACCAAACTTCTCGACCAAACTCTTCCCGGCTCGAGTTACAAGGTTGGCCAATGGGTTGGGGTGCCCTCCAGAAGTATAAGTGGTCGATGAGACAACGCTCCAATCGACTTAAAATTGTTTATGGTTCGTAGTCGACATAAGAGGTACCTCCCACCCGAATTGGTGTGGTACATACTATCACTTAAAGAACTGGGTCGATGAGACCTTGCTCCAATCGACTTAGTATTGTTTAGGGTTCTAAGTCGACATGAAAGGTACCTCCCACCCGAATTGGTGTGGTACATGCTATCGCTTAAAGAACCGATTATAGCACTGAGACGGTATGAGAGGCATCTCCCACCTGAACAGGGTGTGGTACATGCATCCGCTCAGAGCTCACAAGTTAAACATATTCATGTACAATTACCAAACATATGTATTCATGTAACAAGTATCACATAATTAAAAGAGAGAGAGGACGAGGGCGATGAAGTACACTCTTGCCTCGGCAAGTTTACGTATTATGTATAACACTTGTACAATTTACATTTCAATCACATAAGCATTTAACATGCACTTGACCACTAGCCAAGGGCAAAATAAGAGTGAAGCGAGAAGTCAAACGAGCTCTTCGAAGTCCTTGTGACCACCTGAGACATATACAATCATAGTTACCTAGGTGCTCGACCAAAGTTAAAAGAAATACATTTTCTCACTACTCACTCTCAAGGTCACAAGTTCGACCTAAATTAAAGAAGGTTTCTAGCTAAATCGTTAAAATAATGCTCAAGAGAGCTCGAAGGTGGTTTTTGATTCAAGTCGTGGTAAGTAATCTCATATCCAAGAGAAAGTACCATTTTCACTTTCAACACGAAAATCGAGGAAAAGGGGCAAATGATTTTCATTTCCCAAAACTTTAAGTCTCATGTCCAAACCTTAAAAGGCGAAGAGCATGCACATTATCGAAACTAATGGAGTTAAACTCATTTAAAACTCCACTCATTTTCATAGAAAAATTATCAAAGTTAAGGTTCCAAGGTTCAAGTATGAAACTAGTGAAATTCACCAAGAATTATTCTAGTCAAAAGCTTCCTTTTTTGGGTTTCAAACTCGTGGAAATTGAGGCCATAAGAATAGCGTTGAAATCTATAATTCCAGTATGAAGAGAAGTGTTATAAACAAGGGAAGTTATAGAGTCAAGAAGAATCACAAAAAGGAGATTAATTCTTTGGAAACTAAGATTCGAAATGAAAGTTTAAATTTCAAAAAGATCTCATATTAAACCATGAAACTACACTTAAAATAGTCCAACAATTGCAAAGGAAGGTGGAAAGTTCTTAAAAGAGCAATTTGGTTGAAAACACAAAATTTCCAGCTTAGAGTGACACTATTTGGAAATATCGTATCTCGAGTTCCGTAAGTCCAAAAATTGAAAAACTTTATACCGTTGGAAACTAGACTCAAAGCACTAAAACTTTCTAGAAGACTCTTTTCTCAGACTCCAATTTGAAGTCATTCAAAATTTAGCTCAAATTCACTGTTCTAGACAGGACAGAGCAAAACAAGCTTGTAAATTCAGTAAAGTTTGGAAATTCGGCAAAATTCGTAGAAATGGAATCAGCCTTTGAAATTCGTAACAAAATAAGAGTTTTAAACAAGGTTTTAAACACAACAAACATAACTAAATTCAGAGTTTCTAGCATCAAGATATAACATCTTAAAGTCGGTTAATTTTCACTACTTGAACAGTGAATTTCCAGATTTGAAGAGCAATTTTGGGGTATCATTTGGATATCGAAATGGTCTTGAAATTACACCAAATTTGGTACTCTTAAACTTCCATATGTGGAATACCTCTCTATCAAATTTTACACAAAAAATCACGTGGGAAGGATGTTAAAAAAAAGACCAAAGTTCGTGAAATTTTCAAAGCAAATCTGCCAACCCACTCTTTCTTTCTTTCCAAAGGTTTTTGTCCAATGAAATCAATCCCAATTCACTCCATTTTTGAAACCAAGGTTCTAGAAACATTTGATAAGCAATTTATGGGTAATTGACATCAAAATTTTCGAAACAAAACAACCCTGACCATACGGCTAGCAAGAAGGGAAAAAACTTTCCAGTTTCCAGCTTTGTTGCACTTTCGAAATCAGACCACATCTCACTCAATACAAGCTCAAATTAAGAATGGTTTACAGCATTGTAACTTGGTTCAAAATGCTACATTTCATCAGAAAGGGTCGTTTCCAAAATCAGTTCACAAGTGAGAGAAAATCGAGCTACAAGATACAGCTTCTCCATTTCCCTCGGTCAGAAAGTCACAACAGGGCAGTTAACTTTGCCGAATCACTACGGTTCACTCAGTTCGAACTAGCAAGTGATTTTTGTACTGTTGGAAAGCTATGAATGTCTAGTTTTGAAGGCCACTAACGGCACTCAATTTCGACTTTTTACAGAGAGATAAGTTCGAACAAAGAGGTGCTGTCCGGACATCTACAACACGGTTTCCAGATTTGGTTCTTTTTCGAAAACTCTAGTTTTGAGCAACCAATTGAAATGATTTTCGCAAGGCAATTTGTACACATAATATACAACATATATCACGCAATTTCACAGTCAAATAACTATCAAAATTTCGGAACAACCACTGACCAACAAGGACAGAATTTCGGCCAGCTCTTTGCACCATTACCTTCGATGTTTCCTTCACTTTCTAACCAATATCATCTCATACAACACATAAACAACATCAATCAACCAATTGCACCTCAAGCCAGCTACCTATAATCCACCTCAAGGCCGCTAGCCTAAAGATCAAGGCAAGAAATGAAACACCTCAAGTCCTCTAGCCTATTTCTTGCTTAGGGTTTCAAACCCATGCCAAATAACCATAAAACTTGGATTAAATGGAAAGATTAGAAGAGTTAAAGGTTACCTCTTGAACCCTTGTAGAAACCAGAATTTTTCACCCAAAAACTCTCCAAGAAACACCACAAGAGGTTGCCTTTCTTCAAGCTAAGGTGAATCTCCAAGAACTAGAAGACTAGATGAAGTTTTGGAGCAAGTTTGAAGTGAGAAGATTGAAGCTTTTTTCCTCCCCTTTTCCTTGAGAGAGTCGGCCGACCAAGAGAGAGAAGAGAGAGTGTTTGGTTGTGTGAATCTTCCCTTGGAAGATTGGAGGGAAAAAGGAAATAAAAGCTAGCCAAAGTCAACTTTGAATAGTGCTCAAATAGTGTCCCGTACTACCACTTTTCTCTCTTGTTTGTTTCACTTGTGCACTAATCCTCAAATGTAATTCCTTTAACACTGTAATTATTCACTCTTAGTAGTTTAGTATAAATTTCTCAAATCTCCACTGTCGCGCCCCATTTTTAAAATAAAGAGTTATAAAAATGAAATTTTTGATTAGTTTTGAGTAAACATGAATTTTTAATAAAGAAATGAATCTTGATTAATTTTTGATTTGAGAAATGAGTTTTTGATTTTTAGGAAATGAATAAAGAAAAATGGGTCTAAATGGGATTAAAAAGTGCGACGATTTTGACCAAAAAATAATAGTTTAAAAAGGGTTTTTAATGAAACAATAGGAGTCGCCACTTGGTATTGAGTTAAGGTGTACCAATTCACCTAAAATGAATTTTGAATAAAAAAAAGTAGAAAAACCCTTTTTAAACGACTCCAAGTTTGCGAAAATCAGAGAAAAGTGTTCGGGAGTCACGTTTGAAGAAAGGATAAAATCCAAGGCACCATTTCAACCTAGCCAAGGCTAGTTGCGTGATTTAGTCAAAGATTTTCTTATTTCAACCTAAGAATTTATCACATTTGGACGTACTACATGAATACAAACCCTAAACCTAATGTATCGGGGTCAACATGTCTCTTCAAATTTTAGCTGGTGCAAATCGCATTAATTACGATGCCCAAAAGTAATTATTTGAAGAGGTCACGAATGTGCAAAATATGAGACTCTAAGAAAAGAAAAGAAAAGAATAATTATACAAATATACATGACCTAGAGGAATGCATCGTAACGGGTGCGGGGGGCTAATATTCATGACTTCGATGTTCCCTTTAATAGAGGGAATACGAGCGTGCTAAGGTTAGAAAGTCAAATTCGTCCATATCCCATATTTGAGAGGTATTTCCTAATCTAATCAAGAAAATGTACTAACCTATCTCTAATTTTTCTTATATGAAATGCAAGTCTAATGTCATGTCTCACACATAGGGTTATATAGAGGGAAATATGAGATAAGGGATATATATAGGGGGAAATATGGAATAAGGGATGTGTATACAAGGGAAATGTCATGCAAAAATGATTAAAACCCTAAAAAGTAGCAAATATGCATGAAAGTGTAGTGAGTGTCACACAAACATGTTGTAACGCGTGGATGGTCCCTAAGGATCTAGCGTTGGACTAGCCCACATCTATAAGTCCTCACTAGCGTTGAACTAGTGGGAAATCGGAACAAAGGGCCACAACTAGCGTTGGACTAGTGTAGAATTGGGAAAGGAGCCACAACTAGCATTGGACTAGTGTGGTGACGTCACACATTAATTATAACTAACTAATCATGTCAAACATAAGAAAAGCATGTAAACACATAATATCACACAAACACATAACACATAATCATGATATCTAGATGCAAAACCCTAAGAAAGCGGATAACACGTAACACATAAGCATGCAAAACACACAAGCAATTAAAGCAAATAAAACCCTAACTATTACACTTGGGCCCTAACTACAATCTAAGGAGGGGAAAGGAATAAAATAAATAAATAAATCCCTAACTATTACATATTCTATCGAGATACAGGTCTTGAACCCCCTAACTATTACAACTTAGCATTTAAATGCCTTTCAAATGATCAAAATTGAACTAAAATAAATATACAAAATTAAAACAAATAAAGCGAATAAATAAATAAATGAAATGAAAACATTCAAAAGGCATGCAATTAAACATATAAAGTCACATAGGGTCAAGTAAAAATCAAAATAAGGGATAGAGTGTACCTCCCTTGAATTGGTGCCATAATGAATTGAAATTACTTATTTACCCTCCAAAAAAAACAAAGAAAAAGTCAAGGCATCACTTTAATTAACAAATAATTACATGAAATGGAAACAAACACGAAATTAAATCAATTAAAGTATTTACACAAAAAGAACAACCCATATTCAAGAAATTAAAACAAACAAGGGCCTAATTGAACAATTATAAAAGTTTTAGGGACCAAATCCCTATTATTACAAATGTTAAAGTTAAAATTAAAGAACACTAAAATAAAAGGACCAAATTGTAATTAAAATAAAGGACCTAATAGAAAGAAAATCAAAGTTTTTAGGGCCATAGTTGAATTTAAGAAAAGTTGAAGGGTTTAAACAGAATTTCTAAAAAATGTTCAAGCAACTCAGTCGAATACTTCATCTTCTTCGCTGATTTCTGAGTTTTCACCTGAACATCTCAAGTCATCCGAAAGATTCATACCATAACAAAGAGCAAACCAACTCTAGGCACTAAATGTCAAGAAAGGGAAGAACAATCAGACCTTGATATACAAAATACGAACAAACAGCCAAAACACACGAAATAGAAGGAAAAGAAAGCAAAAAAAATCGCAAATTGCCTTTGTCATGCCTGCAAAAATTTTCCAGATTTGTTTTCTTGGGTTCAAGCTTTCGCAGAGACCATTTATCAAACAGGTCCGGGGCCTTAAACAAAATCGAATTAATCCCTCAATTCGTGCAGTAGCAACCCCAAAATCTACAGCATCCCAATCAAATTTCTCACACACAACAGAAATTATCGCTTCACATGGATGCCGAGACACTAGAAAAGGATAAAATTACGGGTTTCAATCGGGCATTTCATCGAACAGCAAATGGACATTAAAATTTCACCGAATTGTTTGCTCAATTGAAGTTATAACTAGCCCCAAAAAATTATCAGAAACAAAGAAATTCAACCCAATCAACGTATGCAGCATGTGTATTCAAAAATTGAGGCCAATTAACATGAGAATCGCACTAAATGAAGCCACGGAAGACCCATTTCAAAAGCTGGACAAGAACTGAAATTTTTAAAGAGAAAAAAAAACTTACAGTGCTCTTGTTCGGTGAAGATTCGCAGGTGGTAATGGAAAAATTCCAGAACTGGCAACAATCTTCAATCCACCTGCCAAGTCTTTTCTTTTTCTTTCCTTCTTGCCCGAAATTCTTCCTGAATTTCTCCCTTCTTGCTCTGTTTTTCTTCAATTTTTCCTTCACTTTGCCGAAGCCTTTCTCCTCTGGCTCTCTCTCTCATTTTGATTCACTCGAAAACTCCCCCAATTTTCCATATTTTTCCCCCTGCTCTTGCTCTCCTTTTCTTCTTTTTTGTTTTTTTCTTTCTCCTTTGGCCGAAGCCCTTCCCCTATTTTTGTTTCTTGTTGCTCTGTTTTTTCTTTCTCTCTGGTTCTTTTTTCTTGCCCAGCCGAAGCCCCCCTCTGTTTTTCCTTCCTAGCTCCCCCTTTTCTTTCAATCCCTTTTCCCCTGCGTTGCTCCTTAGCTACCTTGCTTTCTCTTCAATCCGCCCCCTTTTCTTGTCCTCCCCTTGCTCTCCTTTTTTTCTCAGCCGCAAGCCTTCCCTTTGCTTCTCCCTTCTCACTCTGTCTTTTTTCCAATTCCCCTTTTTTCTTAGCTAGCCTTTTCTTCTTCTTTTTTTCATTTTTTCTCTCAAATTTCCTTAAGCCTCCATGTGTCCCCAACACCTCACCTTCTAGGTATTGTGTTGCCCAAAAACTAAAGGGACACTTGTCCCTATTGCATGTATGCCACTTGGCCCTATTGGTATTGCATTGTGCCACATATTATCTTGTATTTTGTATTTTTTTTTTGCTAATTTCCAATGTCCTTTTATATATAAAAACTGAGTTTGAAAAAAGGATAAAAAAATTGGATCTTTATTAAGAATTTTTGCAACCTTAAATAAATTAAAATAGAATAGTAAAAATGAAAACAAGAATAAATAGTAATAATAAAATAAAAATAAAGCTAAAAGAATAAAACTAAAATTGAATTAAATAACACATAAAGCTAACCTTAAATTAAATAAATAAGCTAAAATTAAATTAAAGAAATAAATAAAACTAAAATTGAATTAATCAAATAAATAAAGCTTAAAATTGAATTAATGAAATTTTGGTGTCTACATCCACTTAGCCGTTTCGACGCGAAATATGCGAACTTCCGATTCGCGCGCGATAAAGCGAAATTTAAAAGCAATTCATGTAACGATAATATAATTAACTAATACTAGGGTAAATTTTAAGAATAAAAACATGAGTTCTCAAATCCTCTCCCCCTTAAGAGAATTTCATCCACGAAATTCATATTTTGATCTAGGAACAAACTCTGGATATTTCTTCTGGATCTCCTCTTCTACTTCTTAAGTCGCTTCCCCCATTTCATGATTTCTCCATAAGGCCTTCACTAGTGGGTTTGCTTGTATCTTAGCTCATTCATTTTTCGATCAGAAATCTTTACCGGTCTTTCTTTATATAACAATTCTCATCAAGTCCTATTTCTCCCATTCAAAATTCACACTTATTGACCTTAACAAAAGTTGGTGCTCTCTCGAAATTTTCAAAATTATTCTCAGGTGTCGTTCATGATCTTATCACAGATCTAAATGTGTGGAATAATAATTAAATATATATATAAGCCGTAAAATCAATTAAAACAAAGTAGATTTTCCATATATTGTAAAAGATCGTAATAGTTACATTGAGTTAGGATAACTTCATCAAATTATTCCAAAAGAAAGGGGAAACAACAAGATCATAGCGAAACGTGCTAAGTCGCAATATACAAAACAACAAAAGGATATCGTCCTCTATACAAAATTACAACCTCTAAAAGTGCCAATCTAACTTAGAGTAAAACTACAACCTCTGTCTCTCGAGTGGAGTCAAAACCATCCCCGCTCGTAAAACTTCCAATACTTGGATCTCTCTTACTATTATTAGCATTAATCACTCCTTCTGACACTCGACTGCTTTGCGGTGGATTTAACAGGATGTTGAGAATTTTCTCCTCCCTTAGAAGCTCTAGGGCAATTCGAAAACTTATACTCGGTACTACCGCACCTTAGACATTTTCCTTGCTTTCTCCAGCACTCGACCTCAGTGTGATTAATCTTGCCACAGTACCCACAAGTTACGTGAAGAGTCACGGCTTGACCAGTTTGAGAATTCCCTTTTTGTTGACCTCGCCTACTCTGATTTCCTTTTGGCGAGGTTTTGCTTGATGGAGTTTCTCCGGATTTTTCAGGCATCTTCACTCCTCCAGCCCCTTTTCCCATTTTAAGGGGTTGGGTAGACTTCTCAGACTATTCAGAGTTATCCCTTGGGTTACCTCTCTTTCTAGCATGAAAAATTTTAGATTGAGATTTAGTATTCTCTACCCTCTGTGCCTTATCCAAGTCATCCGTGAAAGTGGTGATTTGGGCAGCTGTTAGAGATTCTTGAATTTCTACATTTAACCCCTGAATAAACCTCCTTATCCTTTTCCATTCCGTAACCACAAGCTCAGGGGCAAAATTGGAAAGTTTAGTGAACCGCTCCTCATATTCGACCACATTTAGTAACTCTTGTTTCAACTTAATAAAATCATCCTCCCTCCTCTCTTATATTATAGGCGGAAGGAATTTGACATTGAACTCCCTCTCAAAGTTGGCCCAAGTCCAAGGGGTTTGTTCTCTTTTCCACTTCGCCCTTACAAAATTCCACCATGAGCGTGCCGCTCCCTCAAACTGGAAAACGGCAAAATCCACTTGTCTTTTCTCGGCATAATCTAAAACAGCAAAAATATCTACCATCCTTTCAAACCAATTTTCTGCCAACTTAGGATCAGACCCTCCATGAAACCTAGGTGGAGCGAACTTCAAGAATTGTTCTAAGACTCTATCCTCACCTCTATCCTGAACCCCAAGTTGGTTATTAGGTCCTGGACCTTCTTGCTCTACTAATCGCTCTAAAATATCCGTCATGCGGTTGATGGCAGTAGCCACTTGGTCACCCTTTTCATTTCTAGGATTTTGGTTCGGTCTAGTCACGGATCCCTCACCTCTCTCGGGAGTGCGGGGTTGCCGAAACCCACGCCCACGCCTCCGTCCACATCCTCGCCGATCCATTTAACAAGATTCTAAATGCATAATAAAAGGGAAAATATAAGCATATAAATTGAAAATTATGTACACATTGCAAGAACACTTTAAATCAAAGCGTAGATATTTACGTAAGTTAGAAGTCATATCACATGTCAAGGTGCATACAACGAGTTAATAGTATCAAATATAGGACATAGGCAACTAAGTGCCACAAAATATAGGAGTACATGCAGGCAAAATACAAAAGGCCTCACGGCGTGCACCACCACTACTATCCTAGGTAGAATCAAAAGAAGGAAAACCATAAGCCTAGTTAGGGACAAAACTAGAAGAATCCATGATACCAAGTCACATCATTCGAATGATTATAAAATCCAAATTCCATCCAAAAGCCTAAGTTACTTTCTAAATTCTTAACCTAAAACTTCCAATGAATACAAGTTTTTCCTCCCTAAATTCAAGGTGAAAGTTCTTATACAGGCTAGGGTAATAAGTCAAATCAAAAGGAATGCAAAAGATGTCTCATTTTCAAGTTCAAAGTGGGGTCCACAAGACATTAAATCATAGATGTATAAGGATTTAACTCCAACAAAATAAAACATGAGCATTCAACATCACTCTAATTAAACGCAAACACTTTAATATTACTCGCTAAAACATCAAGTACCAAGGTCACATTGCATTTAATACACAATAAAATCCCACAATCCAGTATCCTAAACTTTTAGCTTAAGATACACTACAAAGATCTGAAACCTAAACTCTGATACCAACTGTGACGACCCCACCTCCCCCTAAGGCGAACCAAAGGGTTTGACGAACCGCCTGCCCAACTCTCGCCGGGACTCACTACAATCCTTACATGAGAAACAGACCAATTTCCAATGATTACATCTAAATATGTCAAAAGAATAACACGACTATAATATTTTAGTTGTACAAGTACATCCAAGGATACAAATCTCAAGTCAACAACATCGAGTTCCAAATCTTACAATTTCCCCAAAAGTCAGTTACCAAATACCAAACTATACAAAAGACTAGCCTTCACAAGTATCTTCCAATCACTTCCTTCACGTCACTCCCTTGTTAAGGAATAACAAATGGAATGGGATAAACTAATGCTCAGTGAGGCCAAGAAAAAAAAACATGCAAGCACGTAATAGAGCAAGTAGAAGAGCATGAGAGAAAATCGCGATAATAATAACTAGAAATTTCAAGTAATTGACATTTCAAGTAAGAAAAGTAAACAGAAACAATTCAAGGATACTGTAGCTTTCAGGAGCTAAATTCCACTTACTTTCCCCATCCATCATTTCACCCTCTCGGATTCGTAACCAAACACGCACGGTGTGGGCGATACTACTCGAGTATGCCAAACAAGACCTTAAAAGATCAAACTATAATTTTTCCCATGGTTCACCAAACTTCTCGACCAAACTCTTATCGGCTCGAGTTACAAGGTTGGCCAATGGGTTGGGGTGCCCCCCAGAAGTATAAGTGGTCGATGAGACATCGCTCCAATCGACTTAAAATTGTTTATGGTTCGGAGTCGACATGAGAGGTACCTCCCACCCGAATTGGTGTGGCACATGCTATCTCTTAAAGAACTGGGTCGATGAGACATCACTCCAATCGACTTAGTATTGTTTAGGGTTCTAAGTCGACATGAGAGGTACCTCCCACCCGAATTGGTGTGGTACATGCTATCTCTTAAAGAACTGGGTCGATGAGACATCACTCCAATCGACTTAGTATTGTTTAGGGTTTTAAGTCGACATGAGAGGTACCTCCCACCCGAATTGGTGTGGTACATGCTATCGCTTAAAGAACCGATTATAGTACTGAGACGGCATGAGAGGCACCTCCCACCTGAACAAGGTGTGGTACATGCATCCGCTCAGAGCTCACAAGTTAAACATATTCATGTACAATTACCAAATATATGTATTCATGTAACAAGTATCACATAATTAAAAGAGAGAGAGGCCGAGGGCGATGAAGTATACCCTTGCCTCGGCAAGTTTACGTATTATGTATAACACTTGTACAATTTACATTTCAATCACATAAGCATTTAACATGCACTTGACCACTAGCCAAGGGCAAAATAAGAGTGAAGCGAGAAGTCAAACGAGCTCTTCGAAGTCCTTGTGACCACTTGAGACATATACAATCATAGTTACCTAGGTGCTCGACCAAAGTTAAAAGAAATACATTTTCTCACTACTCACTCTCAAGGTCACAAGTTCGACCTAAATTAAAGAAGGTTTCTAGCTAAATCGTTAAAATAATGCTCAAGAGAGCTCGAAGGTGGTTTTTTATTCAAGTCGTGGTAAGTAATCTCATATCCAAGAGAAAGTACCATTTTCACTTTCAACACGAAAATCGAGGAAAAGGGCAAATGATTTTCATTTCCCAAAACTTTAAGTCTCATGTCCAAACCTTAAAAGGCGAAGAGCATGCACATTATCGAAACTAATGGAGTTAAACTCATTTAAAACTCCACTCATTTTCATAGAAAAATATCAAAGTTAAGGTTCCAAGGTTCAAGTATGAAACTAGTGAAATTCACCAAGAATTATTCTAGTCAAAAGCTTCCTTTTTGGGTTTCAAACTCATGGAAATTGAGGCCATAAGAATAGCGTTGAAATCTATAATTCCAGTCTGAAGAGAAGTGTTATCAACAAGGGAAGTTATAGAGTCAAGAAGAATCACAAAAAGGAGATTAATCCTTTGGAAACTAAGATTCGAAATGAAAGTTTAAATTTCAAAAAGATCTCATATTAAACCATGAAACTACACTTAAAATAGTCCAACAATTGCAAAGGAAGGTGGAAAGTTCTTAAAAGAGCAATTTGGTTGAAAAAAGAAAATTTCCAGCTTAGAGTGACACTATTTGGAAATATCGTATCTCGAGTTCCGTAAGTCCAAAAATTGAAAAATTTATACCGTTGGAAACTAGACTCAAATCACTAAAACTTCCTAGAAGACTCTTTTCTCAGATTCCAATTTGAAGTCATTCAAATTTTAGCTCAAAGTCACTGTTCTAGACAGGACAGAGCAAAACTGGCTTGTAAATTCAGTAAAGTTTGGAAATTCGGCAAAATTCGTAGAAATGGAATCAGCCTTTGAAATTCATAAAAAAATAAGAGTTCTAAACAAGGTTTTAAACACAACAAACATAACTAAATTCAGAGTTTCTAGCATCAAGATATAACATCTTAAAGTCGGTTAATTTTCACTACTTGAACAGTGAATTTCCAGATTTGAAGAGCAATCTTTGGGGTATCATTTGGATATCGAAATGGTCTTGAAATTACACCAAATTTGGTACACTTAAACTTCCATATGTGGACTACCTCTCTATCAAATTTTACACAAAAAATCACGTGGGAAGGATGTTAAAAAAAAGACCAAAGTTCGTGAAATTTTCAAAGCAAATCTGCCAACCCACTCTTTCTTTCTTTCCAAAGGTTTTTGTCCAATGAAATCAATCCCAATTCACTCCATTTTTGAAACCAAGGTTCTAGAAACATTTGATAAGCAATTTATGGGTAATTGACATCAAAATTTTCGAAACAAAACAACCCTGACCATACGGCTAGCAAGAAGGGAAAAACTTTCCAGTTTCCAGCTTTGTTGCACTTTCGAAATCAGACCACATCTCACTCAATACAAGCTCAAATTAAGAATGGTTTACAGCATTGTAACTTGGTTCAAAATGCTACATTTCATCAGAAAGGGTCGTTTCCAAAATCAGTTCACAAGTGAGAGAAAATCGAGCTACAAGATACAGCTTCTCCATTTCCCTCGGTCAGAAAGTCACAACAGGGCAGTCAACTTTCCCGAATCACTACGGTTCACTCAGTTCGAACTAGCAAGTGATTTTTGTACCGTTGGAAAGCTATGAATGTCTAGTTTTGAAGGCCACTAACGGCACTCAATTTCGACTTTTTTACAGAGAGATAAGTTCGAACAAAGAGGCGCTGTCCGGACATCTACAACACGTTTTCCAGATTTGGTTCTTTTTCTAAAACTCTAGTTTTGAGCAACCAATTGAAATGATTTTCTCAAGGCAATTTGTACACATAATATACAACATATATCACACAATTTCACAGTCAAATAACTATCAAAATTTCGGAACAACCACTGACCAACAAGGACAGAATTTCGGCCAGCTCTTTTGCACCATTTACCTTCGATTTTTCCTTCACTTTCTAACCAATATCATCTCATACAACACATAAACAACATCAATCAACCAATTGCACCTCAAGCCAGCTACCTATAATCCACCTCAAGGCCGCTAGCCTAAAGATCAAGGCAAGAAATGAAACACCTCAAGTCCTCTAGCCTATTTCTTGCTTAGGGTTTCAAATCCATGCCAAATTAACCATAAAACTTGGATTAAATGGAAAGATTAGAAGAGTTAAAGGTTACCTCTTGAACCCTTGTAGAAACCAGAATTTTTCACCCAAAAACTCTCCAAGAAACACCACAAGAGGTTGCCTTTCTTCAAGCTAAGGTGAATCTCCAAGAACTAGAAGACTAGATGAAGTTTTGGAGCAAGTTTGAAGTGAGAAGATTGAAGCTTTCTTCCTCCCCTTTTCCTTGAGAGAGTCGGCCGACCAAGAGAGAGAAGAGAGAGTGTTTGGTTGTGTGAATCTTCCCTTGGAAGATTGGAGGGAAAAAGGAAATAAAAGCTAGCCAAAGTCAACTTTGAATAGTGCTCGAATAGTGTCCCGTACTACCACTTTTCTCTCTTGTTTGTTTCATTTGTGCACTAATCCTCAAATGTAATTCCTTTAACACTATAATTATTCACTCTTAGTAGTCTAGTATAAATTTCTCCAAATCTCCACTTAGCCGTTTCGACGCGAAATACGCGAACTTCCAATTCGCGCGCGATAAAGCGAAATTTAAAAGCAATTCATGTAACGATAATATAATTAGCTAATACTAGGGTAAATAATTATAAAAATAATTATTTTAATAATAAAAACATGAGTCCTCACAAAGAGGAATTTTTATCGTATGGCGGCAAATTGGTCTTGATTCGGAGTGTGCTATCTTCTATGCCTATCCATATTCTTGCGGCTTCCAATCCTCCTAAGGGGATATTCCGGATGTTGGAGAATAATTTTGCAAATTTCTTATGGGGTGTTTCAGATTTTGGGCCACGTGTTCACTGGATCAAATGGGATCGACTGTGTAAGCCTTATGGGGAGGGAGGTGTGGGTCTACGGTCGTTACACCACGTTTTTGCTGCTTTCTCTCTGAAGTTGTGGTGGAGGTTCAGGTTGCAACAATCTTTATGGGCAGAGTTCATGCGTTTGAAGTATAATTCCAATTTGCACCCGTGTTATTCCAAGGTGTGTCCAGGGCAATCTGCCACTTAGAGGAGGATGATGGATGTTCAAGTGGTGGCGGAGAGGAATATAAGATGGCTATTGGGGTAGCGGAAATTTCAGTTTTGGCACGACAATTGGTTGGGATCGGGGCCGCTATGTCAAGAGGTGGAAACTTTTCAGGAAACAGTCGGTTGCGGATTTCGTGGTTCAAGGTTGTTGGGATTTGCAGAGGTTATATGATGTGTTGCCTACGGGTTGGGTGCAGAGGGTCTTGGAGGCGGCTCCACCCTCTTTGGATCAGGTGGACAAAATGATTTGGTATCCAACTAGCTCGAAAGAGTTCTCTATAGCATCGGCTTATCAGGTGGTGCGGCAGGGTGGTAATAGCTTTAGACTCTTCTCATTTTTCTGGCATCGGGTCTTACCATTGAAAATTGCCTTTTTTATGGTACGATTGATGAATGGTAAGTTGCCGGTTATGGAGGTACTGCCATAAATTTGGTGTTGTCGGCCCTTCCCGCTGTTTTTGCTGTTGTCATTCGTCTCAAGAAACTGTTAACCATATCTTTTGCAATGGTGAGTTTGCTAGACAGGTCTAGGGTTTCTTTGAAGTATCGATCGGAGGGTTTGGGGAAGTTTTCACGATAAGGCATAAGGTGATTAATTGGTGGTTGAAATCTGGTCGAACTCCGTATAGTCGATTCTTATTTCGAATTTTGCCCTGCTTGATTTGCTGGAACCTATGGAAAACGAGAAATAAGTTTTTCTTTGAAGGGAGGGTGGCGACTGTGACACAAGTTGTGCTCAAATTGTTAATGAGTTTCAAGAGAGTTTTGGCGCTCAGTTTCAGGAGGTTTCGTATGCCTAGGTCGTGGCCTAGTTTGCTGGATGCAGTAACTGGGTTGAGAGTGTCTGTGAATGTGTTGACGGTTAGATGGAGATGTCCGATACAGGCAGTAGTAAAGTTAAACTCAGATGGATGTTCAAGGGGTAATCCTGGGAGGAGTGGAGGGGGAGGTTGTTTCGAGATAGTGATGGGAGGCTCCTGTTAGCTTTCTCTTGCTATTTTGGGGAGATGACTAGTTTACAAGCGGAGGTGAAGGCATTACTCCATGGGGTGCAGTTAGGAGTAGCTCGAGGATTGACCAATTTACATTTGGAGTCTGACTCGTTGGTTCTTGTCCACATTATCCAGGGGAGGGCTAAATGTCCATGGGTGGTGCAGCGAGAGTTACAAGAATTGTTGCAGTATAGCCATCACTACAAAGAGATCTCACACTGCTTTCGGAAAGCGAATAAACTTGCGGATAGACTTGCTAAGGTTGGGGCGGATTCTGGGGAGTCGTTAGTTTATGATTCCTTCCTAACTCTTCCCCGCATGGTTAGAGGAGATGTTACTTTAGATAGGTGGGTTTGCCCTAGTTTTCGTAGGGGTAGGCATGGATGGTAGTTCTGTCTAATCGGTTTCATAGACTGGAGGTAAGATGTTGTCCCTCGCTATATACTTTTGATTTCTTATAATAAAAGCTGGGCTGGCATCCCACCCCCGTGTACGGGGTTTGCCAAATAAAAAAAAACTTAGACAAAGTAATTCAAGTAAAAGGATACAGATGGCTCTCAAGAGCCAAGTTCCCCGTTGCATTAATTTGATCCAAACTCGTTGACACTCCGTCAACGTTTAAAGAAGCAAAACCATGACCGTAGATCCCTACTTTACACCAGTTTCTGTCCACTAAACATAGCCCTTACCGAACCTGAACACCAAACAGAAACAGTGGCGGTAATACTCGAGTATACCAGATATCAGAAATATTTAGTGAATCAGTAATAGTTTCCTCATGGTCCGTCATTCTAACTCGACCAAGCCCTTATTGGCTCGATTCGATTGACTACCAATGAGGTTTGATCTCAAATTTCACAGTAAGGTCGTTGGATATTAGCCTCCAAACGACATCAACTCATGCACAAGTAACAGATCCAAATTGCATAGTTAACCTGTCAAATAGTCAAGGGAAACGAGTGTGATAAAGTACACCCTCGTCCCATCCAGGATGAACTAAAGTCATAGTCATTCAAGTCATAAATTTCAAGCACAAGTAAATCGGTTAAGCAACAGGTCATGCTAGTGGTACACTCACCAGTTCAAGCAAAAATAACCTCAAAAGTTTCCTCCCAGATTATGCCCTTGATCACCGACAAACCCTAAGAACAACCAAGATAAAATATCACGGTTCAACCATCCAAAGTTTAGGGGAACCAAAGATAATCCAACTAACTACTAGTGCAAAGATGCACATATGATTTTGGAGTGAAAAGAAAATATTTGGATCTAAGAATATGAATAACCAAAAAGTCCTTCATTTCAATTCATGGCTGGAATTTCCGACAACAAAATAGCTAAGAAGACAACCAACCTCGAGGTTAAAGTGAAACAAATGCAACTAGAAAGCATACTAGAAGGAACCATCACTTTTCCTCTTACTTTTCACATGATTTTATCAAAATTTCAGCTTATACGCTACCATCAAGGTGCATGCAAGAAATCACATGTAACCAAAGTCCAGACCAACCCGAAATCATCCCTCTTATCTCTCTTATTTCACAAGAGAGGAAGTAGTAAAAATTTCAGCAGCACTTCCCCTTGTTTTCTTTACTTTTCCATCCAAACTCAACACCAAATTTCATCTCAATTCAACCTCAATCACAACCACAAGTCATAAGCCATCAAATACACTCGATTAAGGCCACAAAACCATCCCCAAATAGCCAATTCATAGCTCAAATATCAACTACAATAAAGCTGAATTTTGGAAACCCTAAGCTGAAATTTCAACTACAAGCTGAAATTTCCTTAAGCCAGCCAAACTAACATATAAAAGCTAGATAAATCACATGACAAAACTATCAAATCATGGCCAAGCTCAAGCATCATATAAGGGCTGAAATTTAACCATCAAAGCTGTAATTTTCAAATCACTACTTCAAACCATGAATTTTTCCATGTAAACTACCAAAATCAATCTCTAAAACCACTAGTATGCAAGTATAGAAGTACAAAGGGTTTCTTGCCATAATTACCTTGAAACCCCTAGAAAAATGAAAACCAAGTGCTTCTTCCCCAAAAATCGCTCCACTAAAGCCTTTAATCTTCCTTAGATATCACCTTTTATGGAGTAGTTTGCAAGATTGTTGGTTAAAACTCAAGATTCAAGCAAGAAATTGAGGTTGAAGATGAAGTTTTCCTTTTCCTTTTTTTCCCTCAAGAGAGTCAGCCAAGCTTGGAAGAAAATGGAAGGAATTTTGATCAAATTTGGTTTTATTAAAGGATAAGAAAGGTTGTAGTCAAAGTCAAATCTCCAAGGGTTACGCGACACTTGGCTCACTAAGGTTAATCCTCATCTTTTTTTGTCTTCCAAAGGCTAAACTATCTAGCTAACATCTAATTATCCCTTAGCACCTTATAAAATAATATCCCTTTATGCAAAACTCCTCCTTTTCTTCAAAAATTTATCGCACTTACCGGAATTAGCGGATCCCACTTCTATAATGCATTTTCGAACTTAACATGAACTAATTTATACAAGAAAAATGATTTAAAAACTTGTCTCACTTATAAAAATATCTAGCAAATTAAGGTAATAAAGTAAAGTAAAGCAAATGTATTCGAAGAAATAAAATCAGAAAATTTTTCGGGTCCTCACACTTCTTCAAGGCCCTCCCAGAGTCCCCCACTTTTGTTTCTTGCCAAAGTACTAATCAAGCGGGAACCAGCCGACTTCCTCTCCTCCTATTTCCTAATTCATGTCTACTACTTCTAATAAAACTTATTTACTAAATAAAAGAAAGAAATTACAAGAGATATATCTCATGTTTCCTAATCCAATAAAGAAAATTAAAGTCTTCAAATCTCTAACCACAAGCTGTCCATATGATAAGTGACTAATTTACGCTATATTTGAATGATATTTTATGTTATTTTTAGTCACTTTGGCAATATTATAGGAAGAAAATGGATTATTTTGGCTATAATTAGTTTAAAATGCTCTCAAGTGATTAAATGAGGTTTTTGTCACTTTTTACTTGCATTTTGTCCATAATTTGTATAGGAGTTGGAAATAGACTTCATTTGGATGAAAAGGAAGTTGACAGCTTTGACACATCTTCGTATTTTGGCTATAACTTGAGCTACAATGATCCGATTGAGATGATTCTTGAACCATTTTGAAGATAAGAAACAGATATACAAATCATATGAAGACATCAAAATCCAGTTTGAAGGTTTTCCAGGTCAAAAGGCCGAATTACAGTAGCCAATTTCTAATTGGTCGAAGTTGAAACAAGGCATTGAGCAGTGAAAGTGTATTTCAGTCATTTATCAGCCTACACAAATCCAAATGAGGTGATTCTTGATGCATTGGAAAGCTAACTCAAAGGGCTACAAGTTTCATGTTTTGGTCAAGAGTTAATTCAGCTTCTATCATTAAGAAACGTTCAGTTGAAATTGATGCAAAATTGGAACGCCTTGAAGACTGAACAGAAGTTGCAAGGCAGGGGAGCAATCTGGCCAACAATCAGGCCAGATTCTGGTCAGATTCTTGGCCGAATTCTGGTCAGAAATGGCTGCTCTCCATTTGCACAACTTGTTTCCTTCTCCAATAATTCACAGCTATTGATGGACGTTGACAACCACTTTGTAGCTGTAAAAAGGGATGTTTGAAGCCTCATTTCTTGACTACATTCATCTATAAATAGCCATGGACTTTCAAGATTAAAGGGAGCTTGGAGAGTGCAAGAAATACCATAAAAATATAGTTCTTACATTTTCTTAGTGATTAGGTTAGGTTAGTATAGGATAGTTTAATTAGTAGTTCATCCTTCTTATTTATTAGCTAGGCAAAGATGAAGATGGAGATGAAGAAGGCAAGGAAAGAACTCATGTGACAAAGGTTACTTTACCTTTCCCACTCTTTATCTTTTGTACTTGATTCCAAGTTTAGCTAATATACAAGTTTTGGATTTTATGTTTATTATGTGTTTCTAAAGTTTATGCCTTGGGTTTGGTTGAACTTTCTATGATTGTTAGTGTGTATTATTTGGCTATTTGATGCTATTATTTTGAGCAAGTATTTAGCACTTTAGCTCTTTAAATCATGATTAACTTGGTACCATTAATTGTGATTATCTAAAGGTGTTGCTTCTTCAATGAAAATTGAGATTTAACACTAGTTCAAGAAGTGCTAAACCTAGGAAGTACACTCACGAGAGTAGAGGTGCACCTTTGTGGCTTTAGTGATTCATTTCATGTAATTTCATAGAGGTAATTAACTTGTAGCTAATTTCATAACCACGAGAGTAGGTATGGATTAGTTATAAGTATAGTTGATTCACTATGAGAGTAGGTTTCACATGCATAAGGAAATTATGCCATAGATAGCCAAGATAGTAGTAATCAATGATCCAAAAATAGTATTTGCATGAGTAGTTAGGAATACCATAACCTAAGAAACTTTCATTTGTTATTATCTTGCATAAGTTTAGCATAGTTTTATTTCTTTTAATTCATTGGTCGTCTAAATAATAGAGAAGTTTTAGTAGTGCCGGTAATTGTCCAATCTTTCTCGTGGGATTGATCCGATATTTGCCTTAAATTACTAATTTGGCATGTATACTTGCAGTCAAAACGGGTAAAAATTGGATTTAAACTTGCACTTATATTAAAATCCTGTCACCATAATTGACTCGAACTAGGAAATCCCTATGCGTAGTAAATTCCCAAGCCTTCTGGACTTGAACGCAGCTTTCGAATGTGCCACGACCAAATTAATCCTTAACATGCTGAAAAATTGCCCTTTTAAGCACATTTTGCACATTTTCCTACAATTAGCACCAAATACCAAATATAAGCAAAATCTACCCAATATTGCAATATTTGGCAAATATCGAGGGGAAAATAATCATAAATTAAATAACAATTTTGCACCTTATCACTATCACTGTATGAAAGGATAGACTTCTTTGTGACTAGTGGCAGAGCCACGTTTGGGTGAGGTGGGCTTAATTCTCGAAATGTTGAAGAATAGGCATGAAAGCTCTACAAAAAATGTGAAGTTTTCTCACAATTGCACCCATTTTAGAAAATACTACTGTCCCTTGAATTGGCCTCCATACTTTTTAAAAAACATCTTCCCTCATTTTGTCCCCTAAGCAACCAATTTCTTTATATATCTTTCCTATGCAGTAATTCTTCTAGAGCTATTTAAACACAAAATTGAATACTACTTGAACAAGAAATAATTTAAAAAGTTTGACCACTAACGAGCATGGGGCATGCATATAAAATTAAGCTCAATCCACTGTCAAGTTTTAATTTTATAATTTTCTAAACACCCCACATACGATTTTCTGTAAATGTATGGGTCAAGAACTAGTATAGGGCATTAAGGGTCGAACCCACAAGGAACACAATCAACTATCGATAATATTAAAACTTCTCTATCATTTAGACTATCAACAAATGAGCAAAATAAAATTATACTAGAAATAGACAAGAAAATCACACTAAAAAGCTCTTGGGGAAATGGATTCCCTAACTACTTTTGCTTGTGAATCTCTTTGATTAATTGATTGTTACTGCCTTGGCTCGTTATGGCGTAATTTCTTCAAGCATGTGATACCTACTTTCACCAGTTAATTACTTATACCTATAGCTAATCTATACCTACTTTCATGGTTATGAAATCAACTACAAACTCATAAAATTCTATGAAATTACTCATAAACAAGCCACAAAGGTGCACTTGGACTTTAATGAGTATACTTCCTAGGTTTAGTACTTTTTTGAACTAGTGTTAAATCCCAATTCTCATTGCAAACTTAACACCTTGAAATTATCACAATTAATAGCTAGTTAATCATGGTTATAAAAGCAAAAGTACCAAATATCTTGCTCAAGATAATAGCATCAAATAACCCAAGAAATATCACAAACAATCCACATGTAGTTCAACCAAAATTCAATGCATGAAACTTTAGCTAAACATACAACAAATGAAAATACAATCCAATCTTGTATTATAACTAACAAAGGAATCAAATAAAAGAATTAAAGGGTTAGGAGAGATCAAACGCTTGTTACTAGAGCTGAACTTCTTCATCTTCAACCTCAATCCTCATCCAAGCTAGCTAAATACAAAGATGGGATGACTAATCTACTCCCACACTAATCTAATCTAACCTAAGAACTATGACCTAGGAGTTTTTGGCTTTAGATCCACATTTTTTTGGTGTTTTTCTCTCATTCTCCAGCTACAATTTTCGTTCATGGAGGTTCCTTTTATAAGGAAGAATAAAGAAAGGAAATAATTGAGCAAGTTGCACAAGTTGTGCAAGTGGGTTGGATAGTGTGAGAACTGGACTTTGATGACATGATAAGAATTTATAGCATTGTTTTAGCTTTAAAATGAATTAAGAATCATCTCAATCCAATGCTTGTAACTTGAGTTGTAGCCAAAATACTAGTAATATGTGTCATGTCCTTGTAACTTGAGTAATAGCCAAAATACTAGTAATATGTGTCATGTCCTCCAATCCGTTTCCTCCTTGTTCCGTCATTGTATCATCATTTCCACTTCATGTCAACTTCAAATACACTTCAAATCATCAATAATTATTCAAATGACTTGGTGCTTAACTCCATTTGATGATTGAAATGTTTAAGCCTACAAAAACATGAAGTTTTCACCACTTAGCACCATCAATATGCAACTTTCTCATTTTAACCACCAAATGCAAAAGTCAACTAAAAACCTAGTTATTCAATCCATAAAACAACTAAAACACACCAAAACCAGCTTAAACAACTACACAAAAACATGGAAAATAGGACATATCACACCCCCTCACTCGAATCATTGCTTGTCCTCAAGCAATGGAAAAATAAACCAAAGATAATGATTCAAAATAGTGAAGTGGCATGCAATAAAGATTCATGTGTAGTAGCACAAAAGAGATGATCACTATATAAACCTTGCACTTTAATTCTAGTGCTCCATAATATCAAACAAAGGAAAACTCATCATACCATCATTTACTCAAGTCCAATACCATGTATTATCCATACTCTAATCATGCTTGCCATGAAACTAGCATAATCAAAAAATGTAAAAACTTAACTTGTAACCACCCCTTAGAACTAAAGTGAACAAGGACAAGAACTAAGAAAACTTTCATATTTTTATCACATAAATTTTTATTGATTCTTTTCCTTCTTTTACTCTTTCTCATAAAGTTTTACTTGAGTAGTGAACTTGTCTTTTGATGCGAAAGCAAACATTGGTAGATGAATGCTCCAGGTTACTCGATCAGGTCACAAACTCTCATTGCTTTGTATACTCTTAATTCTAGTACCATTTTATGTGAAAGTCGATATTTTTAGATAAAACCCCCGGTCACTAAGCATTTTGAATCATTGGAGTAGATGCTTGTGTGATCCATAATCACACAATCTTTCTTTTTCTTCTTTTGTGAAAGACAAAAACTACATTACTTGATCCTTGGAAAAACTAGAACTAAAGGAAAAATGACGAGAAAAAGTTTACATTAATCAATCACACCAATCACACAACTTACACAAATAAACTAAGAGTAATACACTTCATGAACTTAAAGAGATCTTGGCATGATAAACTCCATTCTATAAGATATTACTTTTCCTAAAATCAAAACTCCAGACTCACACAATAACAACATCAAAGCCCTTTTCATACAAGCTCATCTCAACAAGCATGAAAACATCAATTCAAATTTAAAACTCCTTTCTCCACACTTAAATTTTTCAATATACCCAATAAGAAAGGAGATAAAAAAGAAATTAGAAATGATATTCCTCATGTGCTTTTAACATGATTTGACCAAGACACAACCATAAAACATTATTGGCAACAAATTTTTGAAAATATTTCGGTAGTGTTTACCCTTATAATTGGACAAAACTCCTTACCAACAATTCCAAATTTCAACAATTTACATATACCAACATCACCATCTATCCAAATTTCCAGAAATACATCAATTTCTACATGAATACTAAGGGATTCATTCAATTCCAACCAATCTCACTCCCACACTTAAATTATACAGTATCCTTAATGTGAAAAGTAAAGGGAATGAACAGGAATATTCTCCTAGTGTAATAGGTGATTTGTTGTAATTGAGCAACATTACTTCTTTTCCAAGTCTCCATTAATAGTGCTCCTTTTGCCTTTATTCTTCAAACCTACAAAATAGAGACAAACATACTAAAAAGACATAAAATTAAACAAATAGTTGGGTTACCTCCCAACAAGTGCTTGTTTATAGTCATTAACTTGACTAGATCGCCTCATTCTCAAGGAGGTTTTATCAATGAATAATATACCAACTTAGGTGGATCAACAAATGATAGTTTGATTGCATGAGCCATGTATCCAAATGATAAGAGAGATAAAAGGAGTTTACCGGTTCCAAGTGTTTGGTAGGTATTACATTGTTCATACATCACTTGAGAACTTACCAAAGGAGATGCCGTAGAAATTGCTTGGGCAATTTTATCTTTAGAACCTCCACTTTTTAAACACTCCTCAATAGGGGTTAAAAATGAACCACTAAAGCTTGTCGCTTGAGATTCAAGATTAGTTCCAAAGAAGTCATCATGCAAAGTGGGCATTTCATCATCAACACTAAAATTAGATTCATCATGATCATCAAAATGTAGTCCATCTTCACATTTGACATTTCTACCATTCATGCTAGTATTCCATTCATTTGAAGAAACAACTTCACACAAAACATGTAATTTATTTTGTAAGCTACCAAAGTGCAAAGTCAATTTATCTAATGTAGCTTCAATACTAGCAAAATGACCAGAGTTTTTGTCGAATTCATCAGCTAACCTTTCTATAGGTTCCTCTGAAGATGATTTATACCTGTTAGCTAATCTTTCAATTGTTGGCTCCCAAGATGGCTTAACTTCATATTAGACACTTAAAGGATGGAAATCATAAAAATTAGGCAAATCACTATAAACACATTGATTATGCCAACCGCAATCATAAGAATTAGCCCAAGTAGAGTTAATATTTATCAAAACAAGAAACATAATGGTCAAATTCACCAAAATATTCCACATTTCGCATTTGCATGTATTGATAATCAACATTATATCCTCTAGGCAAAACACGATTCATATGATTAGAATGACAAGCATTAGTCTTCCTCTTTTACTCAATCAAGTTCATAATGTTATCCAACTTGGCATTTAACATGATAAAATCAAGTTTAGCCTTTAAACTCCTCAAGCCATTTTCAAAAGACATACCTGCGGTGTTTCCTTGATTATCACCACCATACATTGTGCATTGAAAGGAATGTGGATCATAGTTCCAAATTCCTTCTCTCATGTCTTGTTCTCCCCTTTGAATTATCCTTCTTGAATTCTTAAACACGTTTTTCAAAACAACTCAAAAGCAAATTTAGTCAAGAAGAATAGGTGAACAAAAACAAATAAAACACAAAAAACACATATGGCTAAATAATCCCACAACTAACTTGACTTAAACAAAACATCAAACACACCACATTTAATAAATATAACTAAAATCTCTAAATTAATAAAATTGCTCTTCATATTGAGATTGCCACAAATCTTTCGAAACAATAGTCTCAACAACTTGATGAGCTTGGGACACGCATACAAAATTAAATTCAATCCATAGTCAAGTTTTAAATTTAAAAATTTTCTAAACACCCCACACACAATTTTTCATAAGTATACAGGTTGAGAGTGAGTATAGGGTATTAAGGGTCGAACCCATAGGGAAGATTGTCAACTATCATCAAACGAGACAAAATAAAATTACACTAGAAATAGAGAAGAAAATCACATTACAGAGCTCCTGGGGAAATGGAATCCCTAACTACTTTTACTTGTGAATCTTCCCAATTAATTGATTGTTACTACCTTGGCTAGTTATGGCATAATTTCCTCAATATGTGATATTACCTTTCACCAGTGAATCACTTTTACTTTTAGCTAATCCATATCTACTTTCGTGGTTATAAAATCAACTACAAGCTCATAAAATTCTATGAAATTACTCATAAACAAGCTACAAAAGTTCACCTCAACTTTTGTGAGTGTACTCCTTATGTTTAGTACTTCTTTAAACTAGTGTTAAATCCCAATTCTCATTGCAAACTTAACACCTTGAGATTGTCACAATTAATGGTCAATTAACCATGATTGTACAAGCAAAAGTACTAAATAGTTTACTCAAGACAATAGCATCTAATAACCCAAGAAATATCACAATAATCCAAAGATAGTTTAACCAAAATCCAAGGCATGAAACTTTAGCTAAACATAAAGTAAACCCTTGTCACTAGAGCTCAACTTCACCATCTTCAACCTCAATCCTCATCCAAGTTAGCTAAATACAAAGATGTGATGACTAATCTACTCCTACACTAACCTAATCTAACCCAAGATCTAAGATCTAGGAGTTTTTTGTGACAGCCCCACCTTCCCCTAAGGCGAACCAAAGGGTTCGGCGGACCGCCTGCCCAGCTCTCGCCAGGACTCGCTCACTCACATCAAAGAAAGTAAGATAAAGCCTCGAGAATAAGCGGAAACGAAACCCAGCCTTGAACCATAAAATTACATTCACCTCAAGCTCAACCAATTATACAGTCCCAAATGTATACATAAGCTCCGTATTTTCCCAATATACTCAACCTTATCCAAGTACTAGAACGAAAGCAAAAGTCAAACAAAACAATTCAAACCAAAAACTAGGCTATTCTATTCTATACATGCCTCTCGCCCATGCACGCAACCCCTGTAAGGAAAACAAAAGACGTGGAATGAGCTAAAAGCCCAGCGAGGTTCTATATACTCAACTAAGCAATTAAACAAGGACATTAGCACGTAACAACAAGTAATCCAGATAACATTTACGATATAAAGCAAGAGTAACACCTTCATTAAAAGGATACATGGAGTCATCCGTTCGTTCATTCATCGACCATCCATTCCTTCAATCATTTAGAAAATTTCATTTGACTTTGAAAACCCCTCCGTCATTCTTGCCATTCATTCGTTCATTTGATTCTCCCCGTTCTGGCCAGCGCACTGTCCAGTCCACACCAAACTACGTGGTAATACTCGAGTATACCAAACATTCACATTCACCCAGGGTCACTAATCGCCCGACCGAGTCCGCTTCTGGCTCGAGTCGACCAGTAACCAAGGGCAAGGGCCCAGTTCAGCCCGAAGGCTTACATTCATGCACAAGTAACGTTTAATCATTCAATCATTGAAAATTTCACGTTCATTTAGGTCGAGTGCGATAAAGTACACACTCGCCTAGCAAAATTCATTTTTAGCAATCATTGGGAACATTAACATTTAATCAAGAATCACACTAGTCACATAGTCAATGGAAACATAACATACTTCAATCGCTTATTAATGTAACAATCCAACTAGTCATAACAATTCACCTAATCATTTGAAACAAAGCGTATATAGAACACTCACCTAAGCAAGCAAAACGTCCAAAGTATCCCTCCGGATATCAACCTTAGTCTCCAAGAAACCCTAAGAGTAACCAAGTAAACATATTACGGTTCTATCATCAAAATATTTGGGTGAATCAAAGAAATCCGAATAAAACTAGTACAAAGTAGAAGTATGATTTTAAAAGTAAAAGAGTACATTTTGATCAAAGGAATTGAGTAACTAAAAGTTTTCCCAAACCAAACATAGAATTAACCTCAAAAGAGTTTTAGAAAATTTCATCGGAAAATTTGGAACAGTGCCACGTCAGAATCCGGCCAGAACTTGGCCGGATATCTGGCCGGATTGTCGGCCGGATTCAAGGCAGTGAGCGATCTCAAAATTTTTTCTTCTTCCCCTGTCAATCCGGCCAGCAATCCGGCCAAGAGTTGGCCGGATATGCGGCCGGATAGTGAACAGTAGAATTTTTTTCCTCTTTTCGTAAAACGTTTGTTTGGCTCAAAACTAATACATATGTAAAGAAATAATGTGCAACAAATGTCTTGGTTAAAATCATGTGAAAAAGGTAGACAATACCTTGAATCCTCACCAAAATCTAACTTGTTAAAAAGAGGTTTTCGTGGCCGGGAAACCCTAAGCCACTCCTCTTTGTTTTGGAAAACAATTGAGTAAACATTTGAAGTTCAACCTAGCATTGGTTGCTAAGCATCATGGTTAAAACGAAACGGTATAAGTGCAAGTAAAAGTGAGCTTATAAGCATAGCCAAGTGAAATAAGTCCAATGCACTACAAAAATCACATTCAAATCTCATTTCCATTCACTCAAGTTCAAGAAAATAAACGGACAGCATTTCCCCTTGTTTTTCCTTACTTTTCCATACTACAACCAACCACAAATCTCACAATTTTCAACCACAATTGCATACACAAACTATAAGCTATCAAACACCCTTAATATACAACCAATTGAAGCTTCACAACCATCCACAATAAAACCCCCAAATTGGAAACCTTAATTGAAACCCTAAAACCGAAATTGTGCATACCAAACTGAAATTTCTGCAATTAACCATAATTCACACATAAGAGCTCCAATATATACAATATTAAGCCATCAATCCAAGTCTAGCCAATACTTATCATATAAAACAGAAAATTCCCAATAAAATCAGAAATTTAACCAACTCTCCATTAATCCACAAAATCATCCATTAATCATGTTAGCAAGCCACCATAGGCCACTAATTTGCAACTATTGGAAAAAAAAAGGATGTTCTTAGCAACCTTACCTTGAAACCTCAAAGAAAATTGGTAGCTTAGACTTCCTCCTCCAAATCAACTCCACCAAAGCCTTTAATCCTTCTTGGTGATCACTTCTATGGAGTAGTTTCTAATTTGGTTGGCTAAATCACAAGATTTGAGCAAGGATTGAAGCTAGAAATGGAAGAGGTTTTCCTTGTTTTTCTCTCCAAGAGGTTCGGCCAAGGCAAGGGAAAATGAGAGGAAAATTGGTCAAAAATTGGTTTTGGTAAAGGTTAATCTTCTTGGTCAAAAGTCCAACTTCCAATCAAAGCATGACACATGGCATCTTGAAGGTTCCAAGCTTATCTATTCTCCTCCAATGATTCATTCATCTAGCTAACCTCTAATTATCTCCTAACACCATGGAAAATAATATCACTTAGTATTTCATCACCTAATCGGCAAAATTACATCGCACTAGCGGGCCCCACATCTAACAAATGCACTTCAAGTTATGTATACTAACTTATACTAGGAAAATGATTTAAAAATTGTACTTACTTGTAAAATGTACAAAACATTTAATATTTTCAAAGGACAGTATAAAATATAGGCACAGAAATAAAATAATACTTAGAAAATGTGAAAATTTTCGGGTTCTCACATTTTTAGCTTTAGATCTACATTTTGTTGGTGTTTTTCTCTCCTTCTCCAGTTGCACTTTTCATCTGTGGAGGTCCTTTTTATAGGGGAGAAGAAAGAAAGGCAATAATTGAGCAAGTTGCACAAGTTTCGCAATGGGGTCAGAATTTTAGTTTCATAAGCAGCCCTAGAACCAGCTCAAGTAGTTGGGGTTACAGGACCGGTTTCATCTCCCCTGTTCCTTGACAAATTTTTGCAGCTTCTGCCCTGTAACCAGCTTAGCAACCAGTGCGAGTTTTGAAGCCAAATAACTATATGAAGGAGACCGAATGAGCTTTTACACAAAATATGAAAAGTTGTAGCCTTTTGAATTAGTCCAACACAATAAGGAGAGTATTCTACCATGCTTATGGCTCATAGCTTCTGTAACTTTCAAATGGCACAAGAATCATTTAGCTTCAAAAATGAATCAAGAATCATTTCAATCCAATGCTTGTAACTCGAGTTATAGACCAAATACTAAAATGTATCATGTCCTCCAATCCGTTCCCTCCTTGTTTCTTTATTGTATCATCATTTCCACTTCATATCAACTTCAAATCATCAATAATTGTTCAAATGACTTGGCACTTAACTCCATTTGATGATTGAAATGGTTAAACCTACAAAAACATGATATTTTCACCACTTAGCTCTATCAACATGCAATTTTCTCATTTTAACCAAATGCAAAAGTCAACTAAAAACCTAGTTGTTCAACCCCTAAAATAGCTAAAACACACCAAAACCAACTTAAACAATTACATAAAAACATGCAAAATAGGCAATTATCAACCATCAACTAATGCACCTTGAAAATCACAAGATGTTGAATAATGATCAAGCTCCAAAAGCACTTCTTTGATTACCAAGAACAATAAAATGCACGAAAAAAGAGCAATTACATTAGACAAAGCATAAAAGATAATACGGATAAAATTGCATTTTTGATATGGTATGCGAGATGAGTTGAATTTGCACTTATTTATGTAGTGACTCAGCAGATTTCCTTTAGTGAGATACGTGTTTTCCAAGCCACAAGGGGTGGATTAATTTGGACCTTAATAGGTTTTGCTTTTTCAGTTCTTTCCTCCAAAATATTGAAACATCTATTGTTTGCCTCATAAATTTTGATGAAATAACTTATGAAATCCTATAATTTATTAAACCCTACAAATTTGGCATTACCAATAAAACCAAAAAGTGAAAACTCAAATCTTACAAAAGTGACTTAGAAATTCTAGTGAAAAGATTGAAACTTACTATCTAGTTTTGGGTGAACTTATGAGTTGTTTTTGTCAAAAGTAACTTAGTTCTGTAGATAACAATCTCGTAATAACATAATGTGAAATCATATACCTTTTCTAGGATTAGTTCTTTCCACTGAAATTCTCTCCATTGGTCTCTCAATTTATTCATATCTAAATTTATATAATGTTATAAGATTTTGCAATTGTGTCATTACATTTCTTTTGATCTCTAGATCAATATATTAAAAAATAATTTTTGAGAATATTTTGACAATTTACATGAACTATTTGAGCGATGAAAAATGAGTCAAAATTGTGACAAAATTTGCAATGTTTAATGAAACAGCAAAACTTGATCAATTTCATATGAAATTTTATATATAACTAATACCAAGTAATGAAATATATTATGAATGGAGTCCATCTATGAAAATAACTTTTAAATCAATTTTATTAGGGTGTAGTAGAAAGAAGTTCTCTCTAATGCAATGGAGAGGAACCTAATCTCCATTTCTAATGTAGTCAATGCCACTTTGGACTTTTAATGCTAATATCTACTTCTACATTTTCATTATACCTCCCATTTTCTTTCTTCATTTTTTCATTGGCAATACAGTGATAACTTTTAGTATACGATGTGCATCAAATCTATTTAAAGATAAAAATCATCATAGACTTCAAAGTCCCAATTTGTATGTATATGTATGTATAAAAATTATATACATACACATGTATGCATATATGCATGCACACACACACACATCTATGTATGTAAAATGAGAGGTGATGAGTTATGGCTAATTCCTCTTCCAATTTGACTTCATCTCATAGTGAAAAGGCATAGCTCGTTTTTCTTTCTCCCTTAATTTCTTCCTGGAGTCACGTTGCTATGTTTTTAATCACTTGAGTTTTCTTCAGATGATAGTTAACTGCATTTCCTCAATGGGGGCAATGTTGCCAATGCAGTCATATTTGCCTTTTTGTCTACAATTTCAACAATTTTCTTTGGAGTTACATATGTAAGAGTAAATCATAGTAAATTTTCCGGAGTTGTGTAATGTGACAGCCCCACCTTCCCCTAAGGCGAACCAAAGGGTTTGGCGGATTGCCTGCCCAGCTCTCGCCAGGACTACGGAATCGAATCCCACAAAACCCTAGACTACGCGCGATAGAATCCAAAACCATAGAATCACAACATCTCAAATGATTACACTTATACATATTGTTACATCAAAGTCTTGAACAAAGTAACTAAAATACAAGCCAGGGTATCCATATCGGTCAAAATACAATTAGGGTTTCAGTTGCAAAAGAGCTTAACAAAATACATATACAATAGCTCGCCCCTTTTCTTCAAAAATCATGATTTCGAAATTGGTCCCCTGTAAGAAAAACAAAGATAACGGGAACGGGGTGAGCTTGCGCTCAATGAGGTACCAAGAATACAAGTAGTCATGGATCATGGCATTTCACGTTTAAGACACATATAAGGAAATGAACAATTATCTCAACTGGAAAGGATACAGGTGGCTCTCAGGAGCCAAATTCCTATTTCAGTACTTGATCCAAACTCGTTGACCCTCCGTCAACGTTTAATGAAATAAACATGTCCGTAGATCCCTCTTAAACGCCAAATCCCGATCACCAAACATACCCCTTACCGGGCCCGAACGCCGAACAGGAATAGAGATGGTAATACTCGAGTATACCGGAAATCCAGAGTCTCAATACCCAAAGATTTCCAAAGAACAGGCACCCATGGTTCGTTAATTTCCTCGACCAAGCCCTTGCTGGCTCGAATCAAGTAACTACCCATGAGGTTGAGCTCAGAGTTAACAGGCACAGGAAGGTCGTTGGATACGTGTCCAAACGACATCATATCAAGTATAAATAACAGATTCAAGTGTACATGAGATCCATAGTAGACACAAGTAACAGAGTCAAGTACATATACAGGAAACAAGTCATACAGGCCAGAGAACGAGTGTGATAAAGTACACCCTCGTCTCATACCGGACAAACAGATGATACAGTCATTCAAGTTACAATTTGCAAGTACATATACAAAGTTAGGCAACAAGTGAGGGGAGTGGTACACTCACCAGTTCAAGTGCAGATACTTCAAAAGTTTTTCCCCCAAAATGACTTTAATCGCCAAGAAACCCTAAAATAACCGAAGTAGCAATTAAGGTTTTCACATCCCAAATTCTAGTAAATGAAACGCACAAGTGAGGCTCGACTATGAGTCGTATGCCTACCCAAATGAACTATGAAGGCAAAGTTGCAAAAGCGTGATTTCGGAACGAAAAGGTAACAGGAGGACCTAGGGGCTTGAATGACCTAAAAGCCGTTCATCTACTAAGAATCAACTCAAAGTTGAAGGAACCAAGCGGCCTAGAAAGTTGGGCGGCGTGCCCTTTGTGTTTACCAAATTTCCAGCCATATATGGCTTCATTATTTTCCTCAATCAGCCCCAGAAACACACACAAATAAGGTTACCACAATAGCCCTTCCATAGGCTCCAAAATCATCCCAGTATAACACAAGTGCAATAGTGCAAGCAAATATCAATTTTGGAGACAAAAGCTAAATGGCAGATTTGGTATCTCGTAGCATTTTAGTCATAACCGAAGCTATGGTTATCGAATCGGGGTGAACCTTATACCATTTCGAAGATAAGACAGAGGGGAACAACTTTTATGAAGGCCACTTAACCTAATTTATAGTTTATCTAAGTCGAATTTACCAAACACAGATCCAAAAGTTTAAGATCAGTCTAGTTATCAGCACTGACTTTAACCATCAATAACTCAGGCTACACAACTCCGATTCAGTTGATTCCAAAGCCATTAGAAAGCTAAGATACAAGGCTACAATTCTTAAGAAGGCATTAAAAGTTAATTCATTCATCTTCCCATTCAAACGAGCCAATTACAGAGGCTGATTATCATTTCCGGACAGAAACAGGGAAGCAGGGGTAAAATAGTCATTTCACAGGCTACCGTGTTCCGATTGAGCTGAAATTTTACAGGCATAATCTAAACTTAATTCTATACAACTTTCATGTTTTGAGCTAAGGCCAATTCGGCCTCCATCCTGGACGAACAGAACTGGTCAGAACAGGGCAATATAAGAACCCTAATCTGGAATTTTCCCACATAAAGCTGAAATTTCCGCAATTAACCACAATTAATGCACAATAACTTCAATTCCATACCATACTAATCCACCAATCCAAGCCAACCTTAGTCATCATATGAAAACAGAAAAATTCCCAAGAAAATGATAAATTCACCAAACTTCACTTTAATTCACAAATTCATCCATAAACTAAGCTCCTTAACCGATATAAGCCACTACTTTGCAATTATTATGGACAAAATTGAAGTTCTAAGCAATATACCTCAATCACCAAGAAAGGTAGCAACTTAGGGCTTCTCTTTGCAAAATCACTCCACAAGCACCTTTGATCTTCCTTAATAAGCAATTCCTACGGAGGAAATCGGATTTTTATCGGTTGATTTGCAAGATTTGGACAAGAAATTGGAAGAAAAGTTGGAGCTCTCTTTTCTTTTCTTGCTCTCTGATTTTCGGCCATAAGAGGAAAGAAATGAAGATGATTTTGGTCAATTTTTAGCTTTAGTAAAGTTGTAAGAAAGTTAGGCCCAATAGAAATGCGACACGTGTCACCTTTTTTTTGATCTTTTCCTTATCCTTTAGCTTACTAATGACTAAGCATCTAACCAACCTCTGATTATCTCTTAGCACTCAGTAATTAAATGCCTTACTGCACAATTTAACCTAATTGGCCGAATTTCTCTCACTTAACGCCTTAGCGGGTCCCACATCCGCTATTTGCTCCAAATCTCTCGTGAACTCACTTATACTAGAAAAATGACTTAAATACTATATTTACTTATAAAACATGTATAAAATGAATATAATAAAGAAGATATAGAAAATGTGTGCACGGAAACCGATAAAACCCTAAAACCGGATTTTTTTGTCTTCCTCGAGTTCTCACATGTAACATTGCCTAAACTTTGTTAAATTATTTCAATAGCTCGCCTTCATCCCAGACTACAATGCTCTTTCATCTCTCTTGCTTTTATAATGTTTCAATTTAAAGAACTTGAAAATGAGTCAACACATGTTAATTGTAATTATGACAAATTTCGTTCATTTAACTAAACTAGTGCTAGTGTGTATGGAGTTTCACAAATCTAGATATCATCTCCAACACTTGGTAGCTAGAAATGAAAACCCATAGGTCTCCTAATAAATTTTAGAAGCCCGTTATGGAAATTGTCAAAACCCTCTTTTGGAAACTTTGATTCTTTCTTCCAAGAACTAATCTTCAAATTTACTTAAAATACCAAAACTTAGGCTGCATTTGATAAAATTGAAATCTGAATATGAAATCTGAAGTTTGAATCTGTTAAATTACTAAATTATTAAGTATTAAATCTAATACATTTGGGCGTATATCACATTAAATTATAAGTGAATAACTTATTACTTAATTTTTGAAACAATTTTTCCTTAGCAAATTCAATAGTACTTAATTAATTCAGCCATTCTATTTTTTATTTATAAATGTGTTAGAATATATAACATTTGAATCCAATCTGAGTATTGAATTGAATTATCAAATAGGACCTTAGTCTAAATGATCCTTTTTCTCACCATCTTCATGAAGACAACAGGGTGATTAATCGGCCTCTTTGCCACCAAAAAGGTGGCGGACAGCTTGGCATGGTAGCAACCACGGCTGCTACAATCTTGCAACATCATCGCTATTGTTTCCTTGGATACTCACAACCGGCTAGTTCATGCTGGTTGTGCGATTAGAAATGGCTGGTTCCGACCACCCCTACCCCTTTTTAATTTAATATTTGATAAAGTGTAAAATGTAGTACATTATGCATAAATTGCTAGTTAACTATGCTATTTGGAACTTTATTTTGAATGAAAGCTACTTATTTTTGTTCTTATATTGTTTTAATAGGTGAAGAGCTTAATTAGAGAGAAAACAGACAAAAAATGTGGCTCAGAGAAGCAATAAAAGAAGAAGAAGTGAAGAGAAATGAGTTTGGTAGGAATGACATGTTACGGTATTTTGATGATAAGTTGAGCTACACAAATCAGATTGAGATAATTTTTGATTAATTTTGAAAAGAAGAGAATGATCTAACATCAAAGTCCAATTCTCATGTTTTCAAAGCCAAAAGTCCAAATTATTGAAGTATATTTTCATTGCGATGCTTTTCCAACTAGTTCTCTGTATTTTAGGTATATCTCAGCATCCAGAACTCCAAATTACATGATTTTTATGGCATTGAAAAGCTAATTCAAAGGACTGCACCTTTTATGTTTGGAAAAATTCCACTTTTTGTCCCCAAACTTTGGACTAGAGACACATTTCATCTTCAAAATTTGTGGTGCAACATATTTAGTACATAAATTATCAATTTTTGGACACATTTAGTCCAGAAACAGAAAATTGATCAATTTAGATGGAAAAGGGTCATGTGACCGATGTACAACCATTAAGGAAAAAATCCCAAAAAAGAAACTAGCTTTTATTGGCTTCATTAGAAAAATATTATAAAAATATTTTTTGCCTATAATAAATTTATGTTAAAAAATATTACAAAACTTTTTTTCATGAGCATGTAAAAAATATTACAAAAATATTTTTTTTACCAATATATATATATATATATATATATATGAAGGAAAGGCATAAATAGCTGGTTGCTTATGGGAAATAAAAGAAGCACATAGCGAATCCCATGCACAGCTAGTATTTTGTTCGTTTCTAGAGAAGAAAAAATGAAGCTATAAAGAGGTGGTAGTTTATGAACAAGATAAAAGAAAGTTATAAACAATTGGTAATTTCTATACAAGATAAGGAAACAAAAACTATTAGCTATTTTGCTCTATTTCATCAAAAACCAATCCTGATGTTGCATTGTATATTCTGCAAAATTTAGTAACAAAAATGCCTTTGTTCGGCAATTTACTTGTGCTGTGTATACAAAAGAGTAGTTCAGTTAATTACCAAAAGCATTGTAAATACAAAGAACTATATCAACAAGCCAATCGGGACAAATTGTCATCATTTCATTAATAAAGAATTGAAATAACAACCACATGCTGGTCACGTGACCCTTTTCCATCTAAATTGATCAATTTACCCTTTCTGGACTAAATGTGTCTAGAAATTGATAATTCATGTACTCAATGCATTGCATTACAAAGTTAGGGGACTAAATATATCCCTAACCTAGAGTTTGGTAACGAAAAGTGGAATTTTCCCTTTATGTTTTATTTAAGAGCTAATTCAGTCTTGTTGACAAAGTATTTTGGCTTAAAGAGGATCCATGCATGGATCCATATCGACTCGTGGGTAGATCCCATATTTGGTGTCGGACAATGAAAGAGGACTTCACGCTAGACATTCTCAGATTTTGATGATTTGTGAGCGTCGAAACAAGTCAGGAGCCAGACTTAGGGCCAGTCTTTGGGCCAAACTTTATTGGGAAACCTACTCAAACTCTAGTTTTGGCAACTTTTCAAGACCTATTCATATCATATTTGGGATACAACTTTGAGAGACTATAAATAGGAGTATTCTAGGTCATTTTTAGGGAAAAAAACCTAGGCTAAGCTTTAGTTCATCCATTTTACATATTTTTCTTGAGAGATTATGAAGAAGACATGGAAGAGTCAAGAAGCAACCAACATCGGAACTGAAGTCGGACAAATGGAGAAGCTTTCTTTACTTTATTCTTTGATATTCTCGTTATTTCTTAAATTCTTGGTTTTAATTATGAATATGTTAAACTAACTCCATCCTAGGGTCAGGATTTTGTGAAGGAGTTTTGATTATTTATTCTAGTTAATTTCTTGAATTTTGCATTGATTTATGTATCTTGATTTAATTCCATATTTGTGTTTGGCCATCATAAATATGCTTTTAGGGTTTATGTTGAATTGAGAAGAAATATATAACCATGCACTAGATAGATAAACATACGTAGGCTAATCACTAGAGTAGGTCAAAAAAAAAAGTTGGAAGCACAAGCAATCACCAGTTACCTACAACCATCAAAATATTCTCCTTAAGTTCTAGGGTTTACTTTGCTCTGCTTGGCATCCATGGCTGCCCTCCGGCAGACGTCCGGAGGGCAATTCGCGCCAAACTCTAGACATGTAATTATTAGCTGGGTACAAAGGCGGATTTCCATAGAATCTGGGCAAAGGGTATGTGGTATGTTCTTGGGGTGCCAATGATGGTGTTTAGGTGGCCTCCAGCTTTTCATGTCGATCGGGAGCCGATGTTTGTTCTAGTATGGTATCAATAGCCAAAGCTACCGATTCACTACTTAAATAAGGAGTGTCTTTTCCAAATTGTTAGCTGTTTAGGCAAGCCATTATTCGCGGATGCCGCTACTGCCGCTGGTTCTCGTCCTAGTGTAGCGAGAGTTTGTGTTGAAATTGATTTGATGAAATCTTTTCCTAGCAAAATTTGAATTGGTAATGGGGATCATGAGGATTTTTGGCAGAATCTAGTTCCAGAAGACATACCAAAATATTGTTCTCATTGTTTTTTGGCAAGGGCATGATCAGAGCATGTGTCATCTTCTTCATCCAGAACTTCGGGCAGAAAAGGAAGAGAGGAAGGACACTCGTGTGGTGTATCAGCCCAAGACGATGGTTTCTGCCCCTAGCAAATTGCAGGTTCAGAAAACACCTGCTGAGGTCTCGGCAATACCAGTTTCGATTGCTGCTGCTTACACAGAGGTGTACCAGATGATAGAAGAGCAGAATGTTGGGCCTGTCTCAGTGGGGAAGAACAGTGTGGGACCTGCAGGTTGCATTGCTGTGCTGAGATCGAGTGCGACTAATGTAATGACAATAGATGTTATGGGAGCGACAGTTGAGGATTTGTAAAACCATAAATCGAAGTTGGGTAGTGACGCTGTTAATACGACTGTACTTCCTGGAGTTCGGTAGATTCTCCAATTAAATTGACAACTTCTCCTGTGGTGGTCGCGACTGGTAATACTCCTGTGACTGGTGAGAGGGGTGGTAATTAACATGATGGCATTGCAGGGGCAGAGGTAGGCGTAGTGGTAGAGGAGGAAGAGGTTTTCACTGCAGAACATTTATCTCCACGTGGTAAGTTGGGAATTGCACAAAGGGACATTCATTATTTGGTTGTCAATATCTGTAATTTAGATCCTATTATTCAGCAAGTTCAGAACAATGTTCAGGGCGAGGAGGGCTATTAAAGGATTATGCAATCTAAGAAGAGAAGGTATTCAGGCCCAATTTCCTAGTGATCGATCTTTATGCTTTAAGTCAAAAATATCCACAAACTCTTTTGCTGTATTGTCTGATGATTAATTTCTTATTCTAGAATATTCGGGATAGCTAGTATGCTCCAAAAAGTTTAATCATTGAATATTCCATTCAACTAGTTGCTACTTGTGAACCTAAGTTGTCTCTAGTCGATATTCATTCGATACGTTTATAGTTGAGAATGGATAGATGTGCTGTGAATAGTGAGAGTTTTCTATGGGTGTTTTATCAGAACAACCTCAAACCCAGCCATTATTTCATATTTGGCTAAATGAAAGGCATTCTAGTGGTGAACAAGGCTTACAACTTCAGAGCATCTGCTATCAAAAGGTAACTATATTTGAATTCTATCAATTAAAGGTTATGAAAATTTTTTTCAATATTCCTGGTTACTAAAGAAAACATGGTGGAATAGAAACTCTAAAGCAACAAGAGAACCATCAACCAATACTTTTTATTTTTTGGGCAAATCACCCATCAATCTCTAACTATAAAAGGTTAAAAACAAATAATTATTTAGTAATCAAATCCTTGTACTTTCTGTATCATATGATATATCCTCATGAACCAAGCTACAGAACTATTCCAGGTAATCTGATACTCCAAAAACTTCACCTGTAAATTTTGAATTATGACATAGAATTAAAGATTCAATTGATTTAACTAACTAATACCATATAGAGAAATTGGGGGACTGAGGCTGCGAGCACCATTCTTATACTGATAAAATACAACATTAAACTTCCTAAGTCAACTAATTGAATAGCTTAGAAAGTAGCTTAAAATACTTTGGGAAATCGGCTAGCAATAGACGTGCTTCGGTTAGAACCTCACTAACTGCGTCACTGCCCAAGGCAAAATTACTTGGGAATTCATAATGTACTTTTTCACTTCCAAACCTGGCATTAGCTACTTATCTAATTGGTTGTTTCGTTCAAAATATTTTACCACTAATCTAATGGCCCATTGCAAAAATTAGGTCGGTCGATGGTTCAAATTTAATTTCCCTTCTAGCCGAATACTATGTATTTCGGTGCTACATCCACATTCAAAGAATACAAAACCTAAACTCATGTACCGGTGTGATAGTAGAGAAAGATTGGAGATTGATGAACTTAATTACATATTCTTGGAGGTTACTTGTTTTACTATTTGTTAGACCTTGATGTAAGACTTCCCTCTTTTAGAGGCAATTATGACCCACATGATTGATTCTAAAGTGAATGATATTTTGATTAATTGATTAATATTTTATCAATAATGAATTAGTATCTCCCATTTGATAATAATTGATTGATATCTTCTACTAATTGATATCTTATTTAATTAGTTAATCAATCAAATCAATCAATTAGTCAGATATATTATTCTTAGTTATGAATTATGACAAGATTTCTTTGATAGAAGGAACCCTAGATATTTTGGCATTTGCCACTAAGAGAACTTCTTCTACATAGAAGCTCCTTAGTCTAACTTCAAAGAGACATGGAGGGATCAACATGTGCTTGACAACAATAATTAGAGATAAATTTATTTAGATTTTCGTTGCATAGTACATTTATATGTACATAATTAGTATAACACTTGAGTCTTAGGGATCATAGATGCAAGAAACGTTTTGCAAGATGGAGACTGGTGAGGATGTTCAGTCTGCAATAGTTGGAGTTCTTTGGTCCTGGTTTCTTTTTTCTTTTTTTTTTTGGAAAAGAAATTTTATTGATATTGCTTGGACAATCATACATAGCGACTATTCAGGGTAATACTCTTGAGCTTAAAAAAAAAAAAAACACTATTGCCTGCACAATATTCTACACAACCAATTTACAAGAAAGACTAGTTACAGTTTTTTCTCAAAGGAAAATACTCTGCTCAAAGTCCAAGCCGAACTAAGTTGCCAGCTTTCCTTACCCTTCCAAACTCCTCTCCAGCTTAATAACATAGCTTGAACCTCAGCAACGATCTTGCCCACAATCTGATCTGAACTCAGTTGCCTATTATTAAAAATTTGCTGACACCAGATAAAGTACACTGTTGCAGCAAGGATAGCCTCATAAGTTGTCCCTTAAAAGAATTCCCAATCGGGTGTAGACAATGCCAGAATATCTCATTTGACCATGGATAAGAACTGTAACGACCAGATTTACACTTTGGATTTGTTTCCAAATTCTAAAGGTCACAAGACAAGCAAAAATAAAAGGTGGTCACGGGTCTCTACATTTTTAGAACAGAAAACACAAGAGTCCTGCAGATTTCGTTTTTGCCCCACAAAACTTCACACACACACACACGTGTGTGTGTATATGCATGCATGCATGCATGCATGCATGCATACATGCATACATATATATATATATATAGCGGTTTTAATCAACTTTTGCTCTTCATTTGGATTGCTTTTTGATAATGAAGTTGCATAACTAATTGAGCACCAGGTGACATCACAAATTGAGTTGAATCAGAGAATTAGATACGTACTAACCTAATTACAACACATGTTTATATTTGAAATTTTTCAAAACACAACTGGACCACAAATGCATTTTTATCCATTTCAACCCTTTCAGGTACAAAATTAGATAAAACATAACTATCATCATCTCAGCAGTTAACGTGCATACACAACATGATATATGGACTATTAATTGTTTGATTTTCAACCAAATAGATTAATATAATTTACTCGATTGCTTTAGTTATTTCATATGTGCTTTTCTTTTTCTTTTTAATCAACAAACATTCTTAGATGTGCATCTAAATGGAATTTCTTTATACCAAAATTAAGATACCCATCATTATTATTTTATGAAAACATCAAAAATGACCATCGAAAAAGAAACAAGCCGTGCTAAAGCACAAGTTAAAATACTAGTTCTCATAGGAGTAATTATAATTCAAATTATACAGCAAATAGGCAAACAAATATTTGAAACTTAGTAGAATCGTCTTTGTCTGTACCTCAATCCTTCTTATTCATATCTCCAAATATCTCATAAAAGTAATATTTGAAACTCTTGATATATTCCTCTTGGAAACACATACTAACCACTACTCCACCGTGACGGTCACCATGAAGAACAAAATCCCCATCCCCATTGTGAGATGCTTCAACCATGCCTAATGATTTCCCCCAACCAAAATCTAGGCCATTGAATGGGAACGTCAACCAGCTTGAAATGGTGAGGTTAGGATTGCCGAGATATTCCATATAGTCATGTCTTTCTTGAAATTTGGATAAATCTGTTTGCATCTGCAGAAATTCAATCTCGGAATATAGAAATTCACTTGTTACTGCTAGGATGGTCTTCCTTATCTTGGCTGCTGTATTAGCCAATGTACCTGTTAACAAGTTGCCAGAGAAATCCATGGATCGGATATCAAGAATTGCATTACCAAAATATCCAACAGGCAATGGTGGTTGAATAAGTTTGCGAAAATTAATTGGGAAGGACAAGACTGTAGGCTGTTCATGGATGAGTAGTCTGGCCCTGCATGCACATCGCCACAGGTGTGCCGAAATCACCTCAAATGTGCTATAGGGCCGTTTCATAGCGGGAACTATGCCATCACTGGCAAGACTCTTCAAAAACTGAATTTCTTTTGTCGATAGTAGTAGCAAATCTATTGAAGTTTTCTTCTCTCGTTGGATTTTTGCACTTGTTTCCCCGATCACTATTGGTAATGGTAAATGAGGATTTGCAGCGTGCGAATTCACATCTATTCTTTCTCCACCACTTCTTGGAATCCTTGAATCACCTCGTAGAACTCTCCTGTCTAGGAAGGGTTTAGTGAAAATGCTGTTGCCACTCACTAAGCGAGCCCATTCTATAATGAAGTGGAATGCACTCTGTCCATCAGCAATTATATGTGAGATGGCTATGCCGAGAGCAATATTCTCATCTTTGAATTTTGTCACTTGTATGACCAACAATGGGAGATTTTTCATATCATTGTAGTTCAGTGAAGGGACAAGATTATGAAACAATGGACTTGGTGACAAATCTCCTATTTGATCAAGAGTTTCCCGACAAACGGCTTCAAGTAGTTGAGCTCCGGCGGAATTGCAATTTAACTCCATTCGTCCGCCTTCCAATAGCACTATCCGTCCTGCTAAAGGGTAGAAGTGCACTAGAGCCATGGCCAACGAGCTCTTTAGTTTATTAATGAGGGAGCCATCTTGTGTGAATTGTGGTGGAGGAGGTTTGTAGAAATGAACAGTGGGAATATGGATTAAATACCCAGTTTGATCAAATAGACTCAATGGCATATGACCTTGGAATGTTGGTGCAGATGGCTTTACTAAGTAAGAATTTTTGAACGTAATGTTCAATTTTTGTTCCATTTTGACAGGAAATGGGGATAGCAAAGGAGTAGCGTAGCAAAGGAGGATTTCAGAAGTCGAGAGTTTTTACTAGTGATGGTAATATGAAGGGTAAAGTACATCATAGCTTACTAAACACACAACACAATTGGGGCTAATGGGCTATATGCGAAATGTCCAAAATAACCCTTCAAAACACTTTCAGGAGTTTAATGGGTTGTTTGGAACCAAAAAAATGTTTAATGGGCAAATGAAACTTTTGAAAAATTTAGTGATCTCCGGTGAACTTTACCCTAATAAGAATAAATGGTCACAAATGATTTCGACTTAATGGATGGTGATGAAATTTATCTAATTTCTTTACAACCATTTAATAAATGGATCTAAATGGATATAAATAAAAAAAATCAATTATTTATTTATAATCTAAATGTTATTTAAATATTCAATTATTTATTTATAATCTAAATGTTATTTAAATATTCAATTATTCATTTAAATATTTTTGTTATTTTTTTGTGTAACCATTTTTTGTTTTAAATATTTTTGTTATTTTTTTGTTTTGCCATTTTTGGTACTATATTACTTTTTTTATGTATGTGTTAATTTAGTAGGTTCATATGGGTGAGAAAAAGAGCAAAGTACTTAGTTTTTTATATGAAAAATTTGAATAGTGGTAAACTAGTTTTTCATTTGTTAGTTTAGTACAAATATGAGTAGCACAAAGCTACAATCATGACTGGCCAAAATATTCAAAACCTAACAACTGACCCAACCGATCCACTAATTTGAGAGGTTGTGTTGAGTCAATTGAATATTGGATTAGTTTCGGGTTGGGTGAAAGAAACTCAAATAATGTTTGGGCGGTTTGGGTTTTTGAGTTGAGTATCCACTTAAAAATGTAATATGCAGTCAACCAGACGATTTGTCCTAGGGAAATCAATTTCTTGTAGTACTAACATTAACTTTCATTAAATGGCGTCACCAACTTCCAGATTTCAAATCTGTCGGCATATCCTTTTTTTCATATCCTAGATTCAGCCCCTCCAATTCACAAATTTGGTTATGTCAATACTTTGGTGCTTTTGTTTTTCATTGATCCGTAACCACCACCCAAAAAAAAAAGGAAAAAAGAAAAAGAAATAAAGATCGGGCAAACTAGTCAATAAAACAGTGTTTCATGAGGAAAAAATCTATCGAGGTGATCTAAACAAAATTTTGGTAGGATTTTTTTCTTTGGAAACCAAGTGTATATGGAGGAATATCTCTGCATGAGCTTATTACACGTGTGTGGATTAAAACAAAGAGTGCTTGTATGTGTAGAAATGTTTTTGTGTGTGAAAATATGTGCATGTATGTGAAAATGTGTTTGTGTAGAGAAATTATTTTGCGCGTGTAAATGTGTGTAAGAGGGTATTATATATCAAAATGCATAAAAATATATGTTGGATCATATTTGAGTTAATGAGTTTGAAATAACCCAATATGACTCAACTTAAAATCAATCCAATTTCTAGTTGGACGGATTACATATATGCTATTTAAGTAAAAACCTAATACCAACCCTCCCAAAACCCGCCTAATCTGCACAATTGTTAGGTTTAGCTATAATCTTAAATTTCATAGTTGTAAAAACTCTTCATATTGTTAATATACCTGCTGCTACTTTATAATTTCAAAGAAGTTTTTTACAGTGGAAAAGATTAAGTATAAATTAGTGAAGCACTCCATGGCCTTTTTTTCCCCCTACATCAAACTATAACGCTATTGTGATATTTGCAACAAATAGAAAAAGGAAAGAATATAATGCTAAAGCAAAAACTGGGGAGGATAAACATGATTTTCTTGAAGAAAAAAAATTTAAAACTGTTAACTGAAATAAACTGTAATTGGTTGAAAACATCATAAGGCAGAGAAGTTGCAATAGTTGACACAAACTTTCATATATAGAAGTATTACAAACACTTTCTTAAAACCTTTCTATGTTTTTAACGGAGTTAATATTAGCATTGATTGAATTCCTCAAAAGTAGCCATCTTGTCCAGAAATGCTAGTGTTGCATAAACTTAGGAGGGTGTGACATCAATTCTGACTCTGCTCTTCTAATCATTTCCCACATCACTTGCACGTTTTATATCCACAAGTTTGTATATCATTTTGAAATTTAAAAGGCCCAACACCTGATAGTAACAAAAGTAATAAAAACAGCATTTTAATGCATGATCCTAGCAATGTAATACATAAGAAGTAATCGCCATCACTGTTACAAGCATCAAGCGAAATAAAGTCACAACTTTGTAAATTTTCAACCATGTTTCACGAGCATCTTTTGGCTGAATAAGCCGTGAAAAGTAGATCAAAAGCAGACAACCGTAGTCAAAGTAAGATCATAATTATAGGCCTTGCCAGCACATGATAGTAAATGCAGTTCCAAAATTATCAAAGTTCAGGCATCTAGTAAAAGAGAAAAAAAATCCTTACCAAGGAATTCACCAAGAAATGATCTTTGATACTAAAGTATAATGGATGAATAGAGCACTCGTCAATGTCTAAACTCAGTAGCTGGTTAAATTGTGATTGATGGGACTCCCAAGAATAGAAAACATCAAACTGCTTGCATGCTTTTGCCAGAGAGTACACTATACAAATGCCTTTCCTACTATCCAGAGAGATTAAAATTATCAGACAACCAAAGATTCTTCCATAGCTCCAATTTGGATCACATATCTGGAATTACCGTTACTGTTGTTTAATATGAAGTATGTGAACAAGATTTCAATGTTGCTTGGTAGACCCTAGCAGGTTGATGCGGCTATCTCCGATTTTCATAGGCCATCTGTGGCTAGGGTTTTGGTTGAACTAGATACATATAAGCCACGTGTTCTACGGATTTGGATTGGTGATGATTCTAAAGGGTTCTGGCAAAAAATTGAGTACGAGGTTTGGCCTGATTTTTGTCAACATTGTGAGAGAATTGGACAAAATCAAGATCAATGTTTTAAAAAACATCCTGAACTTCGCCCGGTGAAGGAGAGGAACGTGCAATCTAAGTCGATGTTAACTCAAGCTTATGTTGCAAAGATGTCAAAGGAAATGATTCCAGCTAGTGCGCCAGATAAATTGCATCATAATTCTGATTCCCTAGATGGGCATAATGAGCTATTGCATTGTGACGACCCCACCTCCCCCTAGGGCGTATCCAAGGGTTTGGCGGATCGCCTGTCCAACTCTCACCAGGATTCACTCATTAACGTTCTTAAAATAGCCGTTCAAGCCTCGAAATTAACATAATAGTTCTATTTCCAACCAACAATTCAAACTTAATTTACAAGCCAAGAGTAAAACATAGGATTATATTTCTAAAGATTCCAAATATATCTCATCTACAAAAGTACAAGTGCGAGAGGTTATATACATTAGTTCACGGCTACTTGCTCCAGCCTCCACCCCTGTAAGGAAAACAAACTAATGGGATGAGCTAAAAGCTCAGTGAGGTTCCCAAACCAGCAGTCAAGTAGATAAAACATATCAGTATCACATTTAACACTTTTCACACTTTGCATAGTAATAATGCAGTCATTTAAGAAACAAATATTCAATCATTGGAAGGATACGTGCTCACTTAGAACCATTCATTCATTCAGTCATTCAGTCTCCGATCATTTCCCTTATTCCTCCAATATTTAAAAACATTTAACAATGAAAACTCCTTCAATGTTCATTTCATTCAGTCAGTCATTTCATTCATTGCATTTCATTCACTGGCCAGTTCTCATGTTAAAGTTGCTTTTAAGTGTGATATTCGATTTAATTGGTGCTACTTGCTTGCTTGCTTGAACTTCTTGGCCTCACTGAGCGTTAGCTCACTCCAAGTTGATTTCCTTAACAGGCTTTGGAGATGAAAGTTGGAGATTCTAGACTAGCGGTTTGTGGTTGAAGCTAGTATATCTTTTGTGTGATATTGGAAACTTTTGAAGTGTAAATTTTGTTATACTTGGGTATTTTGGATTGTAATTGTAAATTGTAGCCTTGGGAGTTTTGGATTTGTATATTTGAAGTATCTCTCAATTATAAGTCAATGGTTGACTTGTGGTTCTCTATTAAGATAGAATGAGTGAGTGAGTCCTGACGAGAGTTGGGCAGGCACTCCGCTGATACCCTGTGGTTCGCCCTAGGGAGAGGTGGGAGCGTCACAATTGGTATCAAAGCGCTAGGTTTGAAATATCTGGAACAGTGTTAGGAGTTCTTAGTCGTGAACTTTTGGTCATAGAAATCCGTGATAGATCTTAAGTTAAATTTTGAATGGCACCAGTGATTATAAGGTCTAACCTTTAGTTTGTGGGTTATTTGTAGGATATAGATAGTGGCAGCGATAGTGATAGGATCGAGGGACCTCCGCCAGTGATTCGGTATCGGATGGTTGGAGGCGGACCCGCCCTTCGGTACTCACCCGCCAGGCGGGTTAGGACGTGCCCGTGCCGAGAAAGATTCTTCTACCCTAACAGTGTGGTGTTAGGGGTAGTTGAGGAGAGAAGACAGTTGACCCGTGATCTCAGGATAGCTCGAGTAGAGAGGGAGGAGATGAGGGCCACTATGGAGGCCCAGACTGCCAGGATTTAGGAGCTAGAGGCTAGGGTTCTCGAGGAGCGTCAGAGGGCTAACGCCTCCCATGCTTAGTTTTAGGCGACCGATGGGCGCCTCATTCAGATTGTCGAGGAGGTGGAGAACCGTGTGGATGGCATTATGGCGTAGTGTGTGACCATGGCCGATCGCATAGAGGAGGCCATCGGTAGAGGTGGACCTGGAGATGCTGCCCCTGTTTTTGAGGAAGAGATAGAGCCCATGGAGGAGGATCCTTCTGAGGATGTGGGATCTACTAGTTCGGTTCACTTATATTAGCGATCTCTTGATCTTTTGACTTTTGCTAAGGACTTAGAAGGGGTGATCCTCACCTTGAGGTCTTTTGTATTTTGTTGCATACACCCCTATATTTTGAGGCACTTGGATGCCTATGTCCTGTACTTGATATTATTGACTTGTTTTATGCACTCTTGACATGTAACTTGACTTTTAGTTTATGTAAAGAACTATGTTTTAATTTTAAAGTGTTCGTGCAACTTGCATATATTTTTAAATTTCTATGCTTATTTTTTCTCTTTTAATTATGCGTTTAAACTCTTGCTTTATGGATCGGCGAGAACGTGGACGAGGTCATGAGCGTGGGTTTCAACAACCCCGCACTCCTGAGAGAGATGAGGGATTAGCAATCGATCCAAACCAACACCCTTGGAATGGTATAGATGTAAAGTGTGATTTCTTACCTTTTGATTTGGAAGTTAAGACTCCTATGGGGAACCAGTGCCTAATTGCTAATAAGGTTTATAGAAACTGTGAAATTTGGGTTGGTGAGAGGAAGTTGTTGACAGATTTAATGAATCTAGCAGTTAAGGGATATGAGGTGATATTTGGAATGGATTGGTTAGCTCGATACCATGTTCAATTGGATTGTAAGATGAAATTAGTAGAATTGCGCATCACGGGGGAAGCGACTTTGAAGTTAGATGTGAGGGATAAACTAGCATCGTCTGCTCTAATTTCGGGGATTCGAGTTAGGAAATTGTTGAGTAGTGGGGCTAAAAGATATCTAACATTTCTTATAAATACACTTGGGGATAAGATGAAGTTGGAAAACGTGCCAGTAGTGAAGGAGTTTTTCGATGTCTTTCCGAAGGAATTAGAGACGTTACCTCCGGAGAGAGAAATAGTGTTTGAAATTGATATAGTTGCAGGGATGGCACCAATCTCTAAGACGCCTTACAGGATGGCTCCAACTGAATTAAAAGAATTGAAGTTACAGTTACAAGATTTATTAGAAAGAGATTTTATTAGAGAAAGTGATTCACCGTGGGCAGCTCCAGTGCTCTTTGTTAAGAAGAAAGATGGAAGTTTGAAACTATGCATAGACTATTGAGACTTGAATGATGTGACCATTAAGAACAAATACCCTTTGCCTCACATAGATGAGTTATTTGATCAGTTGCAAGGAGCAGTGGTATTTTTCAAGTTAGATTTGAGGCAAGGTTATTACCAGTTGAGGATCCTATAAGCGGATGTGCCTAAACCCGCTTTCAATTCGAGATATGGGCACTTTGAATTTGCAGTTATGCCTTTTGGGTTAACGAATGCACTAGCAGCATTTATGGACTTGATGCATCAGGTCTTTAAGCCGTATTTAAATCAATTTGTGGTGGTATTCATTGATGACATATTGGTGTACTCTAAATCTCGAGAAGATCATGAACGGCACCTGAGAATAGTTTTGCAAATCCTGAGAGAGCACCAACTTTTTGCTAAGTTCAATAAGTGTAAGTTTTGGTTGGAAGAAGTAGCCTTTCTAGATCATATAATCTCTAAGGAAGGAATTACTGTAGATCCAGTTAAGGTAGAAGCTGTTTCTAAGTGGAAACGATCAGAAAACCCTACTGAAGTTCGGAGTTTCTTAAGGTTAGTAGGGTATTACCGCCGGTTTATCAAAAACTTTTCTAAAATCGCGAAACCTTTAACCGAGTTGACTAAGAAATATGGCAAGTTCATATGGAATTCTAAATGTAAGGAAGGGTTTCAGGAGTTGAAGAAATGTTTGACTAAGGCACCTGTATTAGCATTGTCGAATGGAGGAAATGGTTTCATGATTTATACAGATGCTTCAAAGGATGGTTTAGGATGTGTATTAATGCAAAATGGAAAAGTGATTGCGTATGTCTCCCGTAAGTTGAAACCTCATGAGCAGAATTACCCAACCCATGACTTGGAATTAGCGGCAGTGGTATTTGCCTTGAAAAAGTGGAGGCATTATCTGTATGGGGTGACTTTAGAGATTTTTACGGATCATAAGAGCCTTAAATATTTATTCTCCTAGAAGGAGTTGAATTTGAGGCAACGCAGATGGGTGGAATTTTTGAAAGATTATGACTGTATTGACGGGTTTTTGTTATAAGTGCAAGTTTAATTCCAATTTATACCCGTTGACTGCAAGTATACAGGCCAAACTAGTAGTTTAGGGCATTAATCGGATCGATCCCACAAGGAGCAATGTCTACAAATACTAGGTCCTTAATTCCTCTATTATTTAGACGTACAATGAATTTGAGCAGAAAAATTATATTGCTACTACCTACAAATCTGATTTAACAAATGCAAGATACAATTGGAGAAATTCACTAAAGATTTGAATCTAGGGATGTAGATTCCACTTACGGCACAAAAGATCCAAATGAATGAATTTAACACTTGCTACTACTCTTGCTTAACTAGAGATTCATTTCCACAATTTCCAAATTTTCATTCTCATGATAATAAGGCTTAGAACAGTCTAGATTTTTCTAATCTCTTGATTAAAACTAAATCTGCTCTTGTTCATGCATGAAATGCAAAATTAATCCATTTGAATGTATTTCTATTCTCATGAACCTACAACTCAAGGTCTACTCACATTCAATTATTATTACCAATTCTTATTGAGTAATAACAACTATAAACCTGCTATTGGTGATCAAACAACAACAAGTAATCAACATGCACAAGAAGACAAGTTAATACAAGATGCAACAAGTATAAATCACATTCAACTCATATCACTTGGCCATAAGTTTCATCTACTCCCTAGATATAGAATTTTAGCTACTCATGAATGTTATAACTATCAAATTCATAACTTCTTAATGGAAAACATCATAAGTTACAAGTACAAGAAGGATAAAGAAAAGCTTAGCCAAGTTAATGGTGAAGCTCCCAAAATTCTGCTATGTCTTGCACTAGATGATTACAAGATGAAGTCTCCAAGTGTTCCTGCAAATTTTGCTAGCTAGAGAGAATGTGTTCTATCAGAAAAATGCTCTCCGAATGTCCAGACCTCTCCTTGTTTTTCTGCATAAAAATTGCTCAAAAGCTCCTTTCCACTAGTAAAATTTCCACCTCTGGATTCCCAAATCTAAAATTTATTAAGATAGTCAATAACAAATGTTTTTGACTTGACAATAAGTCATCTTTTCTGCCCTTTATCTTCTGAAGCATGTGCAACCGAATTCCCTTACTAAATATAGCTGGAAAGTAGTATGAACACAAGAGAAATAGCTGAGCAAATTGCAGAATTTCAGCTACAAAACGCGACTTGAAAAAAACGCACCATCAAGCCGCGTTTTCTCAACCCACGTTTTCAACTCTGTGAAATTGGCCTCACTTCAACTGCAATTTTCTCTATGATGGAGGCCGAACTAGCTTTTGTGAAAAACACAAAAGTTGTAACCCTTTAAATTAGCTTTACAATGCTTCAAGAATCATCCAAATCGGAGCTTTGTAAACTGAGATATGATCGAAAACTATCACCTGGTCAAACCCCTATTTCAATCTCGTCCATAGAATGCAGCTTCTGTATTTCGACTTCCTGTCCATGAAAACAGCAGAATTGAATTTCGATGTCTTCATACCAAATGTAGGTCTATCGCTTAGCTTTAAAATAGTATAAAGATCACCTCAATCTGATATATGTAGCTCCAGATATAGTCAAAATATGAAAACGTGTCAGAGTTGTTTTCACTTGCATTTCTTCAATTCACTTCATTCATCACCAATTATCCACTTTTCACCTCAGTTGACATCCTTTGGTGATTGAATCATTAATCCTGCATGAAAATGAAGTTTTTACCATTACAATCAATAGAAATGTAATGTTAGCCACTTTAACATAAAATGTAGATTTTTACCAAAATCTAGTTATTTTAGTTATAAAACTAAATAATGGAACTAGAATTAACTAATAAAATGCACTTCAAAAATATGTAAAATAAACTCTTATCAAATACCCCCACACTTGAACCATTGTTTGTCCTCAAGCAATTTAGAAATACAAACCAACAATGATTCAAAATATTTTGAAGATAATTATATGTGCTTAAGTATACCTCATTTCCTCAAAACAAGGTAAATAACTATTATGTGATTTTTCTTTCATTCTCAAGTACTCATAATATCAAGCAAAGAAGAGCCAAGTATACCATAATTATACCAATTCAACTCAATTTCTCATTTTTATCCAATTTCACAAACAAGCAACTCATATAATCAATAAAGATGCTAACTAATCTCATGATCAACTTCTTATTTTTCTTAAAGAGGGATTTATTCTGTTTACATAGCTAAATACTACTTAAGTTGTGAGAATGCTTTTTGACGCGAAAATCGACATTTTTAGATGAAAATCGCCGGTTACTCAACATTTCACTTACTCAAGTTGCTTTTCATACTCTTAATTCGAATAACGTTTTACGCGAAAGTCGACATTTGTAGATGAAGACTCCCGGTTACTAAGTACAAGAACCATTGGAATAGAATAACTTCTTTTTTTTTATTTTTAATACAATTATATAGAGAAATAATAAAATTCCCTCTAAAGAATGATCATGAGAAGAGTGTGACACTTATTGACCATATTAATTTCTTAACTTATAAAATCAAATAAAAAAGAAATTTCATCAAAAATGCAAAATGTAGGCATAATTTTCTCCACTTTACTAGATATACTTTCCTACAAATGTAAAAATTATAATCACATAATAGTTATTTCCAAGTTAAATGAGAAAAGAAGTTTCAAAACCACACATATTTATTTCAAAAGGATAATTGACAAAATTTTATTTGTTTATTATTTATAAGGTTTTGGAAAAATTTTGATAGAGTCTCCCCTTAAAAGTGGACTAAACTCCCTGCCAGCAAACCCAAAATAGACAACATTTAAGCCAAGTAATATTTTCAGCTACTTGTCCACACATTAAACATAAAAACTACTAAAAGTACCACACATTTTTTCCCCTATATTCAGAATACACATTGTCCTCAATATGTAGGGAAAAGAAAAGAAACAAAGGAAAGGAACAAGTGACTCCCCAACTGAGATGGCTGCGGTCCAGTGAAGCCTTGAATCATGAACCATTGACTAATCAACCATCTACAATCAACGATCTACTAGTAACTGCCACAAGTTCCAATATTGAAAATAAGAAATGTAAGTTAGACATTCTAAAAACAAAAGATGAACAATAACAAGCATACAAACAAACAAAAGATGAACAAAAGGGGCGGCCTCAATCATCCTCTTCATCATCATCCTCATCGCCACGTATACCGAGATGAACTTCAATGTGGTCCAGGCGAGTATCCACTCTGGCTAAATGATGCTCAAGGTCATCCAAGCGACCAAAGAGCCGCTGCCAATTGGTTTGTGCCGGAGGAGGAGGACGTGCCGCAGTAGAGGGTCTAGCTTCCTCTCGACCATGTCTAGCCTTCTGTCTCCGCTCTTGAACAGGTCGAGGAATGTCTCCCGTGCCAATACCAAGTCGACGTAGAGTAGAAACCGATAATTCAGCTCTCGATGTAACATACTCCCGTCTCATGCCTTCCAACCGAACTTCAAAAAATGGAAAGATCAAAGTAAGTAGACGAGGAAATGATAATTTGAAAGACGTCGTCTTATGCCTCGCTGTAGACCGAATGTGGCTAATGATGATGTTCGGTAGGGAAATTCGAGCATAGTGAGAATTTCGGTTATGGAACATGTAGTCAAGGAAGTAGATGTCACTCTTGCGGACCTCCGTGTGCCCCGTATTTTTGGGAATGACATTGTGAGCCATCATATAAATAAGGAGACGATGGCGAGGTTCGAAAATATTTGCCAATATAGTCTCCTTCCTCGTAGAGCGAAAAGGTTGGTACTCAAGACCAAACCTAGCCATTGCCAACGATGGATCCCACTTCCTATTTGGGGGAACAAACTCCTTCTTCAAGTCGACCGCCCGGCCTTGATCACTACATCCCAAAATCCCAGCCAGGCACTCTCGTGACAAGATTATACGTCTTCCTCGCACCCAAGACTCAACCATTTCACCATTGTGGCGCGCCTTACTCTCAATGTTGGCGTAGAACTCTCACACCAAGTCAGGATAATAATGATTGGGTAGGGTGAGAATCGGAGCCCACCCAAGCTGAACAAAAGCCTCCGAGATGCGATACACCATCTCAACCTCTGGACTAACGTGCATCTCGAACAAGAACTCCAAATTAGCATGTTCCTCATGCCACTCTTGATTCCTGCGAGTATTGAATCTAACACTGTCAAAAACAAATGTTCCCGCGCCACGAGAGGTGCCCTCACCAGACTGTCGGCTAACTGGTGGAGGGGAAGGTGACGTCTCCTTCTCAGTTACTTCCATCTCCTCATTAACTTCCCTCTCATCACTGTTGAAGGAGGAATATATCACTCTGCTTCCCCTTCTCATAGTACCTAATAAAAAGAATGCAATTAGCCACATGTACTAGGACACAGTTCATAATTTGGCAATAAAAATCCTGAATTGATCCAAATAATTCTCAAATTCATTTCTTAAAGTTATTAATCATCCAATAACTTACTCATAGGACCATACAAGAAGAGACACATTTTATGCCAAAAATTAACCAAAATCACCAATTTAAGCAAGATATGTAACAAGTATAACTCAATCAGTGAAAATAACATCACTCATGATTATAGCAATTTATAATTTACAACAATAATGTGCAATTAGCTATAACCATGGTTAGGCAAAAATTCAACTAATTAACTCACAAAATCAACCAAATTGCTCACTATAGACAATGCACATGCTAAAACATCATCCACTAGCCATTATTAACCATAATCATTAATCACCAACGACTTAAAAACAATTTAATCCAACTTTTTAATTTTAGCCAAATATAGCAATTAAAAAAAATTAAAGAACGGTTAATCATCAAATTACTATATTTGAGCATGTAATCATGCATAAACAACCTTAATAAACATCAATGAGGTCAAAAACATCACTATATATCATCACAAATTCGAATTTAAAAGATGTTAGAAAGCTCAGGAAATTGAAAAATATGAACTTCTAAAATACGAAGTGTGGATGAAGAAACTTACTTTAATCACGTAGAAGGATGTTTGGTGATGCTAAATATGTAAAAAGCACTATGAAACACTTTCCAATTGACTTCCAATTGAAGAAATTAGAATTCAAAAACCCTTACCTTCAATCTTTTTAAAACCGATTTTTAGGTGTTTTTGTTAGATTTTAATCGGTTAAAAAGGTGTTGGGTTTATGTTTTTTAGCAAGGATATGGAGCAAAAATGAAGATTGGTGAATTGGGGGTGAAAGGATGAAGAGAAACGCGGCTGGAAATGGAAGAGAAAATGAGAAAATTGAAGCAGAAATCGCGTTTTAAGCTTCGGCCAAGGATGGAAAACGCGGCACCACAAAACGCGACTCATGAGTCGCGTTTTCAGTGTAAATTTTGCAGGTTCCAAAATGCGACTTAGCACAAAAACGCGACCTGAAGTCGCGTATTCGAAGGCGCGTTTTGTCCTTCTAGATCAGGCTTGAAAATGCGACTGTCCTGAAAACGCGACTTCAAGTCGCGTTTTAAGGCGCATTTTCTGTGGTGCAGGTGCAGAATTGAAAACGCGTTTCTATGAAAATGCGACTCAATGGCGCGTTTTGTAGAAAAGCACGTTTTCTTCTACGAAATGTTGCAGAAATGCAACTTTTGAATAATTACAAATAATACCCCAATCACTCAAAATGCTTCCTAGATCATTTGTTTGCAAATTTTATCAATGTATGCACATGTAAAACAATAAAAACATGCATTTTACCCCTTTTTAATGGATCAAATACACCTTTAACGCAAATCAAGGGGTTGAGTTGCTTGATTAAAGTTCGCCTTTTTCACCTCAAATGGTCATCTTTGCTTCATTTGCCAACCTTATAAAACAAAAACAACAAATCAACTAAAATACATGTATTAAACACAAAATCACTCCAAATTAACACATATAACTTAATCATTGGGTTGCCTCCCAATTAGTACTTTTGTTTATAGTCGTTGGCTCGACTCATAGGTTCGGATTTTTAAATTGAAGAAGAGTCGCCCAAAAGACATATAAGTCCCTTGGGAAGGATTTCACCTGCCAAATAAGGTTTTAATCGTTGTCGATTGATCTTGAACCGCTCATTTCTTGTATTAGCTACTTCAACGGCTCCATAAGGAAATACTTGAGTAACTTCAAATGGTCCCGACCACCTTGACTTAAGTTTTCCCGGAAATAACCTCAAGCGGGAATTGAATAAGAACACTTTTTGCCCTACTTGGAATTGTTTAGGGATAATATGTTTATCATGCCAATATTTAACCTTTTCTTTATAAATTTTAGTATTTCATAAGCATGTAGCCGGTGTTCCTCCAATTCACTTAATTCAAGTAGTCTCCTTCCACCTGCAAGATTAAAATCCATGTTAATTGCTTTAATAGCCCAATAAGATTTATGTTCATCTCTACAGGTAAGTGACAAACGTTTCCATGAACAAAACGATACGGTGACATCCCTAAGGTACCTTAAATGCCGTTTGGTAAGCCCATAGTGCATTATCTAACTTTATAGCCCAATCTTTGCGTGACTTGTTCACTGCTTTCTCTAAGATGAGTTTTATCTCTCGATTAGCTAGTTCCGCTTGTTCGTTGGCTTGAGAATGGTACGGAAGTGATGTCTTGTGCCTACAGCCATATTTAAACAATAAGGAATCCAGTTGTTTGTTACAGAAATGTTTTCTTTCATCACTTACTATGGCCTTAGGTATACCAAACTTGCAAAAAATGTTCTTTTTAAGGAACCAGAGTACAACCTTAGAGTCATTAGTAGGTGAAGCGATTGCCTCTACCCATTTAGAAACATACTCCACTGCTACTAAGATGTACTTATTATTAAAAGAACTGGGGAATGGTCCCATAAAATCTATACCCCACACATGAAATAACTCAATTTCTAAGAAAGTAGTTAGGGGCATTTCGTTTTTTTCGAGATATATTTCCAGTTCTTTGGCATGCATCACAACTTTTAACATATTCCCTAACATCTCGGTACATAGTTGGCCAATAAAACCCTGATTGCCATACCTTTGCCACAGTTTTTGAAGTGCTAAACTGACCACCTGTTTCAAAATCATGACAATGATATAAAACATTATGTACCTCATCTTCAGGAATACATTTGCGCACCATACTATCGGCACAATGTTTATATAGTAATGGTTCCTCCCAAAAGTAACTTTTGACATCATGCAAGAATTTCTTCTTTTGATGAAAATTTAAACCCTTCGGTATTTCTTCACTTACCACATAATTAGCAAAATCTGCATACCATGGAGAATTGATAATTGTTAGGGACAAACTCATCCGGAAAATTTTCTTGGATAGGAACTTGATCCTTGACTGGGATATATTCCGAGCGTGATAGATGATCCGCCACGAGATTCTCCGTTCCCTTTTTGTCTTTTATCTCCACATCAAATTCCTGCAATAAAAGAATCCACCGAATTAGTCTAGGTTTTGCATCTTTCTTATGTAGCAAGTATTTAAGAGCCGAATGGTCCATATATATGATAACTTTAGATCCTACTAAATAAGATCTAAATTTATCTAAAGCAGATATCACTGCCAATAGCTCCTTTTCTGTTATTGCATAATTGAGTTGTGTTTCATTTAGCAACTTGCTAGCATAATAAATGACGTGCAACCTCCGTTCTTTCTTTTGCCCCAAAACTGTTTCAACCGCATAGTCACTTGCATCGCATATCAATTCAAATGGTAGTGACCAATTGGGCAAAGTTATAATTGGAGCAGAAATCAATTCCTTTTTCAACCTTTCAAAAGCAACCAAACAATTATCATTAAATTGAAAAGGGGTATTTTTACATAATAAATCACACAACGGCTTTACTATTTTAGAAAAATCCTTAATAAAGCGTCTATAAAAACCGGCATGTTCTAGAAATTCCTTATCCCCTTGACATTGTTTGGAAGTGACAATTGCTCGATAACTTCAATTTTTGCTTTATCCATCTCAATTCCCTTAGAGGAAATCTTATGTCCTAAAACAATTCCTTCTTTTACCATAAAAAGGCATTTCTCTCAATTTAATACAAGATTTGTCTCCTCACGTCTCTGTAAAATCAAATCCAAATTATAAAAACAATGGTCAAAAGATGAACTATACATAGAAAAATCATCCATAAATATTTCCATAATTTTCTCAATATAATCAAAAAATATAGCCATCATGCAACGTTGAAATGTCGCAGGAGTGTTGTATAAACCAAATGGCATCCTTCTAAAGGCAAAAGTGCCAGAAGGACATGTGAATGTGGTCTTCTCTTGATCCTCCGGAGCTATAACTATTTGATTGTATCCTGAAAAACTATCAAGAAAACAGTAAAATTCATAACCGGCTATTCGCTCCAATAATTGATCAAGAAATGGTAAAGAAAAATGATCTTTTCTTGTTACCGTATTTAACTTACGATAATCAATACACACTCTCCACCCAACCACAAGTCTAGATGGAATCATCTCATCATTTTTACCCATAATTGTAGTGATTCCACCTTTCTTTGGTACAACATGAATTTGACTAATCCAAACACTATCGGAAATAGAAAAAATTATACCTGCGTCAAGCCACTTAAGAATTTCATTTCTTACCACCTCTTTCATGTTCGGATTGAGTCTTCTTTGTGTTTCCACCACTGGTTTACAATTATCCTCCAATAAAATGCGGTGCATTCATATAGAAAGACTTATACCTTTAATGTCTGAAATTGTGCATCCAATTGCCTTCTTATGCCTCCTTAGAACTCTTAACAACTTTGCACACTACTCATCATCAAGGTCAGCACTAACAATTACCGGTAAAGTGTTATTTTCTCCAAAAAATTCATACCTTAGATGAGTTGGAAGTGGTTTGAGTTCTAAATTTGGAGGTTCAATTTTCGAAAGTAGTGGAAGCCCTTTACCATGGCCAAAACTTTCATAAACATTACCCCTTTTATAGGGTGTTTGAAAATCCAAATACTTGGCCAATTCTTCAATCTCTTCACAATTACCTTGTTGCATACCTAAACTCATTAAACAATACTCAAGAGGATCGAAATCAAAATTGATTTGGCTCATCTCTTGGGTTAGTTTATCAATTGTGCCAATAGAATAAGCATGATCGGTAAAACAAGGGTATTTTTTCGTTTCATTCAAATTAAATTCTACCTCTTCTTCACATACTTGAAACTTAAGTTTGCCATTTTTGACATCAATAATAGTCCCTGCAATAGTTAGAAATGGTCTACCGAGAATAATTGGTATAGATATATTTTCTTCCATATCTAAAATCACAAAATCTAAAGGAATGATAAATTTCTAAACTTTTATTAATACATTCTCCAACACTCCCAATGGATATCTAATAGGCCTATCAGTTAGTTGCAAAGTAATATTAGTGCGTTTAAACTCATGCAAATCTAATTGTTTAGCCACCGTTAAAGGAATTAATGATACACTAGCACCAAGATCACACAATACTTTAGAGAAATCAATGTTACCTATGGTGCAAGGTATAGAAAAACTCCCCGGATCCTTCAATTTCGGTGGTAGCTTGTTGTATATGATGGCACTGCACTCCTCCGTTAATGCTATTATTTCGCAGTCTTCTAACTTCCTCTTTCGAGTCATGATTTCCTTGAGAAATTTCGCATATGAAGGAATCTGCAAAATAGCATCAGCAAAAGGAATGTTAATGTGCAATTGTTTGAAGATTTTAACAAATTTTTCAAAATCTTTATCAAACTTATTCTGTTTGAATCTTTGTGGAAATGGAACCGTAGGCAGTATCGGAATGGTAGCGGAAGATGATGGTAAATTTTCTCTTGGTTTCTCCCGACTATTTTCCTCCACAATCGCCTCTTGGTTCCTCTACTTTTCTTCTTGTTTTTCTACCTCATTTTTCGCAATTTCCACCACTGGAGGGTCCTCCAACTGTTTACCACTACGAAGAGTAATGGCTTTAACATGTTCCTTAGGATTAACCTCCGTTTTGCTAAGTAATTCTCCTTAATTCGATTGTTCAAAGAACTAGCAATTTGACCAATTTGAACCTCTACATTCCTATACATTGTAGTAAGTTGGTCCAATCTTCCTTCTACTCGCTCAAATCTGTCCGAAATAACCTTAGCGAGTTTTTTCACCGCAATCTCCCAACTTTGTTTAGTTTCAGCTTGTGGTTGCCTTGGTTGGAATCCCGGTGGGTTAGCTGGTCTTGGTTGATTGCCTTGATCTTTCCATCGAAAATTTGAATGATTTCTCCACCCTGGATTATAAGTGTTCAAGTAGGGGTTATTTTAAGCATTACGATTGTAATTGTTGACGAACTGTACCTGCTCAGAATCAACACATTCATTAGCATCATGTTCACCTCCATATATAGAGCAACAAGCTACATGTGCGTTAGATGAACTTGGACCAACTCCACCTTGTCTACTTAGCAACTTCATCACATTATTCATTTAAGCACTTAGCATATTGAGAGTGTCCATTTCTATCATACCTGCGTGACGTCTTGTATTACCTCTCTCATTGGCCCATTGATAATTATTTGCGGCCATTTTTTCTATCAAATTCTGAGATTCTTGAGGTGATTTACCCATTAAAACTCCACCTGCAACTGCATCAATCATAGTTTTAGTAGAAAAAGATAACCATTATAGAAGGTTTGTACGATTAGCCAATCGGACAGTTCATGATGTGGACATTTCCGTAGCAAATCTCTAAATCTTTCTCATGCCTCATATAATGATTCACCTTCCAATTGGTTAAATCTAGTGATATTCATTCTAAGTTTAGCAGTCTTGCCCGGTAAAAAATACTTATTCAAGAATGCCCTTGATAAATCATCCCATGTGGTGAAAGTGTTAGGAGCATGAGAGTGTAGCCAAATTTTAGCCTTATCTCTCAATGAAAATGGGAACAACCTTAGTCTTATAGCATTATCACTAACTCCATTCATTTTAATTGTATCACATATTTCCAAGAATGTAACTAAGTGTGAGTTAGGATATTCTACTGCATTACCTCCAAATTGAGATTGTTGAACCATTTGGATAAGTGATGGTTTAATCTCAAAATTGTTAGCATTTACCGTAGGCCTTGCTATATTTGTTTGAGACCCTTGTGTCCCCGGTAGAGCAAAATCTCGTAGAACTCATCTATTTGCTTCGTTTTCTGCCGTCTTTTCTTCAAACGGTAGGTCTATTAAAATTTCCTCTATCGGTTGCCAAACCTCTTATTTCTCTTGCTGTGGTGTATGCCTCCTTTGTCTACGTAGTGTTCTCTCAATTTCTGGATCAAAAGGTGCAATTTTCCGAGATGCCCGGTGTATACACTACAAATAGAAATAAGAGAGATTATGTAGATTCAATTGTCAAAAACTGATTAAAATGTAAAATTAACTATAAACAACTTAAATAATATAAATAATGCTGTCTAAATTAATAGAGATTGTTAGACCCTAATATTGCCGCTCTCCGGCAACGGCGCAAAAAACTTGACGGATTTTTATTATAAGTGCAACTTTAATTTCAATTTATACCCGTTGACTGCAAGTATACAAGCCAAACTAATAGTTTAGGGCATTAATCGGGTTGATCCCACGAGGAGCAATGTCTACAAGTACTAGGTCCTTAACTCCTCTATTATTTAGACGTACAATGAATTTAAGCAGAAAAATTATATTGCTACTACTTACAAATCTGATTTAACAAATGCAAGATATAATTGGAGAAATTCACTAAAGATTTGAATCTAGGGATGTAGATTCCACTTACGGCACAAAAGATCCAAATGAATGAATTTAACACTTGTTACTACTCTTACTTAACTAGGGATTCATTTCCACAATTTCCAAAATTTCATTTTCATGATAATAAGGTTTAGAACAGTCTAGATTTTTCTAATCTCTTGATTAAAACTAAATCTGCTCTTGTTCATACATGAAATGCAAAATTAATCCACTTGAATGTATTTCTATTCTCATGAACCTATAACTCAACCTCTACTCATGTTATTTCATTATTATTACCAATTCTCATTGAGTAATAACAACTATAAACCTGCTATTGGTGATCAAACAATAACAAGTAATCAACATGCACAAGAAGACAAGTTAATGCAAGATGCAACAAGTATAAATCACATTCAACTCATATCACTTGACCATAAGTTTCATCTACTCCCTAAATATAGAATTTTAGCTACTCATGAATGTTATAACTATCAAACTCATAACTTCATTAATGGAAAACATCATAAGTTACAAGTACAAGAAGGATAAAGAAAAGCTTAGCCAAGTTAATGGTGAAGCTCCCAAAATTCTGCTATGTCTTGCACTAAATGATTACAAGATGAAGTCTCCAAGTGTTCCTGCAAAATTTGCTAACTAGAGAGAATGTGTTCTATCAGAAAAATGCTCTCCGAATGTCCAGACCTCTCGTTTTTCTGCATAAAAACTGCTCAAAAGCTCCTTTCCACTAGTCAAACTTCCACCTCTGGATTCCCAAATCTAAAATTTGTTAAGATAGTCAATAACAAATGTTTTTGACTTAACAATAAGCCATCTTTTCTACCCTTTATCTTCTGAAGCATGTGCAACCAAATTCCCTTACTAAATATA